>JANVCC010010204.1:5493722-5584550 GCA_025345505.1 Todiramphus chloris collaris
CCTTTTTTTCTCTTTTTTTTTTTTTTTTCCCCTTCTTCTCTTTTTCTTTTCAAGGTTTTTCTAGGGTCAACGGAATCACAGGGGGGGCATATATTGAGAGTCAGATGAAAAAAGCAAAAGTTGAGCTTTTATAATTTTTTTAAAAACAGCCAAAGAATTAAGTGATAACAAAATTTCTCTGAGCTAGATAATGGGTTGGCTATTGTAAAACTGGACTGGAAGTTCATTATGTTACTGATATTTTTCAGCTCTCCAGGTCTTCCAGTATGAGTAGAAAACTATCTGATCTGCACATGGACTTCACTGGAGATTAGATGGTCTTTTGAGTCATGTATGTGTACTTGGTTTTTATACATTTCTGCATCTGTTGTGAATAATGCTATATTAGCCAAAAAATACACACTCTAGAAATTATTGGCTAAGGTAAAATCTTGAATATATCAATATTTGGTTCTTCAGATATGTTAGGTGTAAATATGGGTGCAGACATCAAAGATTAACACAGAACTGTCTATTTACAGTGACTATACACAACATTTGGCCTGCAAAGGGACCATAATTCTGCAAAAGAAGAGTAAAAATGTTTACATATATGACCTTCAAGACAAGATGGAAGATGTTGGAATAGTTTGGGAAGAGAACATCAAACAAAGATGAGAATGAGACTAAAGGAATAAGTATTCTACATTTCTTGGGAACAGGAAAATAGTTTTAAATTACACCAAAGGAAGTTTAGGTTGGAAATCGCAAGAGTAGAGAGTATAGCATTGGAAAACAGCTGCTTGGTAGACATAGCCTGAGGAAATGCTATTTCCACATGTTTTTAAAGACCCTGTCAAAATAAATCTCTGCGAGGACTGTTTTAGGAATAAGTGACCTTGACTTGGAGTAGGAGACCACATCAAGACACTTGCACCTCTACCCCATGCTGTTTTCCTAGCCCTATAGCTGTTAGAAAATGACAGGTATTGAGCTGTGGGAAGGCACTTCTTTGTTAAATGATTCAAAAGGCCTTCAAGCTAGCACTCAGAAAAAAGCACTACCTCTCTGCCTTTTTCCAGAGACATGTTTTTAATCCTTTGCTTTGCATTTTCTTGACTGCCTTTTTGTCATTCATTTTCTGTGGTGTTTACCACTTTTCCCTGCAGGGAAATAGACATACAGCTGTGAACAAATCAATCCTTTGCATTTATTGTTTTTTTTTTTTTTTATCAGAACTCTTAGGCTTAGAAAGAAAGCTTTGGCACTACCCATGTTTGCGTGACTGGTTTTTGATGTCTGCATATTCAGTTTCTTCAATGGCTAGATATGGGACAATTTATTTCCTTATTTAACTGTCACTTTAACAATTAATTCAATGACTGTCACATATTTTAAGAAGGTGACGAGATTGCTGACCTAACTCATAGCAACGCTCAGTCACATTAGGAGCTACTGCTCCAAAAAATTAGATGAAGGCAGGAATGAGAAGGAGAGAAAAGATGTTAAAGCTCATTGAGCCAAATCAAAATACAAAGACACATGATGCCAACATTTTTCCCACACTTTTCTGACTACTACTGTGCACTAAGAAACTGGAGAAAATGCTAGAAACCATATAGGATTGATATTTTACTTTAAATAAACCAAATTAAAATTTTTACCTCATATATATTTTTAATCTCTGCTCCTCTGGAAAGAATGAGCACTCTGTAGAAAACAGTTGACAACTTTCTCAATATGTTTTGGAGACATTAGCAAAAGGGTGAAGGAAGTGTTAAATTAAATAAATTAATTTTTAAATTATAAGGTGTGGTGAAATAAGCTGCATTTGAAGCTCAGCTTCTCTAGCTAAATATCTCCAAATAATCAAGAAAATAAATCATTAATATGTCAAAGGCAAAACTGAACACAGTTCATTGTGGTGAGGGGAGGGGATCTTATCAATGCTTATAAATATGTAAAGAGTGGGTGTCAAGAGGATGGAGCCAGTTTCCTTTCAGTGGTGCCCAGTGATAGGACAAGGGGCAACAGACACAAATTAGAACACAGGAAGTTCCACTTAAACATAGGGAGGAACTTCTTTGAGGGTGAAAGAGCACTGGAATAGGCTGCCCAGAGAGGTTGTGGAGTCTGCTTGTCTGGAGACCTTCAAAACCTTCCTGGATACATTCCTGTGCAACCTTCTATAGGTGAACTTGGTCTGGCAGGGGGGTTGGACAAGGTGATCCCCAGAGGTCCCTTTCAACCCCTACTATTCTGTGATTGTGTGATTGTGTGATTGTGTGATCTTGTACCCACAACATCGAAAAATCCAGTAAATTTCTCAAAAAAGGCTTTTTGCTACCCTCTTCAGAGCTGAAATCAAAATAAACATTATCTTAGTGTAAGATTTTATGAAACTTCACAAGGCACTAGCATGAAAGTATGACATCTCTTCAGAGATCAACACAGTTAGTTCTTTTGTAATTCAATATCCTCAGCAGATAAAAAAAAAAAAAAAAGCCCAGTGGTTTGAAGACTAACTAATTCTAGGGGAATAAGCAAGTTATTTCACACTCTCTTCAACAATCAGTCACCCTTTTCAGATAGTCAGAAAGCTGCAGTCCATGTTCTCTGTACAGCCCTCAGTTTTGCCATTCATATGCTGAAGAGAGCTTTGCATAAAGTGCAGCATTCGTGCTACAGTGCATAATATTCATGCTCAGTACAGGCGATGTGGACCATTTGCAAGAATATTTCTGCTTTAGGTGTGAAAAACAGAAATGAAAGTTTAATTTGGAAAATAACTTAAAGTAACAATTATGTTCATATTCAGCATGTACTTTTGACCCTGACAGATAAGGAAAAGCTAGAATCAATCTTGACTGAATTGTAATAAGATACAGCATGTGGTTCCAGCTTACTGAAACTTCATTTAGTTTTTGAAGAGCTCAGAAGATTTCCATAACACATAACAGCAGTGTTGCAATGACCTCTCTTCAAACAAAATGTACTAAATTTGGCTTTTCTGCCTACAGTAACTACAAATGTATTTGGAAGGATGCCAGCAGCATAACCTTAAACCAGATACTGCTACACAGTGCAGATACTTTTAAAGTATTTTTTTTTTTTTTTTTTGGCTAATTGACACAATTTAGAATTTGTTAGTAAAGGCAAATGAAATGGAAACAGAGAGTTTTCTTCACTGTTTTAACCACCTAGAGTTAACTGGCTTTTCTGTTCCTGATCTTTGTTGCCTATGCAATTATCACTTCCTTAACTTGCTTGTTGGTTTGCCTCAATCCAGAACCACAGTGCAACTGTAGCAATTAAACCCTAACTGAGAAGAGAAGGAAATCAGGAACAAGGTGCTACAGGCAAGGAAGAGACTATTCAACGAGTAAGAGAGGAATCTCTCTGAATGTGGCTTATTATAAAGGTTGCATAGGTTGTGTTAAACACAGTATAAAATCCTTCTGAAAAATGTATTTTGTGAAATGTGTGAGATAACATACTTTAAAAGATAGTCTGTTTCGTAGTTTAGACATAATCTGTGGATGATCTTTCATGTGTACCATGTGTTGGTAGTCCAACTCAGTGAGACTAACACAGTTCATTCGATATAAACTGCCCACTTCAGTGCTTGAGCCCCTTTACAAGGATGCGATATTATCTGAACTTCTCTGTGAAAGATTTGTTTGCTGTTGCAAATTTTTTACTGTAGTGGCTAACCAAGTGAGCAGATTAACACATGTAGTACAGCTCAATAAAATATCTTCCACAAGAAGGTGAGCTAGTAGGTGTCAGACCAAGTGGAGCAAGCCACTGTTGAAATACCGAACACACTGAATACCCCAAGCATATTGAAGCACAACTAACTAATCCTTCATGAGACTTTGCAGAACCGCTTATGGTTATTTACTTTGTAAAATTCATAATTATACTATCTCTTATTTTAAGCCAGGCATTTTTTTATTTATGAGATTTGAGTACTGGATATTTTTTCTTGTATATAATAATATGTTATGAGCAGACCAGCAAAAACATTTCTGGAAAATGGATGAGGGTCAGGCATGCAGATTCTCCACTCAGAGGGCAGAGTACTCCCACAGTAGATACCAGAGCATAAGGGGATGTGCAAATGTACAATTATTCTTTTAGTCCTCTGAAATGACTGCAGGATTAACAAATTTGCTGTTGTTACTACTGCTATAGTCTTAATGGCTACCCGTAACACTGTACAAGAAAATGGATTGTATAGCTGGTCATCTCTTGCTTCTGTATTTAATGGGGATTTACTTCAAAGCAGAATGCTGCACCAGCCAGGGAACACTTATTCCCTGCATGGTACTTCAATGAAGTGAAAACATATCCATTCTGCCTCTTTCCTAGTTTGGATGCTCACAGAGGAGAAGGGCACAGCATACCACAACCTTCTAAAATTGAAGGTAATCATTAGTCTGTATGCTTTTCTCTGCCTATGAATGTATTTGTGTTACCATGTGTTTAAGCAGCATGAATCTTTTCTTACATCTGTGCATTTAATTTCAATTAATTAGAAATAGTGCTAATGCTAGCTGGATTATGCATGGATTAAATACGCAGTACAACCTCTGGTAAGAAGGCTTGATATTTTTCAATGCCATGGTGCATCACCTACTAACTGAGCACTTCCTTTAGGGTGTATGTGTGACCAGCATGGGTCATACATACAAGGCCAAATTACAGAGTAAGATTTAAAAGGAATGGTTTAGACTTAAAAATTGTGGGGCAAAAAAACCAAAATCATATTTTGAATATTTTTTTCCCTGATAAGTACAATCTTCAGTTTACAGACAAAAGCCCCAAGTCATTCCCAGAAATGTTAGTGAAAGGTTAATGAATGTACTTTAAAAAGCATAATAAACTAATTATTAAGCGGCCAGTGAGCAAAAATTAATGTTCCCATACCTGTGTAACTATTTTAAGAAAATTTTGCTGTTTAATGATCTTAGCCTATTTCTATTTCTAGTTTTGCAAGTACTGCTGTTTGAGAGTCTCACAGCATTTGATACTTTACACTGGTGTGTGCTGTCCCAGATGTGTCGTTCTGTGTGCTAAAATATATTTGCAGCATTGCAGTTTTTTTCTGCTGACTCTTAGGACAATATCAAAGGCAGGTGTATGCAGAAGCTGGATAAAAAAATTGCTAACTAACCTATAATTTTTTTTTATCATTAATAATTTCTCTTTCTGAAAGTATACAAATATTTTCAATACTTCATAGACTTCAAGGATGAAAAATGCAAAAGCTTAGAATTTGAGTTGTTTTCATAAAATTCCATGGAATCACTTGTTCAAACAAATTTAACTGTTTTGTTAATCTTATTGATGAACCAGATGCTCAGGAAAAGACTATTTGGGTAGCTGATTTGATGGTTAGATAGTATTGTTAAATCTGACACATGCTCCCTGGAGCTTTTTTATTAATGCCCATGTCTGTTAGAGAGTGAGGTTACATGGCTAGTAAGTTCTTATAGAAACATTGAAGCAATTCCTAAGCCAGTCCTAGTCCTCAATACTGTTAGTATTTTAGCTCATCTTATTTCTTGAGCCAGATCACCTGACATGTGAAAAATGTGTCTTTACCCCCAATCTCTTTAAGAACTTGCACAGAAATTGTTCATGTTTTTGAGTACTTCCTGGATAAGGACATCTAGTTATTAACTTACAATATTTATATTACTTTTTAAGCAGAAAAACCTAAGTATGGCTAAATCAGATGTTATGTGAATGTCTTCCATGGAGCTGAAGATCAGATGAGCTGTTATTGTCTTTAACCATATACTGTTTTTAAGACTATTCAAAATATATTTAGCAACAACAAACCAAAAGTACAACATATTTTTGGTGTAGGCTTTTAGGCACCATTCTCATACAAACTCCTTGGTCATTAAAAGATCTTGTCTTGGTAAGAATGAGAAAAAGTTGAAGGAATATTTACTGGTTACAGTAGCCTTTGGAGTAATCTCTCCTCTCCCAGCCACCTCCCAGCATGCTTGGATCAGGTTCATCCTAATGAAAGAATCATAAGATTGTCACGGTTGGAAAAGACCTCTAAGATCACCATGTCCAGCCATCAACAAAAAAAACCCCAATAACAAAACAAACAAACAAAAAAACCAAACCCCCAAAACCACATCAAAAAAACCCCACAAAAAGTAACATCTCACCATCCCACTAGAGCATGTCCTGAAGTGCCTCATCTACATGTTTTTGGGTGATTCCGACACCTCCCTGGGTAGCCTGTTCCAGCACCTGACTGCTCTTTCAGTAAAGAAATTCTCCTGATATCTAAACTAAACCTCCTCTAGTGCAACTTTAGGCCATTTCCTCTAGTCCTGTTGTTATTTACTTGAGAGAAGAGGCCACACCCACCTCATTACAATCTACAAACCCACCTACATTACAGTCGGGTAGTTGTAGAGAGCAATAAGGTCTTCCCTCCTCTTCTCCAGACTACACAATCTCAGCCTCTCCTCATACAACTTGTTTAATCTTTTACAATAAATTCTTAAAGTTTCCTAAAGCCCTTGGAAGAGAGAGATGTAATAAAAACAACAGAGGAGAGGGGAAGTCATTAGGGCTTGTAATTGCAGTGTCACCAAATGGCTTCTACCACTGCTGAACAGCTCTAAATACATTCCTGAGAAGGGAATTTGTCAGATGTCTCACCTCACTTCTCTCCCCACAGCATGTCTGGAGGTAAAGATTAACTTCACAGTAATAAGCAGAGTAATAGAGCAAACAGGAGGAAACAAACACTGATCTAGTAAACACAGCAGACAAACCAGGACGAACTCACAATCCCATTAGCCTGCCCTTGTGTTGATTTACCTATTGAGCAAGATTGGGGTCATGCCTCTGTGCAAAATCACTCCTGTACTGATGTGCTCAGAAGTCGCCTGGTGTTCTGTTTTCTTTGAGACTTACACACCGCTGGAGACAGAAGGTGCTGACTGCAGGCACACCACACCCATTCTGCAGTGCTAGGCGGGTAGGCACCAGTTTCAGTCCGTGTTGTCCTGTACTACAGGGTGCCTGTGCTCTGCCGCAGTAGCACACTAAGCAACATAGAAAATACAGATTCTACTATAACAAGCAGTTTGACCAGTTCTGTGCTATTAAATCAAGGGATATGCATAAATGCCAAAACTTGCCTTGTCTGAATAAGTACAGAGATAAATTACACACAAAGAAGTGAAAATGCAACTATAAGCAAAAAATACCAAGATCAAAAGATATATCTTTTGAAATAGAGAACTTGGAAATATCTAGACACATGAGGGAAATAAAATATTGTATAGTATAGTTATAAAAATAGGTTTTTTTCAATGCTTATAAGTTTTGGAATCTGTTAAGTGGATTTAACTCTGGGTAAACAGATAAAATATTATTTATACCACTAAAACCATTTAATCACTAAAACCAAATTCTGTTTTCAAACTATTAAGACAAGAGCTTTCTGTTAATTGTGTATATTCTTAAGCAGGAGTAGATCTTTCAACAGGTAGAAAATTCCTGCAGAAGAAATAAAATCTCTCTATTCTATTGATTACTTTGTACATGATTTTACTGTGCCTTGGTTGACGTAGAAGGAGTTTGTTCATGAACAAAAGAAAAACTACTTTGGATATAGAAGAAAACCTCTTACGCAATTTCTGTCAGAGAATGATAGATTGCAGTAGGCTGAATATGTTATGTATAAAGAAAACACACACAAAAAAAGCAGAATCTGTAAAACACATAGTTCATGTTTAGTAAAAAACATTCCTGAGAAGACAAAAACTATTAATAAATACTCAAAAAAGCTTGAGAGGAGGCATGGTTTCCCTATTTCTAGTCTTTCCTCATTTCTTTTAGAAGAAGATTGAGTTGAATATATGTAATAATGAACACTATCTCTACCATAAATCTTCATTAATTTAGGTAAGGAAAGAAGAATCTTTCAGATCATTCTCAGGCAATTCATTTGTCATGCTAAAATTATATTTTAACTTCACTTGGACTCTACGTAAGGTGCAGTTTTATCCTGGGCCTCTTGTTGGCTAAGACAGAGGTTCAGTTTTTACTGAGATAACAAACACTGGATAATTATAAGCCTAGAGAATATATTGAAAAAAATTTAAAAAATAAATTTTATTTTCTTGACTTGCAAATTTTCTAACTTTTCTGAAAGCTACTCATCCCTTTGTTCCTTAAGACTGTATATGAACCATCACATGTTCAGGAATGGAATTTAAAAGCTAAGGGCCTTTCCTCTTGAAAAGTCATACAAATTCTATTCTTACTATTCATCATTATTCATCTGACTCTAATGAACTGTAACTTGGTTTTATAGATGTAGTTGAAGGTACTAGTAAAGTTTGATGTTATAAAAGATCGTGAAAACCTGTGTGTCACTCTGGGAATCCAGGTAGACAATATACGCTGCTCTCCCTATACCAGCAAAGTCAGTAATTTCATTGTACGCTATCAGGCTGGTAAAGCATGACTTTCCCTTCTTGAGTCCATGCTGATTACTCCTCAACTTTCTTGTCCTTCATGTGGCAATGGTTTCCAGGATTAGTTGCTCTATTGCCTCCCCAAGTATCAAGGTGAGATGCAGGGTCCTGTAGTTCCTGATTAAAAAATAATTAAAAATATATATATATATGAATGATTTAAAAATGCAGCAAATCATAAATGAGCAGGAAATTATCACAGAGTAGTAGAAAACAGAAAGAAAACCAATCAGTGAGGATATAGATTTTCTATCACTGAACTCTATAAATTGTCCTGAATAAGCAATAGTTCGCTTGGGTATGGAATATTAAAAAATAGAGTGCAGAACCTGTTCAATCATGATACATTACATATCCAAGGAGGCAACAATTCTGAATGCCCAATGAAGTAATAATTTACTTTTAATGCACTTAATTGAAGACTTCACATCAAAAAAATTGCCTGATTTTTGACAACTGTCACTTTGGATCAAGTATTTGTATCTTTGGCATGTTAAAATACATTTCTGACACAAAAAAAATGGGACATGCAAAAAGGAAAACTGAAAAAGAAGTAGTACTGAAGAGCCTGTTATCCAGTAAGAGATACTGCTGCACATGCAGGTGGAGAATGGCTGATTAGGGACCATACAAAGAAGTACAGAGATAAAATGTAATGGACTGATAATGATTAATGTGGGAAAAAAAGGAATGTGTTAAATTTAATTCTAACTTCTGAGCCTTGACTGAAGAAGATGCAGTTGGATGTCTAGGAGGAATACAGGTGGCCAGGTCCTACACACAGAAATTGCTGGTATTCCCAACAGCCCTGCAATTAAAACTGTGAGCCCATCATCTATTAAACAGGTGCCTACTGTTTCTAGACTCTTCTCATTAACCTGCATACTTCCCCCATAAATGAATAAATTCCTGGTGATGGGTAAGCCTGTACCTAATACGAACTGCAACCAAACAACTGGGCTGTGCGTGTAATTCACTCTAGAGTGCTCAGAGGTCTGTAATGTGGTTGAACACCTGGGATGGGGGTAGGCTCTGCTCTTGCTTTGAACAGAAATTTTAATCCAGACTGCACATCCTTAGAAAATGTCTTATCCAGCAGGCTGTGAGATAAACACACTGGATCAGTTTCAATTGGAAGTGTTATGAAAATCTCTCTGTGCAATACCCCAGTGATAGAGGTACTCAGGACATCTTTGTCACTTTACTGCCCAGGGAGTCAGTACTTCAGCTGCAGCCCTTTATAGCCCAGATGACTTTTTATTCATTTCTCTGGCAAAAACTCCTAGTTTTCAGACAGAAATGAAGGCTTGGCTTTGTTTAGGCACCAGATGAGTGCTCTCAGCACAGAATCCAGGATGGAGGAAAATGCTTCTCTTTGGCCTAGAAAGAAGAATATGGATCAGCACAGATTCCTCTGAGGAGAGCTTTGGGTCTCTTGGCTCCTTTTTCTCCTTGAAATTTTGTTTCTGGGTCAGGCCTTCTTCTGCTCAGTCATGACCCTATATGTAGGTACCTAAGTTGTCACATATATTATACCAGGGAGCCCCAGCAAGGTGAATAGTGAGAAGGACAGTGTAAAAATTGGTAGTCTACATTGAGTCTACAGTGCTTGATTCTTTCACAGATAATTAACAGCATTTTTGAAGAGACACTGCCAAAATATGTCATCTAAAGTGATTGCTGATCAAATGGATGTCAATGAATATCATACATTCTCAGTCTATCCAAGGAATGGTTTCCAAGTGTACATAAGTATTATGAATATTAAAAAATGTGCATGAAATACTTCTAATAGGAAGGAATTTTTCTATTTCTTATATAAGGAAGTATATAGAACATAGAAGGAGGGGCTGACCATGTGGGAAGAGTACGAAGAGATTGTCAAGAGAATACAGGGATGTAACAAGAAAAGCTGAGGCCTCCTTAGAACTAAAGCTGGTGAGGGAGGTCAAGGACAAAAAAAAGGCTTTTTCAGCTATGTTGGAGGTAAAAGGAAGACTAGAGGAAATGTGGGCCAGCTTCTGAATGAAGTGGGTACCCTGGTGACTGAGGATAGAGAGAAGGCGGAGTTATTGAATGTCACCTTTGCCTCAGTCTTAACTGCTAAGGCTGGCTCCCAGGGTTCCAGCCCTGTAAGACCACAGAGGAAGTCTGGAGGAAGGACAATTTTGTATCAGTTGAGGAGGATTGGGTTAGAGATGGGTTAGAGAACAGTTAAGTAAACTGAACATCCACAGATATATGGGCCCTGATGGGATGCACCTGTGAGTGCTGAGCGAGATGGAAGAGGTCATTGCTAGGCCACTCTCCATAATCTTCGAGAGGTCCTGGAGAACAGGATAAGTGCCTGAGGACTAGAGGAAGGCCAGTGTCATCCCAGTTTTCAAAAAGGGCAAGAATCATAGAATCATAAAATGGCTAGGGCTGGAAGGGACTTCCAAAGGTCATCTAGTACAGCCCCCTTGAAGTGAGCAGAGATACCCTCAACTAGACATCAAAGAAGGAGGTCCTGGATAACTATAGGCTGGTCAACCTCACCTCCATTCCTGTAAAGGTGATGGAACAGATTCTTCTTGCCACCATCTCAAAGCATATTGAGGAAAGGAGGCTGTTAACAAGAAATCAACATGTATTCAATAAAGAGAAGTCATGCTGGACTAATCTGATAACCTTTTATGATGGTACAACTAGATGGAGAGATGAGGGGAGGGGAGTGGATGTGGTATATCTCGACTTAGCAAAACTTTTTATACTGTCTCCCATGTATCCTCACAGCCAAGCTTAAGAAGTGTGACTTGAATGGTTTTGTGGTGTGATGGATTGGAAACTGGTTGAAGGACAGAGCCCAGAGAGTTGTGGTCAGTGGAGCAGAGTCTAGCTGGAGGCCTGTGACTAGTGGTGTTCACCAGGGGTCAGTCCTCTGTCCAGTGCTGTTCAATATATTCATCAATGACTTGTATGAAGGGATAGAGTATACCCTCTGCAAGTTTTCTGATGATACAAAACTGTGAGGAGTGGCTGACATTCCAGAAGGGTGTGCTGCCATCCAGCATGACCTGGACAGGCTGGAAAGCTGGGTGGGGAGAAATCTAATGAAGTTCAATAAGTGCAAGTGTAAAGTACTGCATCTGGGAAAAAACAAGTCCATGTATCAGTACAGCTTGGGGGCTGATCTGTTGGAAAGCAGCTCTGGGGAAAAAGATGTGGGAGTCATGGTGGAAAAGAGGATGCCCATGAGCCAACAATGTGCCCTTGCAGCCAAGAAGGCCAATGGCATCCTGGGATGAATTAAGAAGAGTGTGGCCAGCAGGTCAAGGGAGGTTTGCCTCCCCCTCTACTCTGCCCTGGTGAGGCCCCACATGGAGTATTGTATCCAGTTCTGGGCACCCCAGTTCAAGAAAGGCAAGAAGCTACTGGAGAGAGTCCAGCGCAGAGCCACTAAGATGGTTAAGGGAGTGGAGCATCTCCCTTAAGAGGAGGGGCTGAGAGAGCTGGGTATTTTTAGTCTCAGGAAAAGAAGACTGAGGGGTGACCTTATTAATGTCTATAAATATGCAAAGGGCAAGTGTTGGGAGGATGGAGCCGGGCTCTTCTCAGTGACATCCAGTGATAGGACAAGGAGTAATGGGTACAAGCTGGAGCATAGGAGGTTTCAGGTAGACATAAGGAAAAATTTTTTCACTGCGAGGTTCACAGAGCACTGGAACAGGCTGCTCAGAGTGGTTGTGGAGACATTCAAAAGCCACCTGGATGCGTTCCTGTGTGATCTGCTCTAGGAGATCCTGCTCTAGCAAGGCGGTTGGACTAGATGATCTTTTGAGGTCCCTTCCAAACCCTAACGTTCTGTGATACTGTGAATCTGAATTTGACCAATTAATCTGGAAATATACATTCATTACTTAGACTTTTATTTATTTGTGTTAATAAGGTTTATTAGTTTAAATATGACTGTTAGGCTGCTGGGGCGGGAGATAATTCCCAAAACATCAGAATCTCTGAAGCAGGCCACTATTTGAACATCAGAAAAGACTAAAAAGTTGTAGCTGTGTAACAATCACACATGATAGAAAACAAACATTTGTGTCAAAATTTGTAATTCGAACTGAGGTATAGAGTATTAATGGCTGAGTAAGCAACAAAGGCAATGGAAGTTTTGATTCCTCACACAGAATTAATCTGCAACCTCTAATGGACATTAGAAATCAATAAAGAAAAATTTTACTTGTACCTGTAGCTTTGTATTTGTATATGACAAACTTACCCAATCTGTTTTAACTTGTTCAAGTTGAGTGAAATGGGAGGGAAAAATCCGTCAGCAAAGAAAAAGCCTGAATGCTGGGAATCAGCTTTATTATTTTCACTCTGACACTCAGAAGTCTGAAGTTGTTATTACTGCCCCAAAAAGAAACACAAAAAAACAATTTCAAATTTCTCACAAGACTTTTCCCCACAGTCTTCTTTGCCTGACAGAAATTATTAGTTTTAAAGGGGCAAGACTCACACAGTCTGCACAGAAATGGCTGCATAGAAATGGCTATATATTAGGCACAAAAGCTTCATGATTTATTTACAGTTGGATGACACTGAAGTTAGATGTCAGTTGCCCAATCATTCATGTCATCAGAATGACAGTTGGAGTAAAGCAATTGCTGGTGCTGTTTAATTGTTCACCACAAGAGGCATTTAATAAAAATAAATTAAGATCCTGTGCTCCTGTTTTACAAGATTCTCTGAGATTTACATTTAACAATATTTTGCTAGCTGTTGTACTTCTGACTTAGCTGGTTGCATGTAATTTCATGGTTGAATTTCTAAAATAATTTCTGAGCTTTATTAGTAGTGCACTGGTTATTAAGAGCCATATGGTGACTTAAAAAACCCAATAGCTTGTTAAATGCAGACCGGATGCACAGTCTATTGAAGTCAGTGGAAAATTCCCTTTGACTGTGGACCAAGCCCAAGAGAAGCAGCATCTCAGTCATTCGGAATGCTGGTAACTCCCTGCCTTCACACTACCTCCCTCCTGTACTGTTCTGAAAGCAGACTCCTGCCCATTGCCTGCTACAGTTTTGCAATCTTAATATTAAAGGCCATTCTATTTTGTCAGTTTAATTATGAATTGACCAACTTTAAAGCATTCACATTTTATTTTAAAATACTCATTAGCAATTTCTTTTTGCCCAGAAAACCCCCAACTGGGTCCCACAGGTCTACCGGCTGCCAACACCTTGAATAATTTTTTACCCTGTAATCATTAAACAAATACTGCTACCAATAGCATATATGTCTTTTTTCATAAAACACACTGATATTGAAAAACAGTGATATCTAAGAGCTGTTGTTAACTGCAGTGAGGAATGAACTTCCATTGTCAAAAAGGGAGACCGGAGTAACATATTATACAAAGTAATTTATGTCAAAGTCATCAGAGTCTTACTTAGGATCCCAATGTGAAAATACATCCTTTAATGTTGTAACTTAAACACAAAAATGGACCATGCTGGAATAAGATCATGCAGCTCTCCTTATAGAAAGACTCTGGGCTGCGTGTCTCTGCAGGGGAAGCAGCAATTTGGGAAACAAGCATACAAAAATGTCATGATTGGACACTAGGTGTGAACTGGCAGTGTCTCAGCGGCACCTTTGGGCATGCTCTTTATGATGATAGTCTCTCATTCTTCATGGAGGAAGATGCTCCTTTCAGTTCACCAAAGGGTGAGATTAAATCAGCACAGAGCTATTGACACTGCAAATTTATGCTCCAGCACCACTGTAGTGACTTATAGCTGTGGCCATGCCCATGACGTATCCATGTTATTGAGATGGTCCTCCACCATGGGCTTACACTGTTGTGTGTGTGACAGAGTGCAGGTGCAGCCCTGGTCCATAAAACAGTGACTAGTTTACATTGGTAAAGGCAACATGCAGATTGCTGATGCCTTTGCTGCAGATTTCCATCACTTGTACTTCTGGGAATGGTGTTCTGCTTTTCAGTCTTACCCTCAAGAATGTCTTCCACCTGAGAGCAGAGTGCTGGAGAGTATGGCACTGCCTGAGGCACAGGTAACAGGCTTAAGAGAAACAGTCTGGTCTTGGGAAAGAGCATTTCCTAAAATGTGGGTATTTCTGAGACAAATTCATGTGCTAATCATATTTAACCTAAGGATTTCTGAAATTCACATACATTAATTGCAGGATCCCTCTGCAAAGCCACTCAATGTCTCCAAACATTAATGGGGAAGCATGTAACTGCCTCTGGAAGCAATGTTTGGGTTTGTGTCTCTGAGGTGCGAGTCTGCCTTTCTGTCAGAATGGAATGGTGGGGCTTCTTGCAGGCTCTCATCTCATTAATATGGTCATATTATACATATATAAGTCATTTCCTACACAGTGCCTTTAAAATCCATCAAGAAAAAATATGCTACCCTTTACAGAAAAGCCTCATAAGGGTCTGAACTCTACAGCAGCCTGTGCTTCAGTATTAAGGCAGTTACCCACATTGCAACCAGCTGCTTTTCAAAGGTCTGCAGCCTATGCTGTCCCTGAAGGAACAACATCTCTTGGGTCTTCTTCCACCTTGTCAGGTGCCCAAACCGAGGCAGTTCTCCCAGTGCTTCTCTTTGGCTCCCAGAGATAGATGAGCAGGAAAGCACTTTTAAGTCTCAACAGACCACAGAGAGAATGTAAGCACAGAGAGCTGTGACCCAGAGATAAGAAGGTTTCACAGCTTGTAAATAAAAACTGATGCTCTGAGTAAGAAAATGTCTGTTACCAGGACATTTTGGAAATAAAAGTTGACCAAAAAATTCATTTTATTGTTAGTGAGGTAGAGACGTATTTTATTCTATGGTTGCAATTCTACAGTGACATCTAAAAGTGAAGATGGATTTTGATGAAATAGACATTAAAGTGTTATCCCCATTGAGCATAAAAAGGTGTAATCTCAAGTCCAGAGCCAGGAGAGGAAGCCTGAAGTACCTGTACCACACCAAGTGCTCAGATCCAAAGAATAGCTGAAGTTGGATGGCACCTCTGGAGATCGCCAAGTCCAACTCCCTTGCTCAGAGCAGGGTGTTGTACAGCATGTTTCTTAGTGCCGTATCCAGTCAGATTTTGTATGTCTCCAAGGATGGAAATCCACAACCCTCTCTGGGCAGCCTGATTCAGTGTTTGATCACCAACATAGCAAAAAGAAAATCCCTCATATCAGTCCTTCAAGTGGAATTTTTCTTTGTACTTGTTGCTTCTTATCCTGTCTCTGGGCACCACTGAGAAAGGTGCAGCTTCATTTTCTTCAATTCCTCACATCATCAAGCATTTACACATTGATAAGATTCCCCCTGAGCTTTCCCTTCTCCAGGATAAACAGTCTTGGCTCTCAAGACAAAGCCCAGAACTCAGCTTGTAAAGGCAACTGAACCCTTCCACAACCAGGACCAACATTTGGCATGATCAGGGGATGTGCTTGAAAACCACAACTGCTGTGAACCAAAAACAGTAATGTAAATACAGCCTAAACCACAGTCAGAAGACAGAAATGGCTGTACCCTTAAAGAAGATGCAGTATCAAAATTAGTCTAAAACCTGTGAGGAAACCAGTGTCTTGGTCCTTAACATCTTTACCTCATTTATCTCTAGGAATAAGGAAGTGGTTTCTGCAAAAAGCCACTTCTAGAGAAATAAGTAAGGAGTGGCTACATCTATATATATTTGCCTGTAGGTATGAATGCATAACTTTGTTTTTTTCTAAGGTTCATAAAATGCAGGTCACGTAAACTCATTTTCCTTTCGTATTATAAAGAAACACATCTCACTATTTGTAAATCAGTTTAGTATTCACTGAATTAATAGAGAGTTAGCCTTTTCAGTTCAGTCCACTCTTGATGAGACCCATATATTGGAACAGAGCACAGCATTTGGAGGCCTGGCCTACCTTGCATGAATAACTTAGAACACAGCTATCAATAAATATTTACTCTTGCCTTGTAAGTTATTGGTTTTTTTCTTAAAAAACTTCAGGAAAATAATGTCAAAATAAGAAGTCATGGTTTACAAACTTTCATTTTTTCATAACATATACAATGTGTCTATAACAACCCTGTAAATTAGGTTTCTATTAAAATCCCTATTATTTATCTAGTGGCAAAAAAAGATCAAATTTACCTCACTGAAAAGTATATACAAATCAAGTTAATGTATTGAATAGCTTTAAAAGCCATTTTCACTTTTCATAGATGTTGCTTCCTTACATTACTAAAATTATTTGACTTTAAGATATGACAGATATTTCTATCTGTATCAGCTGCAGATTTGCAACAGTAAGCAAATAAGGAGTTTCTCCATCATCCATCAATAACACTGAATTTTCTCTCACTGTAGAAATGCACATTTAATCAAATTAGTGCAAAAGTAGCAACTAGTTGAATAGTGAGCTCAGGATAGTATAAAAATATAACCAGCCTTTTGTCTGACTGTAGCTGGTGTATAATATATCAGACAGTGCTATCAGTTTTGAGTCCTCCAAAAGAGCCCACTGGCAATAATTCTCAGGATGTACCGTGCTGGGGACAGGCTGCTGCCCAATAGAAACAGTCAGATGTCGAGGCGAAAGCCAAAATGGCTTCTGGCCCTCCATCTATGTTTGCATGGCTTGCAGTGCAGCCAGGTAATGACTGGACACTGGGATCTCTGTCAGATTTTGCTTTTATTGCATTCAAAGAAGATTGACAGTGCCAAACTTACGCTTTTAAAGCTCATATATTAGAGCAAAATAATAGTGAGACTCTGCCTGCAGCACATTCAGGGCTTCTTTTTTATTTTGTTCACTTCACATGCTGAACAAATTTTCAGGTTGGCTATAGAGCAGTAACATTAATTTTGTTGGGTTGGGGTTTTTTTTGTTTGTTTTGATTTTGTTTTGTTTTATTTTGTTTTGCTTTTAGTGAAACTGACATACCAATATGTTCATTAATCTAGTTTTGGGGCTGTTAAAAGAATGAAGTATCAGAAGACTTGTAGTAAACTAGTAAACTGTAAAATGAAGATGCTGAAGGGAAGCAACATAGGCCTGGATTCTGTTAATGGTTTGACATACCAGTTTAAGCCTATGAGTGATTCCTTTGTCTGCACTCTTGGTAGGTATCCTAACACCATGGCAGTGCCACACAGCTGCCAAGTGACACAGCACCGGTGTGAAGTGACATAAGCAAGGAGATGTTTTCTCTATGCTTTGCTCATGCACTTTTTTTTCATGTTGCTAGATCTCAACATGGCTGATATATTCTCTGTTTAAAAGGACTCCCTATAAAAGGGATCTTGGTCTTCAAACAGACAATTTAATTTCACAGAAAATAAAACAGTACTCTGGGTTCTCTTTTCCTCTACTTCTTTTACCTTAAAATCTGATTTTGACTGGAGTCCAGTGTCTAAATTTTAAGGGCCCCTGGCCCCAGGCAGTTTGTTTTACTGTTTCAAACAGGCCCAAGTAATCTGCAAAAAACATTAAAAGCTACTCCTTCCACTTAGCATTACTGCATGAAATACAAGGCACAAGTTATACCCAACTGTCACAGACTCTGGATTTTTGGACATAAAGTGTTTAGTTACAGGAGTCACAATTTGATTAGGCGTGTATAGACACATTCAGGGAGATCATTCTGGCTCTGTTTAAGCAGATGTACTCTAACATGCACTGGAAATTTATTTCTTTATTGCTGTTCATAGCGTTTGCACATACAGTGAGTTATTCTTCCTTGTAGTGAGTTACAGTGGAGCCTGGACTTTACAATTCTAATGGCTTACAAAGCTATTTCTTTGCTCCTCAAATGAATGAAATCTTTGTAAGAGATTTCAAATTTATTTTATTTTTCATCTCTGGGCATTCATATATCGCTATGTCAATAGGCAGAATAATATTCAGAATTACACCACTTGGACTTACTTTGTATTGTACAACAGCCTGAGTTCAGAGGAGGTGTGTGATAAGGGTTAGAAAGACTTAGAGTAAAAGCTGCCTGCACTGTCTGAGGCAAAGTGAACTTGGGATGCTCTTAAAAGCAAAGATATGGTATGACTCCTGACTCAGGCAATAATTTCTAGACCTGTTACTCTGTTTCCCATCTGTAAATTTCCTCATCTCCCAGATTATTCTGAGAACTGGTTAGAAAATACTAATATCTTTGTTATGTTGACTAGCTACAAAAAAAATATTAAAAGCTACCTGTAAGACAAAGAGGACATCTACAAAATCCAAACTTTTTAGAAAGAACTGTGGGTTGTATGTTAGATGGAGTGGGTTTTTAAATCATCATATATGTGATGATATACCATGTTCTTTCAACAGGATGAGTGAAGGATAAAATATCTGAACTAGTAGACAGATCCACAGAAAACAGATCTGATGGATAAGGAAGATGTCTTCCAACTCCTTCTTAGTGTATAAAATTATAAGTATCTCATCAGGGCTCTTCTCAAATTTCTACAGCTGTGTAATGAATATCTTATACTTTTGTGTGCATTTTTTAAAAACTATATTTTAAGACAACTGATTGTACATCCCTGAAAAAAAAACCCTGATTAATTTTAAGTTAATTAGATAATTAAATGTTTTCTTAACATAAAGAAATGTCTTCTAGAAACCACAGTGCACTGTGCATGCTTTTGGCACTGTTGTAAGCTCCGTAAAGCAGCACTTAGATGTGTTGTGAAAAATAAGTGACTTTAATATGAATGAAAGTAAATCTGTACCACTCCTGGAGTTTTCTTGGGTGATGCAAACTGTACATTATATGAGAAGATAATGTGTTTTCGTCATACAGATTTCTTAATCAGCTTCATTCTTTTCTTACTATTTTCCAGAGAAAGAAATTACTAAGAACTGAAAATAAATTCAAGTATCTCATTTTAACTCATCTCTTTTCAGTTTTAGAAATGCCAAATCTAAATGCTGTCTGTCATATCACTAAAGCCAGTGCCCATACTTTCTCCTGTAACAAAAGACTTTAATGATGCTACAGAAAACTTTGAAGATATGATCCATCTGCAATTCACAGAGAGGGCAATTAAGAGAAAGGACAGCAATCTTTCTGAGCTAATCACACCCAACTTCTCATTTTCCATTACACTAACAGGTCTTTGCTGATGCCGCCTTTTCAACACTGAAGTATTCTGTCACTGATATGAACTGTGCCTGATAGGTAATTAATTCACTGCTTGACTTCTATTTCACCTAGAATGAATGTAATCACTATCACAAACACTGTAATTTTGTTTTATATCACTATTCCCCTTTCTTTACAAAGCTCTTTATGGTTCTTAACAACAAAGATTTCCAGGCCAGAGAAGAATAAAATGTGACTTCTTTGGAAGCAGACTATAGACATCTTCAGATCACAGATTACCTCAGCAATGTTTTTCTACTGGAAAGTTTGTTTGGATGGTTTACTGTGAATTCAAATGCAGGCACTAAAGGTGCACATAACATTTGTTTCTTGAGCTTACACTACTGGATTCTAGCAGTGCAACAGACAGGATACATGGAGGATACGTGGAGCCTCTAAGCTGCATGATTCCCCCCCAAAGAGAAAACTGACAAGCAAAACTCTACTGTTAGTAGAGTTGCTCATTTTGTTTATAGGATGAACACTGCAGATGTAGAGACCAAAACTGTATCTTTCGCACTTAAAACACTTGTCTGGGAAACCATATTTACATTTCCATGCAGACATAGACAACATCCATTCACATTTGTGTTGGAAAAAAGTGGCATTAGTCATACATTAGCTATTGCTTCTTTCAGTTTTAGGAACTGATGGAGATCTCATAGTCTTACTATAAGAAAAAGCAACATCTTCAGTCTCTACATCAGTTTAACCCACGAGAGTTTTCTTTCATCATGTTGCATGTAATAGAAACTAGAGAAACAAAAGTTCCAAGGGAGCTCTCACATCACAGGACAAATTGTTCCCTCCATATCATCTGTTAATGCTTTTAACTGATGATTGGCTTTTCTTGCACATTGGGCATAGATTCTAATTGTCTTCACCTGGGCCAGGAGAGCTATTAAGATGTCTATTTAAGGCTCAGTGCCCTGGCAATGAATATAAGACTAAGCAGAATCAGTAAACCTGATGACAATTAAAAAAAATTGACAGATTGACTTTACATTTTAATTAGTTACAATGGCTTGCATATTATCTTTACAGATGCAAGCCAATTCTTAAAAAAGTAAATAAATCATTAATTCTTAAGAAAAAGAGAACTTAGTAAACAAAACCACAGCTTTAAAACAAAATACAATAATTAAAAGCAATAAAAGGGCACATTATTATTAACTTATACAATGAAGAAAGAAATTAACATAAGGATGACAGGCTAAGTGGCCATGAAAAAGAAATCTTAAGTAAGAAATTGGCAGTGGCAGACACATATGTTACCACTTCCCAGAATACATTAAGCTGACCACTGTGGATTCTGTGCAATGAAGAATTCCTACCTGGGGCCAGAGGATGTAACACAGCACTTCACAATTTTTTATGATGAATGCAAGTTCCACACAATCCAAGATATAACTAACTGCACAAAACCATCATTCTTGGAAATACAGTTCCACTCTAAGAAAGAGGCTGTAAAAATTCAGCTGTGTAAGGCTCTGCATCATATGTGTCTCAATGGATGTAAATCACATTCATTCAAAGCAAAGTTGTTTTTTCCCCTTCCAAAAACATAGCCGGAAGGCTTCCCTTGGGATAATAAAATTCTGCTGTGTTCCTTTTGGCTTATGTATCATCCTCAGAAAGATGATTCATTAGAATTCATATTTCTGAGTATGATACACAAGCCAACAGGAAAATAGCAGAAGTTTCTTGTAATACCACTTGCAGAAATCATTAGATATGGCAAAATGATTCAGAGCTGACTCTGAATGGTAGTGGAGCACCACACCTGACTAACTAGATTCGTTGAAGATTAGTGTTAAAATGGTTATGTAGTTAGCATGGTTACTTGCTCAGTAACTGAGCATGCAGCCTTGAGTTTTGTGGCATGACTAAAGCCTCCTTTGACATAGAGACTCTACCACCAAACTTGAGGTGCCTAATAGAACTGTAGCAGTATGCAGTATATCACTGCTTCATGTTAATATTTAATCTCCTAATTAAGTAAGATACTACCAAGAGCAATCTGCAACTGCATTTGGCAGTGGTTCCTCTCTGGAGTTCTTCTTAGCCAGCTCAGCTTTTGTAAACTACCTCACGCTTCTCGCTACAAGGTCTGAAGACTGGAATGAAATGTTTCAAAATGCTGTGAGTCTGTCCTCTGAAACGATCAAACAATCTCACTAACTAAGACTACTTCAGCCTGTAGAAACCTCTAGGATGCCACTCAGCCAGCAGAGACAAAGAGGCCTGTCTATTGATCGGATTTCAACCAGAAGGGATCTTTACCATCAAAAATGAAGCAAAGTTGATACCAGATTTTTTAATCCTTGTTGAAATCCCTGCCAGAATAAAGAACAATGCCTGTAACACAATCTAGGCATTTCTTACATAAGCAGCTGAAGACTTGTCTCCTCATATAACAGCATTTACAAGTATTAGCTCTCCTTCCTACCTTTAATTTTTCAGTATTATTCAGCCATAAACATTCATTGCACACACAAAATCAGCTCATAATCAAAATCAGATACTATTTTGTAGCTGAACAAAATAATTTCCTTCAAAGCAGCACAAACAGGCAGCACCATGTTCAGCTTTTGTGCAAACAGTGACAATGCATGCAAAATAAATATACCCTGTTTTTTCTATTGCAGATGAGGATACTGGGCTATAATCCACACAGAAGTATAAGAAAGATGTTTGTGTCAGCTTTAATTTTGCCTGTTGCACTGTTGCCACAAATGAAGATTGAGTTTTGGCTGTATAACCACAAGTTTGCTGACAATTTTTGTTTACAAAATATAAATTGTTTTTGACTGTTTATAGCGGGATACAGAAAACAGTGCCACCCAACCTGCTGGAACTGTAGTATTAAGTGCAAGAGATAGTAAAGATACTTTGCAGTTGAGTGAATAGAAGAGACTTGAATGCATGCAGAAGTAACACTGCCTAAGGAAAGAATTGGCAGTTTTATTTAAGCATTTTCCAACAGGAAGGACACTGTATTACCTGAGATATTTTATGTCCTTTTCTCCACTTCTTCACATCCTTCTCTATATACTTTTATTTTAACTAAATGAGCAATTTCATGACACTCTACTTCTCCTAAAGCTCCTTGTACAAAGGCTGCTCTACAACCTCCATGCCAAGAAAAGGCCCATACTAACACAAAGTGATGGCTGCAACTTGTGACATAGGATATTGGATCCAAGCTTATTCAAACTAAGTGGCTGGTGCTGAGGGGGAAGGAGTGATGGGAACAGATGGCAACATTGCAATCTTATAATCATAGAATAATCTAGGTTGGAAATGATCTCTGGGGTCTATCGAGTACAACAGCCTGCTCAAAACAGGTCTAATTAGACCAGACTACTTAGGGCCATGTCCATTTGAGTCTTGAACACCTCCAAAGACAGAGATCCTACAGCCTCAACTTGTCTCCTGTTTCAGTGTTTGCTTACTATATTAGTAAGAAATATTTTTCCTTCATATCTAATTGGGATTTCCTATGTTCCAACTTAGGTTTATCACCTCTCAACCTGTTGCTGTACACCAGCATGAATATTTTGGCTTGAACATGTCTGTATCATCTGATCAGGTGTTCATAGGTAGCAATAAGACCTCCCCAAGCCTCCCTCACTTAATCTTAAGGAGAAACAAGCCCATCTCTATCTTTGTACCTCACTTGATCCTCCTCCGTGAAGATCTTGCTGGTGCTTTGTTGGATTTGTGACAGTTGTTAATGTTTTTCTTGCATTGGAGAGCCCAGAGCTGGACACAATGCTCCTGATTCAGTCTCATGAGTGCTGAACTGAGAGGAAGGATCACTTCCCTCAACGCCCTGGCTTCTCCCTCGCCAAGACGGCCTGTCATGACAACTGCTGCCTTTGCTGCCAGAGAACAAGCTTGCCTTATGTTTACCTTGTAGTCCACAGGATCTCCAGTTCCATCAGCTCTTCTGCAGAGCTGTTTTCTACACAGCCATCTCCTGGTCTGTGATGTTGAATAAGATTATTCCATGCCAAGTTCAAGACTTCGCATTTGCTTTTGTTGACCTTCATGAGATCAATGTTATCCCATTCCTCCAGCCTTTTGAGGGCTCATTGGTCTCTCATTCCTACCCCTGCCATTCTCCCCTGTCAATTGAGGGTGTTGGAAAACTTACTGAGACTGCACTTTATCCTAGCATCAGTATTAATGTAGACATTAAATGGTATTGGACTGAACTGGCCCCAGAGGGAGGCTGCTGGTTACTGACTGACAGTTGGATTCTGTACCAATCCCAAAACTTATGGAATGGGTGTACACATGATTCAAACAGCCTTAAAAGGAAGGCAGGTAATCACTGTAAATGGCCTGGTTTTGTCCAGGAGAAGAGAGTGAAGATTCAAGCTGGACTTGGGAAGACTAGAAAAAAAGACTAGTGGATAAACTACTGAATGAATAATCCTGGGCAGAACATTTGCACCAAAACTGAGGGGCTGGTACTTCAGTGAAACTGTGGTACCAGAGATGAAGAATTTTTGTTCGTTGTGATCTGTAAAGTGTGAGATTTCTTTACTTGGTCCTTAAAGAAACCCCTCTGTTTAGTTGTTGCATTCAAACACTATTCTCTAATGCCAACAGGAAATACAAGAAATAAAGTTAATAATTAAAACTTATGCCTACTGGTGGAATTTTAATCTTAGTATATGGTATAATCTTAATATGTGATATAAATAAGGGTACTAGATGCTACTTGCTGAAAAACATTTAAAATAAAATGTCTGAACTATTACATTTAATATTTTCATAGCTGATTAACAGTTTAAGATTAGGAAATAATTTTGGCCAAAACATTTCCCTGCACCTAAAGTTTTATTTCAAACATTTTTGTTCTGTGTGAAAAACTGTCCTGTGAGCCACTGAGAATGGTATTGCATCCACTTAACAATGGCTGGAGATCACAGATATTGTAACCAACTTAACATCAAATATGTATTCTTTGGACTGAAGATGTAGAAGGCTAGGCTGCACTGCTGTCTGCCTGAAAGTCCATGCAAGAGATTTAGATAAATGTAGATAACTGAATATGTTTCAGTTATGTTATATTCTTTATAATTTAGTTCAATTTTTTTTCCTTATACATTACTGAATAGCTTTCCACCATTTTGCTGTAAGGGCATATCTTCAAAGTGCTAGCAGCAATAGACATTTAACAAATTTACATGATGTTTATTGGAGATAAGATGTTCTGTCACAAAATGAAATTTGTATGAGTATTCTTAGATATTAATGCTTAAATGAGTTACATCTCTTTTCCTTACAGTACTCTGGACAGTCACTACGTAGTATATGTATTTATTCCAGACTTCTTGTCACTATCTATAAATGAGCTCACCTTCCTCCAGCTGTAGAGTTAAAACAAAACTTAATGTACAAAGATATAGAATTCAATCATATTCTGGATAGTTTCTTCTAGGTGGATTTCAAAATAATGCATGCCTCTCTTTACCCCTGATATTTGAAGGACATACTATGAAATAAATAAGTAACTTTTTCTGATTATATTTTTCTGTCTTTGGTTGCCAAACAAGAGGTTTATCATCATTTTGTGGAGTGCTGTCATGATTTATTGCCTTTCACCACCAGAAGAGTGGTGTTCTGGCTTCACTCTCAGAAGCCAACAAGTGACTAACCGTGTGGGAGGGTAAGATTTGATCTAAGTTAGAACAGATCTTTGGAAGAAGCATCTTTGGAAGTCTTATGTGCTGGTTATGCTGTGTTGCAGCCTCCACTAAGTCCTGACAAGTAGTATTTTTTGTGGTTTATGGGTAAGTTATTTGGAGCAACTCAAATTAATCTTGCTTCAGCCTACTATGAAGTTTAATTAGCAATGCTGACAAATCTTGTACATGTTTTCCAATGTTCACACTTGTAATCGGTAGACACGGAGTGCAGTGCTATTATAAGAAGACAAAAAATACATATTCCAGCATTTTTCAGTATAAAAAAGTGCTAAAAAAGTGTACATGGGATCAATCACAAAAATTGCCCAGAATACCCACCAGTTTTGTCTTCTCTTGCACTTTTATAGGAGGCCCAGCTCTGATATCAACAGAAGCAACGAGCAAAGTGGGTCTATATGCTTTCAGTTCACAAAATAAATGAAATAAATTACTGAAAAAAAAACCCTGTATTTGTGACGAAAACAAGAGAAATATATTTCTCCTGGTCCTCCTGTTTTATCACTACCTTCATGACAGAGCTGCCTGGCAGCCTTAAATAGGACATGACATGTTGTCATCCTTCCTCCCCTATCCCTTTCATGTCCTTTAGGGAATCTCAACAGATATGCCTTGTTTGAAGGAAATAAAATTTTTCTGCCTCTGGCACATCTCTTTGGCTTTCTTCTACTCATTGCTATTGTCACTTTTGCTCTTTTCACTGCTTTTTGGCAATGACATTGGTATGTCTCATTACTATTGAGAAACTCCCACAAACATCTGAGAAAAAAAAGAACAAAAACCAGAGTACAATCATTCCACTTAACACAATATATTTTATCAAGCTGAAATTATGAAGAATTTCTGTATGTTCCAGATATTCAGTATCTCTGTCTTGCACAGGGCTATTAGTGACAGAATAAAAGACCAAAAGGGACCCAGAAGAGTGCAGCAATAAACAATACATGGCCTCATTGACAGTCATGGACTTGAAATAGCCAGAATAACTGGGACCATGACATATGGTGCTCTGTTCTCAGTGCTAACTTCTGTAAGTTAGCCTACACTATGGAAGTTCACCTCAGACACATCAGGTTTTGACAGCTATTAATGATACCAACTCTCTTTTTCATAGCAAGCTGCAAAATAAATGGCAAAAGATCAGTTAAAAGTGTCTTTCACAGAACACTTGACCATAATAGACCTGAGCAAGAAAATATGTCTATAAAGTAGTCATTGTCTCAGACTCCAAATATGAGAGATGTCTTATGTGATACATTTTTATTCAGATTGATTCAGCTCTCATGAAAACCAGAAACACAACTGTAATGCTTACTTACTTACGGAGGATCAACACCCGAGGGATTTATAAAGTTACATATCCGTTGTTTTTTGTTTGGTTGGTTGGGGTTTTTTTTGTGTGTGTGTTTTGTTTTGTTTTGTCTTGTGTTGTTTTGTTTTGTGTTGCCAGCATGACTTAGCACATGATGAAGAATCATAGGCAAAAAGGGTATTGATTGGCAAATCAAAAACAAAAGCAAAGTTTGCAATGTCAATATAGACAGCTACTTTATAGACAGCTACTTTGTAAGAGGATTCAGATGTGAATTGATCAGTCCAGGTCATATTTAGGAATACATACAGATCTTTGCAAGAGTGTCTCTAATACTGCCATCCATCTCCTCTTCTTCCCTGTAAGATTGCCTGTTGCAGTGGGTAATGACCAGCACTGGCCACATTGCCTCTTGGTTGGACTGGAGGAACTGATATAATTGGACATAAATCCTCCAGCACTTAGAAAAAACTAATTAATATAAAACATTGTAGATACCTCCTCAACAATACAGACTGCACCTCTGGGGTAACAAGCAGAACAAACACATTTTTTTATGTTGACCTTGTAGAGAAATAAAAAATCCAATTCAAAAAAAGCCTGGTCTAGAACCCCAAAATGCTTAACCATCCACAGTACAGACTGAGATTTGCAGTTACTGCAGTCTGATACAGAGGAATTTTCTTACTTCAAACACAGATCTCTCAATTTAAAACCTCTATATTGCATTGACAAAACAGGACACAGACTGCACATATTTTTCTCCCTGGAGAAAAGGTGTAATTATATCCATAAGCAGAATAGTGTACCACCCAGAGAACATCTCAGATTTTGTGATGTCAAGTGCAATATGGAACCTATAAAGAGTAGAGCAGTCATTAAATAGGAGACAGATAAGACGCTTTGCTAATACTATAGGAACTATTGCCTATGTCTGTATAAACTTTTCAGTAACTATGGAGTCCAGAAGTAGCTAACATTGGAGATGCATTTTCAGATTGGACCATGGGTTTGTTGAGCCTCATGGTTCAGTATCAGAGTACCTGCAGGTGCCTTCTGACTTTCCAGATCAATTATTCAAGCACCTACTTCCCTGTTGTGCACAGTCTAGTTTGGACTGTTTGTAGACTTGGCACTTAGCAACTTCTCTTCTCCTGTGGTCTACAGTTCTACTTGACCCAAATTTGCAAATGAACTTTTAGCAAGAACTAACTCATCATTGCACGCTGTGTTAGGCAGAGGATAGGGGGGAACCAAACTACAAACCTCACATGTAAAACTGGAGAACTGTGAAAAAATATGGTATCTTCTGCAAGCAGGTGAAATAACGCCACATAACTGAAACAGTGTCAAGGATGGGTGAAAGTTTTGTTTCAGTTCAAATGTGCAGTTGAGTCCATAAACTCATAGGCCAACAATCACCTGAGCCACAGCGTACACCTTAAATCATATAATGGAGTTGGTAAATTTGGTTTTCATTCTCACAACATGTTTCTTTTTGAACTGGATGCAAACACATATAGTAGTATATTAAAATATGGAAGTTACACAGGTAGATTTAAAATCATATCATTTATTTAGATACTCTGCTTGTCTACTATCACTGTATTTCTTTTTCTAACATTCCCATATCTTGACCTGAAAAATTCATTGCTACCGTAAGTTCTTCAGATATTGCATGTCCTCACAGATGTGAGGGAAATGTAACCAGGGACCAGAAATTATGACATATGTCTGTATGACCCACTACACCAATCAAGGTGATTCAAGTTGCCAAGTGTGCAAAGGAGCACTGGGTATTGATTGTCGTTAAAATGTATAGGTTCAAGGTTCACAATGTGTATTTCTCAGAGGATATGTCTGAGGGCAGTTTTAATGGTCTTACTCTTCCCTGCTTAAAACAAAAGAAGGGGTGGGAAAGGCCATTAAACAAATAAACTTGCACACCCAAGTCTTGTACTTCAAACTCATGATTTCTAAACAAACGCTTTCTGTTCCTATCTTGTAAGCTTTTTTTTTTGTGTGTGAAGACTTCAAAACAGCAGAAATTACTAATATCACTGCATATTCCCAGAGCAGATGAATTGCAGGTTTGTTTAAAAATAAGACATTTCATTTTAAAAACGAAACTTTTTTTCCACTGGACAATGTTGCTTATAAAGTTGAAAAGAACTGATATGGATAGAAAGACTGGGCAGTGTGAGAACTCATAAGTAAATTTTGAAAATAGAAATATTAAGCTTAATTCTTAATGATATGCATCAAGACATGAAAGTTTGCTGATTACAATAAAATCTACTATGCTTCCAGTTCTGCTGCTGCTTTTTAAAATAAAATGAAGTCAGGAAATGAGCTGAGGTACATATGGATATTAAAAATGGTCAGATTTTAAAAAGATATAATTAGTGTGTAGCTACATATTTATATCATATATAGGGATATGAAATATTACTTAAAAGAAACCCTTTGTTTCTTTTGTCTCTGTACACAAACATATATGAAATTATAAGACTGAACTAAATAGCAAAGTATACCTGTGCATTGGTCAAATTTAGGAAGAAGAACTGAATTTTTCTGCTAAACAGGACTTTTCTAGTACAATGCTGGTCCTGTTGGAAATAATTTCATTATCTACAAGCTACACCTTAGTAATGCAAAATTTAAAAAATAAAATAAAAAATAGCACTATAAAGTATTCACAATATACTTGGGGTGCAATTTGAAAATACAACTACTCATGCTTGCTAAAATCACACTTTATCAGTCTAGGATTACAGTGATCTTCCTGAAGTTAATGTGAAAAAAAAAAAATAAAAAAAATCTTCTATTGGTTTGAACGGACTATGTTTTTTCATTTACAATGACCTAAAATGTAATTAATGAACACTATTTTTACATTGATGTTCCCTTGAAATGTCAACTATTATACAGAAGTTTAGAGGTACATCATCTAGGATTGTCACACATAGTACCATAAAGTAAATATATGATAGAATACTGTTTCCTTAAGTTACACTACCAATTACTTGGGATTGTTCCCCAAGATACATAACATTTTATATATAAGTAAAGTTCAATTTTAAATATTTGTACTCAAAAAACATTAGAGATTGGTGGTAGTGACTTATAAGAGTTTTGTGGAGAAAATGTTTTTAGCACAATGAGTTTCTCTAACCTGCAGTGGAAATAGAGGTTAGGAATTGCTTGAATAAATCAAGTAGTATCCTTGAGTTTCTCAGCCCTCTTTTGCATATAATTACTCAGGCCATTTCTTCCCCACCTCCCCATATTTAGTGCATATTGTTTCTGGGCTTTGAACAAAGAAAAGAGAAAAGCAAACAGTTCTTTCATGTTAAAGCAAAATTTGCTCAGTTATAAAGATATTTGAACAAAAAAAAACACACATGGTTTTAGTTTTTATATATTTTCTTCAATTTATTAATAATCTTTTATATATATTTATTTATGGCTTTGAGCAAAGACAAAAGAAAAAAATCTAATTCATCCCCAATCAAACAGTTATTGTAAGAATCAGCTCTATAGTCTTCCCAGCAGCAGTAAGATCCAACCATTTTCATTAACACATTTCATCCTGTACAGATGTGAGATTTCAGACTTATGGGCTTACTTATGTACAGAGAAAATAGGTCAGTTCTGAAACTAGCAATGGACCTTTATATTACAGGAATGTGAGTCGTTTGTTTCTTAATCTAAGTATATGTACACTCATACATACATATATATACGTATATAATTTTATACCCTGTACCTTTTTTTTTTTTTTTTTTTAACATACAAATCCTAGATATTGTCCACTCTATTACAAAGTCATTAAAAATTATTTATGGTTTCACTGAAAGACCATGTGAATTAATATTTCTTCATAGTGCTTAAAATAAAATAAAAATATATATAAAAATATTTTGCTACTAACCCCATTACTCCTATTAAATGTAAACCTTAAAGAGTTTGAAAGATCAGTATATGATCTTAGTTAACTGACAGAATTTTATTAGCATTAAAATAATATAAGGGGTATTGTACTGATAATAAATGGTCTTGCAGCGTATCCATAATGTTCCAAACACTTTTAAACAATCACTTCCCCATGTACTACTCTGGGCCTCTTAATGGCAGCAGCATGTTAATGAGTTAGTTACATCAATTTTTACTGAGACTCAGCAAAAACTGGAACATTTTTAAAATTTTTATTTGATGTACCACTTTAGTAAAAGGCGTAACAGGTAGCATGGGTTCAAGCTCTGTTAGCTTTAGAATATTTACTTGGCTCTCATGTACATCTGGATTCACTGCATTACATAGTTTGTGATGTTATTTAATTTTTCCATGCATCTTTAAACTCAGCATTAATGGGAAAGGAAGAACTCCTTTACATTCACTTCCTTAACATGAGTCAGCTGGGTTTTAAGGAACAAAATATATGCTTGTATCATATCCATAATGCTGATTTTTCAATGAGTTAAATTATGACACATTTAATTTCAATCTCTCTTTAATGTGACAAATCAGGCACAAATGATTACGAAAGAACTTTTTTTTGTGTGGATAACGTGAAGGTTTGAGCAAATGAAACAAAACATTCACAAAACAGTATGCTTTAACCCTGCTTTCTGTCATCATTTCCTTTCTGTTTTGAAGACATAAAAAATAATAAACCTCATACCTATGGGCTATGTTTGACACTACATGCCTTAGGATATACTAACAATTTAATTACAATATACAGAGAGCAAATCGTGCATTTCCAGACAGACTTGATGCTATATTATATTAATTTTTGTAAATTAACACCACAGTCAACTACAAAACTACAGTGAAGACACAGACAGCACCTGAAAGCCTAAATCAAGCTGTGGTTTACAAATAATCATTTAAATGAAAAACCTCACTTCTAGACTTAAACCAGAAATTCAAAGTCAGCATTATAGGAGTTTTAAGGTAGACACAATTAATGAATGGTTATTATTTTCTAAAATACCATAAAGCGTCTTCCTACAATGGCTGACTGAACCTATTTTTTTATATATATTTTTTTTTTAATTTTTATTTTTATTTTATTTTTCCAAAGCATGCATGGAATATTCTCAGATGCTATTGAGGGCAAGGAGAAGAAAAGTGATGGTACTGGTGAAGTACAAGCGTTTTGCAGGATCAAGCGTACAATTTTGCATAAAACATTGCATGTAAAAGTAATATTGTAGGTTTTAAGCCATTGCATTACAATTTAACAGTTGTGTTGCACTTAGCTTTAACAAATTTAAAACTGTGAATTTTGAAGTGAAGAGCAAAACCTAAATTCCTAAACAAAGACCTTGCAATGGTACACCACACAGCAGCTATTTTCTTTGGGTCTAAAAAGTTATTTACAATGGCATTATTTATAGTCTTTGTAAAAGTCTTTCGCAATGTGAAGATAGAAGTCCACCCAGTTTTCTGAAACAACGGAAGGGCTGACATGTCGTGAGTTTACAACCTATCCAGAGGAGTGCTAGTGCCAGCCTTTTGACTGCAAGTGTTTGCAATTTATTTCTTCTCCAATCTATTTCCCTATGGAAAGTGCTAACATGAAATGCAATGGAAATACCAACTGAATTCTTCACATGAAATTAACAACACGTATGCAACAAATGAAATAACAAAGGTTTTGGAATATCACTTGGTCAGTGCTATGTGTTAGCTAAAGCAATATTTTTCTTCTCTCTTTTTTTTTTTTTTTTTAAATCTACTTGTTTGAAGTTTGTTACTGTGTTGACTATTTTCCCATGAAAACAGCAAACCTCATAAAGAGTGAAATCTGTTAGAATGACTTTGAAGTCAACACATTAAAACCAAGTAATATTACAGCTGAATTTAGATTTCTTTAATGATTGCAAGAAAGGAAGACATGAATTCAAATGAGGTTTTTAAAATTCCTTTGTTTTTTGATATATATATATATTAGATATATATATAACTTTTACATTTGTTATGTAGGGCAAAGCTGTCTAAAGTAATTTTCTCATAGTAGACTGCTGGGGTACATTAGGAAACAGGCTAAAACAGTTCTGGGGACGGTGCTTGGTTCATTACAGGTCTGTTGCTCACAGTTACCAGGATCATAAGTTTGACGCGAACCGCGGTTTGTCTCCCTCGGGCTCTGTGCTTAAGACCGTGGAAGAATCCCTTTGCAGAGGGGCTGGGGGTGGCACAGCCCCCCGGTTTGGGGGGATGGCTCCCGAGGACATTTGTCGGAAGAGCGAGACCCGCTGTGGGACAGTGGCGCGGCCGGCCGGGGGCACGCTGGGGCCAGGGGCAGGCTGCGGGAGTGAGGCAAGGGACTCCCCCACAGTGGGGTGAGGCCTGGCAATCAGGGTGGAGATCTCGTGGGGCAGGGAAGGCTGTGAGGCAGAAAGGGGCCGCACCTCCCGGGTCAGGTTGGTGTTGTGAAGGGCCTGGGTGCTCTTGTGGACCTCATTCTTCTGCACAGCCCCAGGGGGCTGCTGGGGTGCCTGCGGCTGCTGCTGCATGAGGGAGAGCTGTGAGGCGGTTGGCGAGGCATACTGGAAAGTTCGGCCAGCCAGAGGGCTCTGTACAGGCGGGCTGCAGACGGCAGTGGTATAGGAGCAGGGTGAGAGGATGACAGCCTGCTGGGATGTCTGCGTGCTGGGTGAGGGGGAGTGCAGGTTTCCATGGGACAGGCTGCTGGCGGTGTACACAGGAGGGGACTGTGTCCTGGCGCGCGATGATGAGGCAGAGGTGCTGGAATTCAGGGCGGGCATCTGCTGCAAACTCACCGGGATGATGGTCTGCACCATCTCCCTGTCGTGTTTCACAATCTGCTTCAAGATCTCATTCTCCTGGTTGTTGAAAACCCCAGTGTTGAGGTCCTTCTGGAACTTCTGCAGAAGGATTGAGTTCTTCTTCCCTTCATAAAGAGGTATAAAGAGTTAGCAAGCCTGACATGCAGGGGCAGACCTCTGCTCTTTGCATTTCAGCACCCATTACCAAGGGCTATTGTCCTGGTTTTGAATGAGATAGAGAAAATTCTCCTTCTTAGTAGCTAGAATACTGCCAAATTTTGGATGCAGTATGAGAACAATGTTGATAACATACTGACATTTTTAGTTGTTGCTAGGAAATCAACGACTTCTCAATGTCCCATGTTTTGCTAGCATGCAAGAGGACGAAAAGCTGTGGGGGAGCATAGTCAGGACAGCTGACCCAAACTATCCTAGCGGATATTCCCTACCATAGGACATCACGCTGAGTGTATAAACACAGGGAGTTGGCCAGGGAGGTTGGATCACTACTCAGACATTAGCGAATGTGTGGTGAGCAGCGTTGTGCATCACTCATCTCTTGGGTTTTATTTCTCCCTCTTTTCATTATATTCCTTTTTATTATAATGAATTTATTATCATATTATTATTATTAAAATTTTAGTTCTGAAATGTTCTTATTGACTCATGAGCACCAGGGCAGTGGGCTTTCATAACAGCACTGTGCTCAATGACACCTGGACTTTCTGTGTCTTTTCACTCTTAGCATATTAGTACTTCTAAAATTATTCTGAAAAGGTAACCATAGTAATTTACTGAACAACAGGGTGGAAAAAGCCATCAGGCTCAGCAGGTATAATGTCTTTCTCTCGCATTGTAAAACTGTCCTAATTCGGACTAACCTCTTACATCAGATATAAATACACCTGCCATTTAGCACATTCCCTGGAACTAATTATTAGACATTAGTACCCAGTGACCACTAGAGTGGAAATCATATTTTCAAATGTTTGTGAATTAATATAAACTCATGGGTAATGCGACACCTGCTAGCACATTAAAGACAGCTGCACACTATGTCCTCATGTCTGCTTGATGGCTCTCAGTGTCTGCAAGATGTACACACTATTCTGTGTCATCAGCTGCACAAGGAACACAACAGCACCCAGTTGTTCCTTTTTACTATTAAACAGTTCACATTTTATCTTTTGTCTTGTGTAGACGTCATATTGTAAACACAGCACTTCAGATGGGATTGCTCCTCTAAGAGCAGACTATACTTTACTACTATTATTATTTAAGCACATATTACTTAGAGTTGGACTACATTTCCAGAGTCTTGAGAGACAAACTGTAGAAGTTTGAAAAGTCTAGATAAGATAAATTAATGCACTGAGTGCTCACAGTCCACAAAATACTGAGAGTTCTATTAAATATTAGAAACCTATATACTTGTACTTAATTTCTTCATTCCTGCGGTACTAAAGAAAACATGCTTTCAACCAAATCACATCTTCAGCTTGGAGTAGACAGCAAAATTATACTGCCAAGCTATTCTTTTTGTGTTCACTTTGGAAAAACTGCAGACATAACTATACAGAGAAAGAGAGATGTGGAGAAATCCTTACACTGGAATTTTCTTCCAAAGTTCTGTAAACACCATCAAACAGAATAAATGATTTTTTTTATGCATAGCTACATTTTAAAACCAGTGTCAATAACGATGACAGGAGTGCAATTCTCCTGACCAAAAACCATATCTTTTATCTAGTAAAATATCTTGTCCTCTTAGAGAGGTCCAGAATGTCTGGATGCACGATGGCAGACTTTGCATACCCTGTTTTGATAATCTGCCATATCCTTCTACCATTCACTTGGATATCATTGACCTGCTTTTCTGATAGCAAGCAGATCTTAGTAATGCCAGTGTGCAGCCATCAATGCTCGCAGTGCCCATGTTGTGAGGAAAATGAGACTCCTGCTGTAAAGGATTAATTCACTTCAACAAATCCAGGTTTTTTGAGCGCTGAGTGGCTTCAGCTCTTCCCAGCACTACAGATGTCATCTCTAAACAGTTTATGTGGGAAAAATATCATGTACTTCTCATGAAACAGCATAAATCCTACCAAGTGCTACAGGCAGCAAAAGAAAAACACATGATTAATAAATAATACTGATGATAAGTATAGAAAATAATCCTCAGAGGAGTATGAGAGCTTTCCAAACCTCTAAAACTGCATTTTATCCTGCAACTCAAGGAAAAGAAAAGGTAGAAATATTTTAAGAATTCCTAGTATGAAAAAAAAAAAAAATACCTATCCTGTCAAGTCTATCAATTGCCACTGTTTCAAAGGCCCTTCTCATCATGGGGTACTCTTCCAGAACCTCATTGAAGTTGTCCACCGAAAGGGAATACAGGCGACAGTACGTGTCTGCTCGTACACTGGCAGTTCGACGGCCCTTGGTCAAAAGGCAAATCTCTGGGGAGAGAAAAATTCAGCACATGCAGAAAACAAAGAAGTTAGTGAAACTTAAAAGCTAGGAAGTGACTCACTGCTAACAAGTAATAATTCAGTACTCAGCAGCAATATTTCTGTTGTTGTTTACACAAGGTTGCAGGGTCAGTTCTGAAGGTGTTTGATTCTATTTTTGCTACTCAGAAAAATAACTAAAATAAAACTATAACTAAAAATAACTAAAATACTTTAAGAGCCCTGCTTATAGGTTTTCTTGGTCTGATTTTATCAAGCCTTTTCAAAAAAATTCAAGTTGTAAAAAATGATCCATCAGCTGTCAAGCACAGCTTGCTGACTCAATTAACCAAAGTGACTCTATTGATTTTTTTTTCAATATCCAGCTGACATAGAGAACTAATTCCTTTAATTATTCACCAGATTTGCTATACCAATTTAATATAAGATATGATGATATTTGAATATAAAAGGTGTTCTAAGAAAAAGTGCTTATAGCATGAAAATGCCTTCTATTTCTTTGAGGTTTATGTCCTATGTATGTGGGGATAGTAAACTTATTATTTTAGACTTTTTTTTCCCCTTTGGGCTAAAACCACAACCCTTTTAACTTCTGCTTGCTCCTTTTGATTAGTCTAGCAGCCTTTCTCTGCAAGTGCCTCCAACAGGAATGCATTATTCTGGAACAGAGGAGACTAAAGCCATGTACGGAGTTCCACGAAGTTGCCCCAAACTTGCAACTGCTGATTCCCAAACCCGGAGGAAACGAGTTACTGGATAAACACCAAAGTCAATGTTTCAGGCTTGTAACATCAAAATATATGGGGTAGAATATTTATTTATTTATACTCCAAAAACCTAAAAAGTCAATTGCAAAAAGAAGTGTTTGAGTTGATCTCTTTTTCAAGCTGGGGAATAAGGCCACACTTAGAATTATCAGCAATTCTTGGGCACAGGCAGGGCAAGAGTTAGTTTCCCTACCTAGTACTAGCACTCAAAAGCAGTGAGTTCATTTTTGTTCATATATAAATACTAGTTAGGAAACTGTCTCTTACCCTGCTTGTGTGTCTATCAGAAACGATCATTCTCAACCTCAAGCAAACTATCATTCTCAAGTGTGGAAAACCAAATATTCTTCATCAACAAAAATAAAGAAAGTAAAGCCGGTTTTATTTCGGATCTATAAAGTGCTATCATAGTTCTTTTTTTGTATGCCTATAACAAAATACATCTTTTATTAACCTAGAATGTAAAGAACCTTGATAGGTTTCTGTCTCATACTTCTTTCTGAAGAATTTCCACATGCCACCTAACCCTGAAGGCTTAGGGGATAAGATGCTTAAATAATAGTGGATAACTCAAAGTAAATTAATGTGGGACTAGTACTAGCACAGAATGTACTTAAACCCCAACAGCTTTGGGGAGAATTTATAGAGACTAATGGGTATTGTAAGAGTCTTGACCTAATGTCCCTCACAAAACTTGATGCCCATGACATAATCACAGTTTACTGTAAAGAGCTAGCCAGGTCAAACAGAAGTCAGTCCTTTCATCTTCTAAGCCCTAGCTCACCCTCACCCCTTCTCCTTCCATTGAACTCACTTTAGTTACAAGAGTGAGAAGGACATTTTGCCCAAAGGGAGTAGTTGAGTGCAGCGAATGCCTGCTTCATTTCCTAAGATATTCTTTATATCTCATACAGAATAAAGTTTTACAGTGCACAATTGAATTTAAAGAAAATTAGCTGGAAAATCTGTGTGACTAGTAATAACCTCTTGATTTTCATCTTTCTTTACTTAAAAGTTACTGCAAACAAAACTAGAGACAAAAGAAAGTGTCTTCTGCTACACTCCACAAATAAAAGTACTTAAATTTAAAAAACAACACATGCCCAAAATAAAACAGATGTTGACTATGGATCCCAACCATTATGATGAATGGAAATAAAATGGAGGAAGTACTGGTTTAATGATCATTAATTTAGAACACTGTATTTTAGATTGCTTTAACAAGAAGGATTGGAAGAAACCCATAAGAGACAATGTTAAATTTCATCCCAGGACAATGGGACCATGGAATTCATGTATATTGCTACAATAAATATAATTAGTTTTCCTCTTTTTTTTTTTGTCTTTTCCTTCAATTACTCTTGACAGGTAAGTGGAATGGAAAGAATAAGTGAAAACTATACATTGTATTCTGTAAATACTGTCAGCCCAAAGCTTCTGATTAAAGAATGTCTTGTTAGAAGGCTCTTAATAAAAATAATAGAGTCCTTTAGTTAGATAAGATAATAAAGGATTTGTCAGGAAATATATGACAGATGTCCTACTGCCTAGAAACTGATCCAAGAGTACCAGTATAGATCCTGCCTGCTCAGGAAGCAGGGATATCTTCTTGTTCCCAGCTCCAGTTGAATGCTCTTGTTCAGAAGATGAACTATAGCCTTCTGACAGAAAAAGTACCATGTGATGAATACCCATGTAATGCAATTCCGGCAATATTTCTTATCTGATTATATTGGTATTATAATCACTGATATATCACCTATATTGCTTTGTTATATGCATCAATAACATAATTTTTACTTGGGCCACAAGACTAATGTGCTTGTTAATTGTATGTTCTTTGCATTTAAATTCATTTAATCTATTAGATATTTGTTTGGAACAAACTTTCAAGCATAATAACGCAAAATAATATATGAAATTTCATTTACTTGTACTGGAGAGGAAGAACACAGAATGTCAAAATGTGTTGCCATCAAACACTTGTGTTGTTTTAGAGAAATCAAAGTAATTTTTTTTTTTTTAATAAATAAACAATAGATTTCATAAAGAGAATAAAATATTGAAAATATCCAAAATGTATTAAAAATCAGTCTTAGTGGCATCAAGTACAACAGATGCCCTCAACATTTATTCTCTCATTGATGTTCAATTCATTTAAACAGATTATGAAATATGAACAATAGCATAGGAGGGTGCGGTGAAACACAAAGGGCACAGATATTTTCAAACAGATTGAATAAACAAAGTTCTCTATTAGTATAAAAAGAAAGTAGCAGCAGCATATCATTCACAAAATTTCCACCTGTAGTTGGCATGGTGCATTGTGTTCATGATGACACTTTGAAAGTGTCAAATATTCTATCTTTCCTTTCCCCCCAAAATAATGTCTGCAATTTCAGTTAATAATTATGGAATAGGGTACAATGAGCCTGCAATTCATTTCTTAATGCAAATTTTACTTTAATTGTTTAATCTCTTTGGACAATTGTTCCCTAGAACATTCTGAAACAAATGTCAATCACTTCACTAATAAAAAATGACTATTTGAAAGAATTAAATGATGCTAAAAGCATTCAGTTTTTCTTACAGTCCATATTTAACACAAATGCTATCAATCTGTCTGTGAAAATCACAATTTTTGTTCTGCTAGCATTACATCTTTTCCTCAATACAATGCATCTTTTAAAACAACAGGGAAAAGGGCTCAAATACAATGTAATTTCCACTGTCAAGCCACTGACTAAAAATAGTAATGATAAAAGTTTAAGCCTTTTCTGAAGGTTGTAATTATAATAGTCAAAACTGATCACCAGTACATCAACTGCACACATACTTGCGACATGCTTTAGCAGTGGACTTGGCAGAACTGGAATAACAGTTGGACTTTATGAATTTAAAGGTCTTTTCCAACCTAAATGATTCTATAATTCTGTTGAAGCAATAGCATCAGGTTCCATTTTTGGAACACCGAGCTTTCTAAAGAATCTTGCCCACATCTATATATCATAAAATAGGGGATGTGTAGATCACAATTTATTACTGTATTAGTGTGACAGTACACTCTGCATAGGAAATTCTACATACCTGCCTGAAAGAGGACACTAAGACTGATCTGGGAAAACCTGAATGAGTTAAGGTGAATGACACAACCCATAGGATGACCTTTAAAGAACTAGGATTAATAGGCCTTTTGTAAGGGTAACAGTTTTGATTCCAACTGAGATCAGGTTCTTACTTCTTATGGACTGTATTGATATGGCACTGTAGGTGAAAATTTTACTCCTCCTCTGTTGCTATGTGAATCCTAAACATTTTTTTGTTCAAGAAAATAACTTTTGGGGAAGTGGGATCTGTTGACTTATAGGACCATTTGTGATGTTGCCTTGCTTTCTTAGTCCTTGCTAGGTGGGTAAATGGACTGGCTAGCCTAGCAGTAATTTCCTACTTCCACTTCGTACAGACTTAGGAACAAACTATTTTTACTCCCTGAAGCAAAATCATTTACCTGACAGTGTGGCACTTAACCATCAGTTCATTTTCCATATAAATTATACTCCAGATGTAATTACTCAAATTTATATGTCACATTAACATTTGACTAGAAATTGAAAAACTTCAAAAATTGCAATAACAGGATAAAGTTGCCTTGCACATAAAATGTGTTCATCAACAGATAAACTTTGTTGATAAAGCAGTTATGAATCCAGTACTTATCTAGTTCATTAAAGGACATCAAAACAGTCCTGTCTTCATGGAATATATTTCTTAGCTTTGGATCATACCTAGTAATATGCAGAAAATTAATGCAATTAATTATTATTGTATGCACAGCTTTGTTTTGCAAGGACACAAAGACCAGAAGTAAAGGAAAAGTTCGCTTTACTAGGTGTAGGTATAAATTTTTTGTAGTAATAAATAAATGAGTTAGCGAGTATTTTAGTCATGTAGTGCTCTCCATATCAAAATCAAGTAAAAATAATTTGCAGTTTCTATGCATTTCTGAACTACAGCAGTTTATTGAGTGCTGTGTCCTCTTCCAAAACTGTATCAGGTCTTCCATCATCTGTCAGATTTAACATTAAAGGATCTAATGAAGTGTCCTTCCAGCTGAGGACAGCTGACTACTGCTTCAGTTCCTCAGCAGGAAATTTCTTTCATCTTGTAGCAGGCATATACGTTGCTGTGCAAATGAGCAAGCAAGCTATTCAGACCATATGGTTACTTTCAGCCATGAGAGGAAGATGGAAAATCAAAGCAATTCAAAGGCTTGGATCAGTTGGTTCTAACGTATTTGGGAATATTTAATGAGAACAGGACAGTGGATTAGAACACTGTTCATTTTATATAGAGCAATGAGTTACTAAACCATTATAGACAAATCTTAGATGTTCAAAAGAAGTTTCCATCCACCCGTCTTGTAAGTCTTCAGAGCAAGTTTCCCCAAACTAACAGGTTTAGATTGTTTTTCTTTTCTAATGTAACTCTTCATAAGAGCAACTCTTTGACAAAGATCAAGAGCTCTTTATTTCCTTCAGGCTACTGAAGTTGTCCACGGATTAGAAACCAGATAATGGGCACTTTCTTGGTGTGCCAGTCACAGGAAGGGACCTTTAGCTTGGGGCACCCTGCTCCCAGCTTTACAATAGGTAATGTGAATGATGTTGTCTCCTTTAGGAAAGGCCTCAATAAACTTCAAGTGATTAAAAAAAAACCCAGACAATAAGCTTATAGACACCGCGAAATAGAGTGATTTCCCAGTTGTATGTTGACTTAACTACCTCTAATAGAGATATCAGGGAAAAGTTGTTTCATAAGATGAAAATGTGATTGCTTTAACATGTACTTCTGGATTTGTCTCCTTTTTCTTTATTAAATTCTGGAAAACATCAAATGTATCTATCTAGAGGTTTCTTTTTTTCCTAATTTTTTTTATGTATTCTTTTTATATTTCAATATATTATCACTAGTGCACAAAATGGAAAACCCAGGGATACGCTGCTTTCTGTAATAGATACTAAAATAACTAGAACCAGGTCTTATGATTAGTTGGAATATAGCTTTAATTAACTTATTAAATTAAATGAAATTCAGTAATCTGTTTTCTAAAAATACTTTTTTAAAAAAAGGTTGAATGTTATGCCACATAGCTATGCATATCCTATTTTGCAGTTGTTTTGCAAAACAGTACTTACATTCACATTAATCATGACTGTGGAGATAAAAAGGAAAGGAAGTGATATCCCAAAAATCCAGATCTATGGAGTAGATGAAAATGGAAAGACACAGGTAACATTTAGCTCTGAATTTCACCCTATATTTAAGAAACTTTAGCATATAGTCCCTCCTCAACAGGAATATTCCTGCAGCAAAGAGCTTAAGAAGGAACGAAAATTGATAAAATGACTGTCTTTTACAGGCAAGTTTGTAATCTGGATTATCCTAAAGAAAGTAATGCAAAAAACCTACACATTTTCTCACTTTATTTACACTAAGTTTGGACTTGCAGACAAGATAGTCTGAGTTTGTCAAAGTGAGCAGTAGCAGACATGCCTGGATGACCACTTGATTTAAAAAATGTCAAAACAATTGTCTGGAACGTTGCTTTCAGATATTTGGTTTTATCAACTGGAGAGAGCATCCATTAAGGAGATCTGGACACACACTGAGTAGTTACTGTATTGAAGAGGGATTGAAAATGGCCAATTGCAATTAAGGATCCAAAACTATGTCCTCAATGCCTCTGTTTCAGTCTCCTGTCATTTTTTGAACGATTTACCTAAACTTAACTTAAATTTCTTTACTTGTAAATGTTGTTGCCCTTATATAGTCAGCCTATATTTAAAAAACCAAAGAAACCAGATCATTTATTTCACATTTTTTATTGCCTGTTAATAATAATTTGAAATTTCTATCTCTGAAGACCCTGACACATGAGCTTTTTTTTTATTTCATTTTTATTTTATTTTTTTAATTGATTTGATTTTTAAAAAATTTATTTTACAGAACAATTAAATGAAACAGAAAATGTGCCCTGACCAGCAAGATTGAAATTGCCTATTTTTTAAACAGAAAAAGATTAATAAAGAGGTGGATTACCTTTTATATTAATATAGCATTTAAAATTGCAAAAATGTATTTCATTCACTAAGCTGGAGACTCATGTTTATTGACTTCTGGAATTATCCCCTCATTGCAAGTTAGGAACAGGATTCTTGTTTGCAAATACCTGTCCCTGGCTGCCAGCGCCCTTACCAGCTCAGATAATTTCTCCATCCTGAAAACATCCCATATGGATCATGTCAAATATTTGAAGAGAGGAAGAGAATGCAGGTGGGGCTGAAAAGAATATTTGCTTCTGTTTGAGGATGACATGATGCTATAGTGTAATAGCCAATAGAAATAAAAGGGGTTTTAGTCTTCTGGAGGCAGGAAATAGTCAGTAGGGAAAAGCAGAAGGGATATCTACTTCACCCAATGCAATAATGCAATACATTTTAGCCATTTTCTAACAACTTGTAATTTTTGACATGACTGGTATATAACTGGATGTTTTTAAGTCCTCACATTTCCTGTAACATTAATGCTGATAAGCTATTAAACATATTTTAATGTAATATGCTTAATACATATTGCAAATAAAATTCAGTTCTTTTCAGAAAGGCTGGTAGCCACTATTACTTTTACATCAAGAAAGACAGCCAAATATACATGGTTAGGAAACAATTGCCTTTTTAAGAAGTGGCTTATTTTCTGTCCAGAGACATCATATGTTCCATCCTGACCTGTCTTTTTTTCTAACTTAAGGTACTGAAAATAGCTGTGACCAAGTTTTCATGACTAGAGCAAACAGAGGCCAGTAACATTTCTTACATCCTACCTATTTTCTATTAACTCAAATTCTTCTGAGAAAGCTTTGTTTGATAGAACAGAAGCTTAAGATCATCATATAAAATAGAAATGCAAGTCCTTATTTTATCTTTGATGATATTTATAACAGCATGTACTTTCTACTGAGGGAAACTAAGATATACTTATTATCCTGTAAAAGATCATAATTTGACTCACTAATTTTAACTTCTTAAAAAAAAAAAAAAAAACAGCTTGGATTCTAAGATGATGTGCCTAAGTACCGATTTAGCTTTCATACTGTCTGGGTCAAAGGCCAAAAGTCTTTTTCTGCACTTCGTTTATTCCTACTTTTTTTTTCAGATGGATGCCTATTCCCTGTTGAAAAACCCACTTAGTTTCTTAAGTATTCAGTGTTATGCTCTTGTCACCCTGACTTTAGCAAACACTACCAGTTATAAATTAAGCTATTCAACTTGAATTTAAGTGGACTGTAAAAATATTGTGCTTCATTTTTTCCCCCTTAAATTATTTAACAAATTATCAGAGACTTGCAGTTCTGAATTAAATACTTAGATTAAATATTTAATCTAAACTCAAATATTTAATTTAAATTCTACTGTGTAAAACTGAGGGTACTTGCAAAATCATCTGCTGGCTTATCTCTGTTGGCCACCACAGATTTCCAAGCTATGCTGATGCACTACTTTGCTTGTGCCTAGTTCTTTTATGTATAAAATATAAATTAAAAGATTATTCTGTTCATGAATTCACAGAATTAGAGTTATCATTTCATTTGAAGGCTATATGTTACTCAGATAGAAATAATTATTACTAGCATTATTATAGACACAGTTTAATTTATATTTGCTAATTAATAAAACGCCTAAAACCAAACCCACTACCTTTTAGCATCACAGAGTAAGCTATGTTCATTCATTCAAGAGGAAACTCTTGAAAAGTCTCTTAGACTTCTAAAAATACTGTTCTTTCTAAACTGCAAGAAGTTCTTCAGACTGCATTGTATTTTGTCTATAAAATATGGTGTCAAAAAATCAACACAATGCAGAACAAGAAGTTTTGCTACATCATGAGGAAATGTATCCTCAGAATGGCAGACCAGACTGCCAAAAAGACAATTCATTTGTAGGATCTCTTGCAGACAATACTTTTAGAAAAACTTTCTATACTGCTCATATACCTGAAAAGTGTTTTATGAATGAGTTGCCACGGAGAGCTGGAGATCCTTCTCTCCTGAGGTATTTAATTGTGTACCTTCCATTAAGAATGTAAATATTCTGGGAGGCTACTTATAATTAATTGTTTGGATTTGAGTATGAATACTGAGAAACTTAATGCACCACGACCTTGAATAATGGGTTGGCATATGCAGTATTTTTGTGAAATTTGAAACTGCATATCATACTATGTTGATTAGCTGTAAGCAGTGATCAGTCAGGCACTTTAACAGCTTTTCTTTGTAATCAGTATTATAGTGAAAAACTTTAAAAATAGTCTGTCAAAAAAAAAGTACCTAGTGTTTACCCAGAAAAAAATAAGGGGCAAAATATAATCTAAAGTGATTCAACATTTACCATGGTATTATTTTCCACTGCACTGGTCTAAAATATACTGACAGTTGTTGTTCTGAAATGGGGAAAAGCTCCATAAATAATAGGTAGGTCAAAGAAGTTCTGTCTAATTGACTAACAAGCTGAAGTAAATGCAAGATACCATTTATTAGAATTTCAGGTGTGGAGGATATAACTGCTAAAGCAGTACTAAATAATTTAAGCAAAAAAATTTTAAACATTACAAATATAAAGTATTACATGAATTACATGTTATGAAAAATAAAGAAGAAAAAGTGACATAATATGTCTCTGGGACATATTGTGGGAAGATGGGGATTAGAATCTGATTTACATATAATTCTGCCAGATGAATGATGATAACCAGCACAGTTAGTGAAATATGCCTTTGAATAAGTAAAAAAAACCCTGTGTTTGTGTCTTATTTCAACAGAAGAGGTAGACCATTACACTTTCATATTCATATTCACCACAGCAACTCTCATACATATACCACAGAAAGAATTTTTAAAAATCATGTGCACATGCTTATAGAATAAAAGTATATTTAAGCATTATGATTATAGTCTACAAATTGATTTATTGAATTACACCAGGTGGTGTGATACCACTAGGATAAAAAAGCAGGAAAAACAATGGGGAATGGGAACTGCAATGGACATGTCAAAAGTTTGGTACCATAAATTACTGCACACTTACCTACAGGAACTAGAAACTCCCTCCAACTGTGAACAAAATGAAACCTCCATGGTGCCCCCAGACCTAATTCATAAAAATACACCTACACTTCCTACTCACTCAGATTGGATTTCCCTAGCAATATCAGCATTCCTTCAGCTCTAACACAGTATCTGTTAAAAACAGAAAAAAAAGGGGTTATAATTTCCTGGAACATACATCTCAGTTGATGAATGAAGAAAATCCTGTGCAAACACAGGTGGGAAAACAGATGGAGAAAGGCAAAGATAGCAGGGAGACAAGTCTTATCTTGTGTCCTTTGAGGTTGATCGGAATTTTGCCAGTGACTACAGCAAGAGCAGGATGAGACCACAGTGAACAACTAGTCCTCTACCAGCAAGAAAACAAATGAAGGAACAGTAGAGTCCTGAATGTGTTCCCAGATGCCCTCCTTCCTGCGCTGAGCCTTACTGGTTGAGTGGTGCTGGATTTATTCCTTTCTTTTTCTCTTTGTAGGCTTGTCAACCCCACTCTAACACACCAGTTAGGCACAAAGGCCATTCAGTTTAGATGGGTCAGGACTGCACACCCAGACTCCACAGGGCTGGAAGCTGGAGGGGTGCAGGATGTTACAAAACTGCTCCCACTCACCCATGTTTTCTGCAGTAGATTTGGGACAGCTGTAACTTTTATGTTTGCAGGGATAACAATTTGAGATGAGTAATGAAAATAGCAAAAGCTGCTTTTCTATTTTGTTCCCCAAGCAGGAGCTTGCACTGCAGAAGAGTCCATGTGACCACCAGCAGACTGGGGCTGGGTTTTGAGGTATGAAGAAAAGTGGAGGGTTGCAAGGCATCAGGAAGCAAGAGGCCATTCCAAAGAATAAATTGCAGAGACAGATTTTGTTGTGATGACTAAAGAAGCCTGAAGAGCCACACACAAAGCCAACTGAGTAAGAGGAAGGAAATTATTGGAAAGGAATTCTTTTAGTAAAGCAAACTTCACTTTGGATAATTGCATTCGTGCATGTTTGTTGTTGTAATTAATCATGAGACATTTTGAATCACCAACATATATAATATTATTATGGAGTCATCCTGATAACATTTACACCAGCAAAAATCAGAATTGCCTTATAGTGGTGGTATTATATCAGTTTATACCAATATATAGTTATAATGTAAATTAGATTAATATTAGGTTTGCTAGATGCATTATTATTTCTGTTCTACAAAGCCTCACTAAATAATGAACTATGCTTCTCTATAAGCAAAAGACTCATATTCTTCTGCTTCATCTGTGAAAACTTCAAAATCTTTGCTTTTTACCAATGTTATGTGTCTAGTGAAGAATTAATACGCAATCTTTTGAGTAATTCCTCCTATAACAAGAAGCCTTTGAGTAATTTCTAATATAATCATGTGGTACTCAGGGGAAAAGGTTCAGAAGGATTGAAATTTGGCAATCTCCTTCCTACCATTCACTACTGGGATTATAGCATGTATGAGTTTGAACTATCAAGGTATTAAAAATGAGAATCACAAATATGCACTGAGATGGACAAAAAAAATCATGGAGCTCTTATTCTCCATTGCTCTGTACTTAAGAAAGACTACATCTCAGTATTGTAAACTATAGATACTGAGAACCATGGACAAGATGACAAAAATAATTTAGCCATCACAACATCCTCAAAATAGAATTGCTTATATTTTTCACCTGCCTCCAGATTCTTTTTCTCCATCCCAGGAAGGCTGAATTCAAGTCTGTCCATCTCAAGCTTGTAATTCAAATTAGCTGCAAACATATGTGCAGTCAAGTATTCCTACTTGCTGTTCAAAAGGGAGAGGTGTAAGCATCTTCCCACCCTTTTCCAGCTTCTGAAGGTTCCTTAGTCTTATTCAGATGTGCTCCTTCTGCTTGCATATCCTCCTGTTTCCCATCAATCTCATGCTCAAGATGTTCCCTTGAACTCCCAGTTCCTCCACCTTCTATTTCTTTGCACCACTCACAACCTGACTTCTACCCACATGGTCCTCTCTGTTAGCCTCTATTTTGCTCTCCACACTTTTCAGACCTCCCCTATGGTTTTCTCCTGTGTTAACATAGTTCTGACCATCACTCTCTCTTAACTTTCTTCATTCAAATTTTACTCTCCCTACAGAAGCAGCTAGAAGGAGACCGTAATAATATCCATTGAGGGCAACCTTGTTTCCCCTCATGAAAACTGTGTCAGTCTCAGTGGGCAAAGTTTCATTTTTATTTGTAAAGAGAAAATATGCAATTACTGCTTTGCTGAAAGTAGCACCAATCCCATTCCTAACAATGGGGAACTTGGAGACAATTGGAGAAAACAGGTGAAAAAGTGAAGGAAGACAAAAAAAATCCATAGACATTTAGTAAAAATGAATATTGCTGTATTTACTCAAAAATAACAAGATATGGTCCTGGAGAATCCAATTAAAGCATCTCCAGAGTATTAAAGTCCTGGAATTCTCCCCTGCTAACTGTGTCTTACATAATTTTCACTTATGTAGAAATGACTATAGAACTGCACAATGTAGTGAAATTAGCTTAATGTATTTTTCATTGCCTGATTCTTGTCCATATTATAAAATCACACAAGCACACCATGTGAGAATAGGAAATCTAAGGTAAGGTAATAAAAGGATACTGTTTTTTTTTTTTTAAATGCTAGTAAAAGGCAAAGATAAGTGGAATGTCCTGACTCTTTATGAAACAATCCTTCCAGTGATCCATGTCTGTTCAACACATAATTTATGGCGCTCTCTTTAAAACATTTCCGCCATGTTCATTACTGAAAGTTTTGAAAGAACATAGTCAACCTCAAATCACACTTTCTTCTGGATATACTTATCATCTAATAATTGGGGGATAATGCTTTTTGGTATACTGAGTGTAGATCAGAGGAGCATAGACCAGTCAGTATTTTACATTACACATTTTGTGTATGCCATCAAAGGGGAAGTGGACAAGGGTAGGGGGCATATAGCCTAGGGGAAAGGATAGTACTAGAAATTACTTTAAAATTCCTACTAGCAGTTGGAGTAGACATGTAGGATGACAATATCCTTCAATCAGCAGTCTGAAAAAAACCTACTGGGATGAAAATTAGTATCTTACACACTGGTGGGCTAAGTAATACTCCTGAATACAGAGTTCAAGAAGACTGGATTTATGAACACACATGAAGGTCAAGGGATAGAATGCTCTTCCCACAGGAATAACAACAACAACCCGAAAGATCTGTCTAGTTATTGTGTTGTACTTCTTCCTTCCTTCCAGAAAGGAGAAACCAGTGAGCACAGATGAGGAAAGAGGCAGAGGTAATCAAGTCCAGATCTATGGAGGACTCTCTAGAGTCACCACTCTGCATCTCTCTCAAAAATCAACAGAGAACATAAAGCAGAGGTGAACTGTAGTCTGACGGGTGGAGAGGGCCCCCTTACCAACTGGGAGGCGATGGTGGAAAATGTGAAGCTCAAGGGCAACCTTGGCTGAAGTGACCATGAAATGATTGAATTCATGTTCCTTAGGGCAACAGAGAGGGTGCACAGCAAGCTCACTAGCATGGACTTCAGGAGAGAAGACTTTGACTGCCTCAGGGACTTGCTTAGCAGGGTTCCATGGGACAAAGCCCTGGAGGGGATAGGGGCCCAAGAAAGCTAGTTAGTATTCAAGGATCACCTCCTACAAGCCCAGAAGCAATGCATCCTGACAAAAAGGAAGGTGGACAAGAATGCCAGAAAGCCTGCACTGATGAACAGAGTGCTCTTGGACACTATTAGTTGCAAAAAGAAAGTCTGTAGGGGTGGAAACAGGGACAGGTAACCTGGGAGGAATACAAAGAAATTGTCCAAGCAGCTAAGGATCAGGTTAGGAAAGCTAAGGATAAAACAGAATTAAATCTGGCCAGGGACATCCTGTGTAAGGAGAGAAGTTTTTATAAACATATCAGTGACAAAAGGAAGAACAGGGAAAATGCGGGCCCTCTCCAGAAGGAAATGGGGGACATGATTACACAGAATATAGGGAAGCGTGAGGTACTCAATGACTTTTTTGACTCAGTCTTCAATGGTATGGGCTCTAACCACACCACCTAAGTTGCAGAAGGCAAGGACCTGAATGGAGAGAATGAAGATCTGTGCACTGTAAGAGAAGACCAGGTCTGAGACCATCTAATGAAGCTGAAAGTGCACATTGTGTCCATAGGACACAATGAGATACATCTGCAGGTCCTGAAAAAACTTGTGGACAAAGTTGCAAAGCCACTTTACACCCTATTTGAAAAGTCATGAAGGTTTGCTGAAGTTCCCACTGACTGGAAAAGGGGAAACATAACCCCCATTTTCAAAAAGGGAGATAAGGAAGACCCAGAGAACTATAGGCCAGTCAGTCTCACCTCAGTGCCTGGAAAGATCATGGAGCAGATCCTCCTGAAGACTCTGCTACGGAACATGGAAAACGAGGGGGTGGTTGGTGGCAACCAACAGGTCTTCACCACTTCACTTTGCCTGACAAATTTGGTGTCTTTTTATGATGGGATCACAGGATTGGTAGATAAGGGAAGAGCAACTGATGTCATCGTCCTGGACCCATCAGAGGGTTGAGGGAGTTGGGTCTGTTCAGCCTGGAGAAGGCTCAGAGAAGACCTTTATAGCAGGCTTCCAGTACCAGAAGGGGGCCTACAGGAAAGCTAGAGAGGGACTGCTTACAAGAGGGCATGTGGTGACAGGGCAAGGGGCAATGGTTTTAAACTAGATCAGGACAGATTTATATTAGGAAGAAGTTCTTTACAGTGGGGGTGGTGAGACACTGGAATGGGTTGCTCAGAGAAGTTATGAATGCCTCATGGAAACATTTAAGACCAGTCTGGATGAGTCTTTGAGCAACCTGGTGTAGTGGGAGGTGTTCCTGCCTATAGCAGGGGGATTGGAACTAGATGAACTTTAAGGTCCCTTCCAACTCAAACCATTCTATGATTCTGTGATTATCCAGGCACATTCTTTTTAAGAAGAATTTCCATGCAATTGTAAGGTTTATCTAGTTTCATGTGAGATTTGTAAACCCAAGATCCATAGGGAAGCCTGTTTTTTAATTAAGAACAAACATCGGGCAAGAGAATATAAATGTTGAACAGCATCTCAGTCTTCAAATGTCCTAATATTTCCACTTCTTGCTACTGCAACTTTTGGTTTTCCAGGATCTCATTTTCCCAACAGTCTCCATTGAAGCCTCTCCCAAATACTGGTGACACTGCTTTGGTTTTTCTTAAACTCTCCTCTCCTCTCCTCTCCTCTCCTCTCCTCTCCTCTCCTCTCCTCTCCTCTCCTCTCCTCTCCTCTCCTCTCCTCTCCTCTCCTCTCTCTCCCCACCACTCCAGGCTACACCCAGAAGGAGCTATAATCCCCCATTTGCCCCAGCAGCTGTCAGGCTTTGGATGTATTTTTCCTCCATTTTTGCAACCCATGTCTCATCTCACCTGCAGCTTGGATGAGCAGAACTACTTTAGTATGCAGTGTAATAAGCTCTTGTGGAGTCTGGATATTGCCAACTGTTTGTTTTTTGCCTGCATTCCTGCAATGAAGGGTAGTGGATGAACAGGATGAGCTAAGCAGTTGTTTGCACTGCAACAACAGGCTGACAGTTATGTAAAATACTTTCATGGGCAATCTCCTCTGATCCTCTGCTGGTTCAGAGGAGTATTATGGTCAGATTCAGCACGCAGGCTCTTGCAAACTAATTTTCATAAACTGGGGCACTGCTAAGCATAGAGAAGACCAAGACCAAGGTTGCTCTGTCTCTTCATCCTCAGCATTTACCTTTTCTTTCTCCTTAATCTGTCTTCAGCATCTACAGTTTAAGCCCTTGGGATAAGCACAAGACCTCTTTACTGAAGTGCTTCTACAAATGCTGGAACGAATCACCTTGTGGAGGCTACTGCAGAGTGACAAGGCCTGCTGGCCAATCAGTAGGAATTGCTTTAGCGTATTATTATAAAATGGGATTAGTTAAGTAACTCTATAGCCCAATTCAAAAACTGAGACAAATTCACTTTTGTAACTTTCCCACTTCTGCATATCAGCTAAATGCCAGTTGTTAGGCTTTCAATTGAACGTTTTCTGAAAGGCTTTTGATTTAGTTTTGGGATGTTTCATGGGATTCATCACAAAATTAATACAATGACCAGCTAACTGAAACCATCATAGGCAGCAGTGGTACCCACAAATGTTCAATGAGCTTCTGGAAATGAGCCTTTCATCTGCTCACAGAAGCAGACACCTGTTTTATTGCACTAAGACAATTTTCAGTCAGAAACACATATTCATACTGATCAATTATCATATGTAAAAAAAAAAGGTTGCTTTCATCCAAATATAAATATTCACATGTCTTCATCTGAACAAAAATCTATTTTTATTAGGATTACCATATGAATTTCATTTGGATTAAATTTCATGTATGGATTTTATTAATGTAAATGTCTTTGAGAGCTATCCAGTCAGATAGGGACTCCAGTTTCTCATAGTATATACTGGAAGGATAAACATTGCCATGTGATAAAATTCAGTGAAAAAGCACTACTAGGTTGAAAGATTCATGAATACCAAAATATCTCATATATAAAAATGGTCTTTTATCCACAGCCTAATAATGTAATTTTACAGTGACTTTTACCTTTTAGAAGTATTTTACATTTATGACTCAAAAATTGTGTCCATTTTCAAAGAAGATTATTCCTGTTTATGTCACCTTTAAAAATAGATATAAAATTACTATGCCAATTATTCTTTCTTTTTTTTTTTTTTTTAATACTGTCTATTAAATAGAATTGTTTTTAATTCAAAGTGACTTCAAAATTCAGGAAGGTCATTCTTCATCTTTAATAGCTATCTTCACAATAGTAAGGAGACTCTGAATGTCTTATTCAGAAATATTCACAGAATCATGGAATTGTTGGAGTTTGAAGGGACGTTAGAGATCATCTAGCCCAACCCCCCTGCTAAAGCAGGACTGTGTAGAGCACATTACAAAGGATTGCATCCAGGTGAGATTTTTTGTGCACTCTTCACTGTAGTTGGAATTGTCTAGGCAAAAGACACTCAGTAAACTTATTTTGATATATCTCTGTGACTGATAGCTGTACATGTTTTGTTCTAGTGCATTCACTCCAATGTTATAATTCTTTTTTTCCCACTTACCTCCAAAGTAAGATCCATCTGTCAGCTTCAGCTCCTTGTTTGATTTGGTGATGACACCAGCAACACCATGCTGAATGAAATACATCTTTTTACCCACAGCCCCTTCTCGGATAATATAATCTCCAGGCTGGAACACCTCAAAACGCAATTTGCTTAGCATGGCAGTGACAAAATTTGGGTCTGCATTTGCAAAAAGAGGCATTGTAGCAACCAGCTTGCGACAGTTGAAGTTGACAATCTCCTGCATGGGAAGAAAACATAATGATAAAAATGGTCAGCAAATATATACAGTATTATGAGCATTGAAAAAAGACCTTCTGCTTTCCCTATAAAGAAGTTCTTTATTGGACTTTTCTTTGTTTCCTTATATGCCTAATCTTTTAAATCCTTTCATTATATTTTAATCTGTTTCTATGTAATTGATTGAAACAACAGTGCAGTCCAGTTTGCATTCCTGAGGTGAGAAGTTGTTTTCTTCAGGCAATTTTTCACATGATATTTATTATTTCCCTTGGATTTTCAGTGGAAAAGAAACACAGAAAAATTAAAGAGGTATTACACTGCCTGACAGCAAGACTAGCTGTTGCAATAACTGTATTAAGTGATAAAGTTATGCAAGCCCTGTGATTTCAAATATTATACCAGTAACATCTTTCTGATCAGAACAATTCCAGTGGTAATATAAATGTACATTAAAATTAGCTGCAGGGCTAGCTGAAATCAACAGGAAAATTTCCTTCACAGGACTCAATTCATTTTATAAACATAGAGGCATACATTCCTGAACTTCAAAAAAATGAATATAAAATAGACCTTTATATGCAGAAAGCCTTGCTATTTTCCTCAGACTGCTACAGGCCTTTAGGGTGTCTCTCACCAAGAATATTTATATTTACAGAGCCAACTACAAGCACATCTATGTGAAAGTATTAGTAGCAAAAAGCTATATATGTCTTACTTGCTTTAACTAAATAAAATAATTTCTGAAAGGGTATCAAGCTCATTCTTGCAAAACTTACTTAGTCTTAGGAAAGTTAACATAAGGTCAGTTAACATACAGATTCAACAGTGTATTGAAGACCTGGGAGTAATCAGTATTAGACATGGAGAGAAGCTCAGGCAGGCATCACCTACTGAGTTAGCAGCCCAAACATGACAGGAAGAGAATATGATTATCTGTATACAAATGCACACAGATGAAATTAAATACAACCAGCCATCTTCTAGCTGCTTTGTAAAACTAAATATAATTTCATTGTTAGTGGAGTATCCTTAGCATTTCTTACACTAACACAAGGTTTTGTGGTTGATGTAAAGGAAACATGACATCTACCAGTGCTCTCATCCTCTTGACTGAGGCCCACTGCACTCCTGCTAGAAGTTGTTTTATCAACCTTCCATGCATCTGCTGTCTCATATTTATATAGCTCATATATCCCATGCAATTAGCTCTCTGAGCAGCAAGCTCAGGTATACTTGTCCACAGTTCAGACAAATTCCTTTCTTCTCCTCTCACCCCCACCATGTGATATCCAGATTCTAGACATGATGACACAGTGTAAGCAACAAAACCATAACGGAGTCTTCAAATCAGTACTGTTCCTTCTAGGAAGGAGGTGGAAATCTCTTTGAAGGAAAGACATTGGCTATTGAGGCAAAAAAGAAGCATAGGCATGATCTAAGAGCAAAGAAACAACTGTCTTTCCCGAAGAAGTTACATCCTTTTGAAACAAATCCAGTGAAACTCAGAGAAATAATGTGAAACAAAATGTCTCACAAGGCACCTGGTAAGCAGAAAAGTGTTATCTCCAACAATGTCTTATTTTTCATTAATGAAAGAAAAAGCAGGGCAAAATTGCATTCTAGTGTTACTGCTAGGATAGACTTATGACAAATCCCACTTCTGACAATCCCATAACAAAGTGTCATTATACAATGACAAAGTGGAAATACAAGTGTCTCAATGTAGAAATAAACATTGATTCTTAACAAAGGGCAGTACAGTGATTCTCTTTAATCCTGGTCTCAATAGCATCATATCTATATATTTATATAAACACTATATAAGCCTTTTTTCCCCTTTCCTCTTTTTTCCCCTCTGGAATGAGCCAAGGAGAAAATAACATCAGAATCAGTGCTTAAACAAATCCCACAAACTAGTGTCGCTTCTAAAAAACATGGAGAATTTGATGCAAAATGTGTGCTGTTTGCCTGACCCCAAAAATGATCTCACGCAACAACACTGAGGGTGTGAACTACCAGACAAGTGTCATTGTCATTCAAGATCATTGTATCCTGCTGAGTAATTAAGTTAAGAGGAGTAATCCCAGGCTGTCCCTTCAAGTACATTCTATATGAGGGAATAAATATTCTAAAGAGATTCCAGTTGACTGTCTTTCTGAAGGATAAGGAAAGCCTGTTTTCCTTATCATCTAAATACTGCATTTCTCAGTAAAGCTTCTGTCACCACCTCCTTCCCAAGGGAAAGTTATTCTCTGCTCCCACTGCTCACAGTGTGGTGGCATCATGCAAGGAGTACCAGACTACATCCTTAGCCTGTTGGAGACTGCCTTACTGCAGTCTCAGATGATGCTGTATAGCTGGCAATAATTATTTGTCTTGCCTTGCTCAGGGACTTTTCAGTAGACCTGCTGCTTCTTTTCTGTTTCTGAAAGTGAATAGTTTGTCTTGCATGCCCAGGAGGCAGAGAATGGAAATCACTAAAGAAAGCAAGAACTGACTGCAAATTACATAGACATTGGTGGGGAATCATAGAAAAGGCCGGGAGAGTGCAAAGTTCAACTATAGTCATGATCAGGAAGAAAGAATAAGATAGACCTAGGTGGAGTAGTATTAAGAACAAGAGAATGGGAGGAAAACAAATAGAAAGAACACAAAGACCTAGAAGACAGGAAAAGAGAAGGCAGGAAGATTAATTTTAAAAACTGACTGAGAAACTGAAGTTCCTGAAAAAATGAGAGCATGGGAGCACAAAAATTGAAGAAAAGATTTATGGAGTGAAAGCTGAGAAACAGGGCAGATGAAGTAAACAAAAGGGAAATTGGAAAAAAAGACAAGTGATCAATAATGTATCTTAATAGTCTCTTAGGAGAGCACAATATATACAGAGGGGAGAATTCAGAGCTGCATAACTCCTCCAAGCAGAGTCAGTCTGGCCTAAACAGAAAGGAACTAATTTCATCTTGGGAATACCAACAAAACACATCCTTGTTGCAGGATTTTCAGTCTTGGAACCTTATGTCCTATTATGGCTCCATATTCTACCCACCTTTATTTCTTGATATGTAATCTATATCTGGTGTCAAGGGTTAGGGTTGGGCTGGCCACTAGATGAATGACAGATGCTCTCTACTAACCCCTCTCCCTTCCCAAAGTCAAAGAGAAAGGAAATAAGGGAGTAAGACTTACAGATGGAAATGAAAACTAAAACAGCTTTAATGAAACAATAACAATAAAATAATGAATATATACAAATATATAAAATCCCAAGATCAAACCCAGCCTGCCAATGGCAATCTTTTCACCATCACCACTGATGCTGTGGGCAGGCACTAGGAAAGTCCCAGTCTGGACTCAGCACCAGACAGGAAGTGGATTCAGGACCTGGATTTTGGAACTGTATGCAGGAACACACAGATCAGGATTGAAGGCAGAAGAATGGACAGAGTCCTCCTCACATGCCAGCCAGCGAAGAAGAGAGCTTGACCCTTGTGATCCCTTAGTTTTTTACTACATGTGATGTATATGGAATGGAATGGAATGGAATAACTTGTTGGTCAGCTTTGGGTCTCCTGTCCTGCCTGCTCCTTCCTGCAGGTGTGACCTTTTACTTTATGGCACCCCAAAGTCATATGAAAGATTTAAAAGTGGTTTTTGTTTCTATAGAAGCAAGTATAAGCAAGAGCCTTTCTGCATACCATCTAGTAACAAGTCTAAACATTGAGCATTATCACTGCTAGATGAAGTCAGTGAAAATATGCTGTTGACTTCAGAAAGTGCACACACACAGAAGAGACTTCACTAAAAAGTAACATCACTGAAGAGAATTAGTTCTGCTCTTTCTCAAACCAGAACATCTGGATATAGTTATGTATACACACAAGTTAACAGCTCAGCCTGAGTTGCCTAATGAAGGTACCAACATAGCTACAAAGCCATGCTGTGGTAATTTCAGCCATTATATTCTAGTAATGCATTCATTTTGTTGATTTATTTTCAGTGAAAAGTTATGATAAAGTAAAAACTTTCCTTATTTAAGATGGTAGAAGGTGGAAAATTACAGAGAAAGAAAGAAATGTGTCACTTCTAAAAGCTTTTTTTTTTTTCTTTAAAATGTTCTTTTATTTAAATATGAGATCATTCAGAGCAAGTAAAATAGATTTCCCTGAGTCTTAATCACAGGCAGTGCTGCAATTTCAGATACTTGTGTATTACTTTAAGTATCACCTTGGGGAGGAAGAAACAGTAAAGATTATGAATGTGTTTTATGTAACTCAGAAAGCACTGGAAAAAATAGTTCTGTGTTTTAAAAGCAAGGTAACAAAAAGAAAAACTTGCAGAGAAAAATCTTTCACTCATATCTTCTTTGAGCTAATTCTCTGGAGCCAGACTGGAATCAGATTATGCTCCCCAGTATAATATCTTAATTAAATGAAGTAAGAATGATTTTGTCTCACCTCTACATGAAGAAAATATGAAGTGAAGTCTGAGGAAAGGATTAGGAGTGTACTATAGAGCTGAAGTTCTTAAAGGTCAAGAGTGATTCAGACCTATATGGGGCATGTTGATCTAGTTCAATTATTGGTCTTTGTTACACAAGAACTAAGTTGGAGGTGCAAGAGTCTGTTTTATATAAGAGACTGGTCAGGTAATAACAGTGGCCCCTGCTACTTTATAGTGTACTAATTTTATTACTCATCTTAGCCTTCCTGGCTCTTTTTTTGAACTGACATTAAAACATCAGCTATTGTCATAGAATCATGGAATTTTTTCAGTTAGAAGGGACCTTTAAAAGTCATCTAGCCCAACCCACCTGCAGTGACCAGGGACATCTTTAACTAGGTCAGGTTGCTCAGAGCCCCACCCAACCTAACCGTGAATGTTTCCAGGGATGGAAAAATTATCATTTTGTGTGGGTTCAATATTGCTGGATGATTGCTCTGTTGCGTTGCAAGATGTCACATTTACAGAAGCAGTGCAAAGCTGTCCTATCTGTGACCAGGGCATAGTGGTGGTCAACTTCTCTGATGTCATCCGTAAGAGTTTTTAGGACCTTTTCTTCAGGAGAAGATTTTTAGATAGAAGTTGTTCATTTAGTTAGACTGACTGTAAATTGCTGTTGCTAGAAAAAATAAGGTCTTGATCTAATAAGAGGTAGTACTTCCGTCTACAAACCATGTCCTTTTTATGTACAGGCCATCAAAGTCTGTTTATGACTACATAAAAAAAACACCTTAGTTTCATTACCCATTTCTATATATTATTGTAAAATTCAAGTGTGTAACTAACAATTCACAATTTTTTCTGTATCCCTCCTTTACTGACTAAATCAGTCTTAATTTTGTGTACATTGAAAGGAAGAAACCACTTTATTGCTAAAACTATTTATTCTCTTAGAAAGAACTCACAGAATAAAAATTACTGAGCAGGTTAAATATATTTAAACCATGTTTTAGGAGTCATATTTTCTATGTGTTCATGATTTCCTGTATTTTTTTAACCCATTGATCAATTACAGTCAGCTTTGGCAGAGAGGAGGCTTCTTCACTGATGTTAAGTTCTTACAGTTTTTATGACAGCAGGCAATCAGGAAGAGTAGGATTAGTACCCCACTGAGGGAATGACTACATTGTCAGTTCACAACTTGTTTAATGCCAGAAAATCTACATGTAGCAACAGGATGCAAAATTTGTAATTTCTGGTGCACCTGAAATTGTTAAAATTGTTTTGACACATTCTGTGTAATCATATACAAGAGTGTATGTCTTAAAAATAAGTCTACAAAAGTGTATGACTTAAAAATAAATTTTGCTCAGTCTTTCATATACGAAATAATGTCTACGTGTATTTTTCTTTTTGAATGGGATTTCCAAGTGTGTTCATTTTTAAATTACATTAATCAATTTGAACACTGATACTTTGCTTACATTTAAATTACAAATAAGGTAATTGTTGGATACCATCATTTATGTCTAGAGCAGCACTGAGAAACACAATCATTTTTTCTTCAGGACTTTTATATGCTGTCATTCTGTTAACACAGCTGGGTATTGTGGGTATGTACGTTTTAGAAAGCCTCTCTGTCTAACCCTTTCAGTCATATATCTTAAAGCCCAAGAATACTCTGATGTTGAGGTAATCTACATATTTAACCTATAAACAAAGCACAAAACCTGAAAAAACTCCAACCTCTAACACAAAGATGGTCCACATGATCTCAACTGCCTTTAAAAGCAGTAGGCAGCCTGTGTATTTAAATCTTCAAAGCCCTCATGTCCCCAAGACCTCCAGCATGTCTACATTTAGGCTGCCCAGATACAGAAAAATTTCCAGCCAGCTGTGAGAGAAGCTTAGGCAGGTAAAAGAAGGAGAGAACTAAATAGGCTTTCCAGCTAAATGATGAATGAAATCCCCTGCTTAGATAGTACCAGGACGTAGTTGAAGCAGGTGTTTTTGTTCTGTCTAGCTCTGTTCAACTCAGTTTAAGACAAGTCAGCCTTAAAGAGAACAATATTGCTCTCCCCTATGAGAAAGCAATCTATTATAATCATTTGCAAGCAGAAAGGATACAGATTTGATCAATTCTATTTCCTTGGCTTTGTTGATTAAATGTTGGCCTTCTGCATGCTTCTCTATCATTCCCTACATGATTAGAATTTTCTATTCAGCTTCTAATATGCGGGGTTTTTTATGCTTCAGAATTATTATTGCATTAAATTCAAATACAGGCAGGATAATCCTTTTGAGGATATATGGTTCAAACAAATCTCCAATAAAGTCAGTCTGATGAATGAGATCCATCTTTTCCCCAGATTGTTAATTGATTTAATGGAGCTTAAGGGAGAGCAGTTCTGTGCATTTCATGCTTCTCTTCTCTGGACCTTCCATTTTATTTATAAGATAAAAAAGAGCAAAAGAAAGAATGAAAGGAAGAAAAAAGATACTAACTATCCACCCTGTAATTCACTCAACTGTCCATCGATTCCTTAATGGAGTTATTTTTAAAGGGAATTTAGTTTTCATCTTCTGCAATGTGCTGAAATGTTCTGTGCTTCTTAAGTTTGCTTTCCAGCTGGGAAAAGGATGAGACGCATCAAAATTGGAACAGCAAAATGGGCAATGTTTTAAGGCAGTCTGCAATTGTGAGATAGCCAGTCTTATTTCAAAACGCTGAGAAGTCCTGATATCCAGATAAGTACTTAAAGTTTCATCCAGTTGACCAATCTCTACTTCTTGCAAATTCCCCTTCTGAACTGTTCCACTAAATAGATTTCCTGAATGCTCTTAGCAAAGAAACATCCATAGTTCATTATCAAAGGTAATATGGAAGTAGTGCTGTGCAATACAGCAGTTTGCTGTAGAGACTGTTCCTTTTTATCAAATTAATAATATAACACACTATGAATATAAATATGAATAAAAACAAGCTGAAATTTGCAAATGTATTTAACAATCACTATTTCATTTTTCTGCCTCTTGAGTAACCAAGTATCTTCATTCCCATTTGTGTGTGTGTATTTTTGTGCATTATATTCACCAGTACTATAATATTTAATAAATAACATCTTGAGCAGGAAATACTTGGCAACAGAAATTTTGGTTTAGTAAGTCATTTTAAATACTGAAGTTGTCCCATTATGCCAATGAGACTACATATTTAAACACGTGTTGTCTGATTTTGGTAGAAAGGGGAATCTTAAGAGATGTGAAGTTTCAAAATCCTATTGGTATCCATACCTTTTTGTATCTATATCAGAAACTTGTGTTAGTACATGGAAGAGTAGCATGAATTAGTCATATCTGTTGTACAAATGAAGCATACCCTATGTTTTTCTAAAACAGTGATTAAGAAACATGATAAAGTTGTTTTTGCTGATAATTGCAAATTTTTCTCTAGTCTGTTTTCTCATAGGTGTGATAGTTTTGTCTGGGATCAAGTCAGGTTTATTTACAGTATCTAGTATGGAACTACCTTTTGGATTTGTGCTGAAAATGGTCTTGATAATTCAGAGATGTTTTCATTACTGCTGAGCAGAGCTTACACAGAGTCAAGGCCTTTTCTGCTTTTCACCCCACCCCACCCCACCCCACCCCACCAGCAAGTGGGCTGGGAGTTGGGAGGGGTCAACAACAAGGAGTTAGGAGGGGACACAGCTGAGACAGATGACCCCAGCTGACCAAAGGGGTATAACCATACCGTATGATGTCAATCTCAGCATATAAAGCTAGGGGAAGAAGAAGGTATGTTCAGAATTACAGTATTTGTCTTCCCAAGCAACAGTTATGCATGACTGAGCCTTGCTTCAGATGGCTGAATACCTGCCTGCAGATGGGAAGTGGTGAATGAATTCCTTATTTTACTTTGGTTGCATGTGTGTTACTCTTGAGATAAACAGATTTTATCTCAACCCATAAGTTTTCTCACTTTTACCCTTCTGATTCTCTCCCTTATCCCATTGTGAAGGGCATGAATGAGTGTCTGTGTGGTGCTTAGTTCCTGGCAGGAGTTAAAACACGATGACAGTTCATAATTTACAGTAGCATTGCTTTTCCACTGTCTTTGGAGCTTCCAGTCACCTCCATCTAGTAACCTGATCATTCTGATAACCATATTCACTTGTGTAATAGTAAGCTGATCATTCTGATAACCATATTCACTTGTGCAATTGCACTGAAACTCCAGTGATACCTCTTGCTACACCAATCAATCTGTGGTTGACCTTGTATGTAATGTGTAGGAGCTACTATTTTTCTACTATATCTTTTCAGAAAAAACCCTCAATTGCCACTTTTAGATTTGATGAATGAAGATTACTGCTTATAGTCAACAAAAGTAGTGAGTTTTGTTTTAAAATAGTGACAGAAAGAATGATGCTGTTCCCAGGACAGTGCTTGATGCAATGAAGAGTAGTTGTGCACAAGAGAAAGAAGACGAAGAGACGGTGGAGTTTCACAAGGGCAGCCTGAGTTACACTGAAATTTGTGTGATTTATTAGGTAACATACACTTAACTTGTGTGCTTTGTTGTGTGAAATATGTCAGTCAGAGTGCAGAAAGAACATTATGTGACTCCTGAGCAATAGTTTCTCTCACTGAAAAAAAAAAAGGGAAGGCCATGAAGAAAGCAACTTGTGGACTAAAGCAGGGAGGAAAAAAAAATCTGTGTTTGAAGCTAGCAGGGAGCTGACTAAGGTCTAAAAATGTATTAAAGTAAAGAACTAGGTGTCAGGAAAACATCAACATGCATTAGAAGAAATACAAAGGTATGACCTGGATATAAATATTTGTGTTGACTTATATCTTATTTGCACTTGTTTGATCAAGATCAGAAATTGAAGCTAGGAAGGCTTCTATGGAGAGTTTATTGTGAAGTCTGCAACAGGCAAAAATTCCTTTTGCCATCTCATCCCTCTCTCTTTGTCCCCTCCTCCTTTCTACAGTCCTATGTGTACTGCAACACAAATGGCTAAAATAAATGAGTCAGCAAGGAGGCAGTTTTCAAGAGAATGTGTTTTATCTATGTCTTATGTGTATGGTTAAAATGCGCAGTAGCAACAATAATAAGGAAAACAGTTATTTAAAAATCACTGTTGATTTGTTCACTGAGTTATTTCAAATCTCTCCAAAAGCTCTGGATCAGGAATACTGTTATCTTGTTAATTGCTAGGTTAACACTTACTTCTTATTACGAATTAAAAGCCCATTGGTTCAAAGCCTCTGTCTATAAAATTATTAAGTGGCTTAAATTAAATCTTACTGATTATACTGGATAAAGCCCAGTTAGCTGAGCTTGAAATATCCACACTGAAATTATGTTTAGAGTTTTTAAGTAGATTCCATTTGCATCCAATTTTATTCGTAGCTATTAAATAAAGGTCTACTCTCATATAATCATAGAATGCTTTGGGTTGGAAGGGACTACGAAAGGTCATCTAGTCCAAGCCCCCTGCAGTAAGCAGGGACATCCTCAATACTCTGTATTACAATATGAGGAAAAGAGAAAACTAACTTTGTCTAACATAGAAAATATAAACATTGCTACATTATCAATAACCCACATCTTAAAGAGGCAAAAAGCATCTATAAACTATGATAAGATATATTTAATTTCTTAAGACGAGTCTGTGACAGAATCCTGAATGCTGTGTGTGTATGTGCTAGAATATTTACAATGTCAGCTATAGATGTACACATCTATATATATAACAGAAGGATATAAAAAGAAAGATAAGGAGAATGCACAATCCCTTTCTAATTCTGAATCAGCCTTCGTCACTGCTTTGCTATGTGAACTGGGACAAGCTAATTATGACACCATTTGAATTTGCTTTGTGAAGGAAACTACTGAAAAGGGTGTTGGAGTGGGATCAGGTGCAAGGGTTCAATGATGTTATGTTGTGAACAGCAGCTTAAGAGCACAACGAATTCATGACCAAATTCGTGCTGTTGCACCAGAATTCAGGCAAGCAGAAGTAGGCAAATAAAAAAGTGTGATTCTAGAGACCAATTTTACAGTGAAATATGAGTATGATGCTCAGATATAAGGGTGAAACATGGAGAGCTGTCTCCAGAAGAGATATCTTTGTATTGTAAAAATGAAATCTCTCAGAATAACTCAGTAGAATGACAGACAGACAGCCCTGAAGATAGCATTTGCTTGAGAGTGTCACTTTGACTAATACTGGTAGCTGCAAGTGAAAGAGCTGCATAAATGGCATGGAAGGTGTAAGGAGTGGAAGAAATTCTGAGGAGTCCAAGTAGGCAAGGTGACAGCAAGAACAGCCCCAATAGCAGATCATGTGGAAGAAAGAGAAGTCAATCTGTCAGGAGTAAACTAGTCAATATGAATTAGTAATAACAGCTAGAGTAAAAGTAATGCATCAGACTCTTTAAACATCCAGCAGGCAGATACACTTAAAACTGGCATGGTATCAGAGTAACAATGAAAAAGTCACATTACAACTAGGAGCCAGTCATAGTCAAGACTTGACAGATAAAGGATGGATAGGATGGATAAGGACATCCTCAACATTTCTACATCCTGAAATTTTTTGTTCTAGGGAGCATGGAGAAGAAGCAGCTATGTAAATAATACATAAGAAACCAGGGGAGATACCTGTAGCCTTCTGTTATCTACATTTAGTATTTATGTTGTGCTTGTTCTCTACATGTAATCACTAAGGCCTTCAATATTTGTACTTGTGCTTTCTCTCCAGGAATAGAAATGCACTAAGAGCAAGGGGGCTCAGTGACAGCAGGGCTCTTGAGATACGCCATTAGCATCTGTACACAAGAGTTCAGGCAGACACAGGATGGAGGTGCAGAGGCAGTGTTATGTTTTTTATATCAGTTAAATATTCTTTTTCAAAACAATTTCAGTTCATCTGCTTGCCCAAGGTTTTACATTTATTTAACGATTAATAGCATTTAAGCATATCATTACCTTACTCACTTCATGAATTAATTATAGGCTGAGGATTACTTTCATAAAAAAATATGTTCCTATAATTTATTCAGAAAGATTGTCAAATGCTTTTAAGGCTATATGTTAATCTCTATTTTCATGAATAAATTTATCTATATTGATTTTATATCATGAGAGCCCTTAAAACCATTGTCATTATAGTTCATTTTAAGTAGGATAAACAGACTGGTGGCAAAGGAAATGTGTTAGATATGCTTTACCAGTTAGAAACATAAAAACCATACTGAAGTGCATAATGCTATGTATGTACTTAGTACTATGCAAAGATATGAACAGAGTATTATATAGTATTCTTCTCATGTATGCATCTTGGATGTTTGTTTGCATATATGTGCCTGGAAGTCTGTGTATGTGTGTATATATATGTGTATATATGCTACACATATATTTATATGTGTACAGGGACATACCTGTATGTGTACAAATATACATATCTATAGATTTAAGGTAAAAAAAAAAATCAAAGTTTAACTAATTAATGTGTCTCATTAGAACTATATTTCAAATTAGTTTCAGTTAGGTATTTAGAGGTTAATAAAACTCATGTAACAGTGTGTGCTTGCCTAACTGGAGTTACAATCTACAAGCAAAAAGGTGAGAGGAAAGAAGATTCTGTTCACAGTCCCAGTTATGTTCTTTGGAAATGAAATGTCCTGATGTACTATATTCTGCAAGGACACATGATCTGTATCTATTTTCAGTGAACATCTTCTCACATGGTAGCCTAAAAATAGGTCAGCCATGAACTTTAAATAATGGCTCAGGAAGGGTATTAACCTCTTTCTCACATTCTAAGTTTGTCCCATTGCTGTAAGTATCAATATTATGAATAATGTATCTGGTGTTAGAGAATGACAATGCAAACTACATGTACCTCCATTTCTGCTTCTCTGCAGATGTCATTGCCTCTTAATTCCTTTCATGGTCTGTTACACATTAAGCCATCCACACATAGTATTGACAGCATTTCTTTTCCTCTCAGTAGTGAATCTATTTAGTGCCAGATGCTAAAAAGCATAAACTATTTCATTTCCAGTCCCTACTGATGGGAGACTTTCTATGCTTGGTAAAATGTGGGTGATTATGAAAACTCATCTTTTCATAACTACACAAGAGTTTATATAATGTGTGGCAACGAGTAGTAAAGTAGCTAGATTTTTGATCTGGGGACTCTGGATGTCTGTACTAGCAACTGTATTTCCCCCAAGATCTGTTACAACTCCCATAGCATAATTTTTTCATAAGGTATATTTTTCAAGTGATTCTCTGTAGTTCTATTATTTTCTTACTTTTTTAATAGACACAGACCCGTCTCTGCTTACTGATTTTCAATTTAGTAAAAGAAAAACCTCCTTGCTATGAAAACTATACTTGCAAGTGACATTAATGAGAACACAGAAATACGCAACAGTGTTCAGTTCCACAGTTACCTAATGACTGCAATGCAGGCTAAAATGAAAACCATTAATTACAAAGAATGTGGCTTTTCTTGAAAATTTATGTAACTACAGCAGTATCATCCATTGCTTCAAGTGTATGGTAGTGATCAGAAAATGCAATGATCAGCTCATAAAACTTGCAACTGCATGTGCTTTAGGTCACCTTTTTAGCATCCTCTCAACCAATCACAACTCCACTCATCTCTAACAATCTTGTACTATGGTAGTTTAGTACTGAGGGGAGGAATGCTCTTGTTTATCACTAACAATATCAGACACTAAATTCCTTCAGCGTTAGACACTTATCTTTAAATTAAAGAAGTGTAATTCAAGAACTTGTGTATCCGTATCTATGCTAAATTTTGTTATCTGTCCATTTATAAGTAATTAAAATAAAATTTGCAATTTCCATTTAATCTCTTACATGAAGATTCTTTATCAAAACAGATTACACTTCCAAAATATTATTTTGCAACTGAGGAAGAGACCCCTGATTTTTGATAAAGTAAGTCTTTAGGAAAAAATCAGTATTCCACCTTTGGCTTACCTGCAAGACAAGTTTTGGAGAACGATCATGAGCATTTGCTTATTGTGTTTGCTAGATAACATCAAAAGTCCAAAACTACAATTTAGACAGAGATTTGCAGAGGTTTCAAAATAATGTACATTTTTTTTTTGTTCAAGTGGCACTAGGAATAAAGCAAAACAATGATCTAGCATTTCCATGATGTGCAGAATTTAACTGGGATATCTCTCTCAGCTTGAACAAGATTTACCTTCTTACATCACTGTGTACCAACTGCAAATTATGTTCGTAAGTGTGCATTCAGAAGAGATTTTGTTCTGTTGGTTTTTGTTCTCCTTGTCTTTGCCTTTGAGATCACATGCTTTCAAAAGACAACTCCTAATTTATGCATGGGAAGTGCTGTGTACCCTTCTGTATGATGTTACTGCCATAATCATAATGTGCAATACAGTGCATAAAAATAGGCACATGCACTTGCTTCTGCATCATACAGTTCAAGGCATATTTATCTCCTCTTGTTGGTGGTGACTTACAACTCTAATCTTTATTTGGTGACTTTCATGGACACTGGAACATTTAAAGGGTGTCCACTAAACACAGAAATTTTATATTACATGACCCCACAGCACTGTTACTAATTCCAAACAAATACACTTCAAAAAAATTTATCCTGCTTCTGGATCTAGAATTTAAATTCCACAGTGAAAACTGAAGGAAAAGATTTTTTCCTCTCATCAACTCCAAAGATGAGATCTACAGGAAAAGGATGTGGGCGTGTCCATAATTATGTATTCCTGTTTTATCTGCATTACTTTTTCTACTAGGATCAGGGCTGCATCTTGCCCTGTGCTTTCCCCCTTCCCCTTCCCACACTCCCCTTGTGCAAGTGCCATGATGTTTTACTGCAGAAGCCCACAAAGGTAAAATGGAGAATCCTGGCAGGTACCCGAATGTTTTTCTGTAGCCAGATCCTGCAACTCCTAACCTAAAATTCAAACAGACTGCGTAGTTTCCAACGCTGCATCAAGAATTTTCATTTATTTATTTTTCATTTATGTTTGATTATTGTCTAAAGGGATCAAAGGAACATGTGTTAACTTCTGCTATTTTAATATAATGGATTTATAGTCATAATTCAGGGATTAGGGCAAAAGATCATTTGGTTTTAGCTAAATAAGCCAAAACTTTTCAAATCATAGTAGAGATAACGGTAGCCAAGATAAACAAAGCACTGTGTTAAAAGAATATGTTTACATAAGGGGAACTAACTCAGAAGTCATATGAAGTACCTTGTTATTATTTTTAACCTCCTAAAAATCAGCAATGCCATCTATAATTGCAATATCATATTCAGACTTAATATGAATGAACATGCTGTAGTAAGCATTGTCGAATATACAGTAATCTTTCCAGGCTTTCAGCACAAACTGCACAAAGGGAAAAAAAAAAGTGCTTGACTCTTTTCATCTGCTGCTTGTAGCACTACCTGGGTATTAGCTAGATGAACAATTATGTAGTCCATTAAAAACTGAGATATGACAAACACTTGGAAACATGATCTCAGACTGCATAAGGCAATGGTGCAAAATTCTCCTCTGCAGGACAGTGATTCTGTTGCATTAGCTGCATTCTCCCAATGTACCAGACCTGGTGGCCACTAAAACCTTTCTGACTCTGCCCTTCAGATGCCTGAACAGCAGTTCAGACGGGAGCAGGCACAGACTGGATTTAGTCTTCTGTAATGGGTTTTGACAACTCTCACAGTATTTAGTTTGCATCTAAATAGTCTCAAACTTCTCTCAAACAACTTACTTTTCTATGAAAGACAACTATTGCAATAAAATTTGGGTATTTAATTTGGATTAGTATATTTGAAGAGCTCATGAAAGAGCTGTCATGTCTGAAATATTTATTAAAGAATTATGACAAAGGAATTTTATAGATGCAGTAACAAGACTGTACAAAATCATAACTACTGAGAACTGATGGTGTATTATTATCTGTATTATTGTAAGCAGTTAGATTGTGGACTTGACGAACATCTGAGCTCCAGATGGATCAGCTAACAAAGCATGTCAAACACAGAAGGGACTGTTATCAAAGTTTCTTGAATATGTGCAATAGCAAAGAAAGTAGCTGATGCTTCAGAAGGTGTGCCTCATATGCATCATGTACACCCATGTATGTACATACATTGAGCAGCAAACACACTTCCCATAGTTCAGGAAATCAAAGCGCATTGTCTTAGGTCCCTGAGAAACAGATTTGATTGCAATAAAGGCAATCTGCTACCATGTCACACCTCTTGGGGTAAAGCATCTTAAAACACAATAATCCAATCACCTGGTGATTGTCTGATCATTTCCAACATTTTTGTTACTATTTTTAATTTGAAAAACTTAGTTATAGTCCTTTATAAGAGGTTTTCAGGGCTTTGCTTAAGCTTTGTATATTTAGACTATTATTTAGGCATACCTTACAGAGATCTTTGAAAAATACTAATATTTTTTCTCCAGAGTATGAACTGAAGTTACATTTTATCTGTATTTGTGTGAAACAAACCTTTGATACACTAGATAAATAGTTATTCACTCTGTATAGCTACATAAATAGACACCAAAATGAGTTATTGTATGACTACATGTATCAATCTGATGCACTTTCCCTAGTTCACCTCTTTTTGATTCATACTAAGGTTCACTGAGTATAAAAATGCATAACAGTGGTTTATAATGAAAGCATTACCTCACTGTGTTTTATGAGCTAAATTTATGGACATAAGTTGCTATCGAAGCAAAAGTCTGGAATCTCCAGTATTTTAATATTGACTCTGATACATTATTGTTTTTAATAAACTAATTTTCTTTTTTAATATCATTTAATGTTTGATGGCCTGTAACCAAAAATCATAATGACTATACTATTAAAAAGCACTGAAGCATACTGTGGTCTAATCACATCACATTTTGGTCTCACACTATTAACTCTGGAGATGTTTCATTCTTTGTGCATAGCATTATAATATGGACTAAATGAGGATATAATGTTTTGTGATTTCTAAAGATAAATATTAAATAGAAGGAAAGATATTGCAAAAGGAAGTAAGTTTTAATGTGGAAAAGGAGAAAGTTAACTGTGGAAAAAAAATAGTGAAAGCACTAAACTGATAATTTTAAAAATGATTTTGAAAGGACCAAATACTTTCTCTAAAAATATACTCAATTTGTTTGCATGTACCAAACTGATGTGTTTTTAGTCCTGCTTTCACTTAAATTATTTTTATCAATTATAAGTCCAGTAATGGAAGCTTTCCATTATTTTGTGGTGACATTTACCTCCCTTTCAAGAACTGTCAAAAAGTACCACCCTTGATGCAACACTAAGCACTGTGCAAGATCTTTTTCATAATCTTACATGCGATTCATTAGGCTGTCATAGTTACCATAATGTACTTACATTCACTTATCCTATGGGAAAAACAAAGGCCAAGGACTTCACACAGGTCTGCTCAATTTCAGAAGCAGCACTGTGCAAAGAAGTTTTTTTAAAATAAACTACAAGCAGCTTCTTATGGGCTGTTTGGAAATTACTGATGGAGAGCAATGTTAAGTTATACACCTAGACAAATACATGAAATACTATATCCATTATCTCTTAGGACTTACCTCTTACAGTTATAATCTAAAAAAAAAATAAACTCCGTGGATGGCAGTGATTAAAAAAGCAAATTAATGTTGGGAATTATTAGGAAATTAATTATTCATATTATAATAACATCAGCATGCTAGCTGCAGATCTGGTGCTCTCATCTCTAAAAGGCTATATAAAGCTATAAAAAGCCAGGAAAAAAACCTGAGAATGGCAAGAAGGATGATAACGGGGGTGAACTCGCCTCCCTGCAAGAAAGAATAGATCTCTTTACCTTCAGAAAAAACACATTCTAATAATGTTATCATAGAAATCTGTAAAATCATAACCACTGTGCAAAGGATGGGTTAGGAATTGACTGTACTATCACTTTTACATCAAAAATTAAAGGGCCTCAAAGCCAAAAACCAGTAGAAGCCATGTTTAATCCCAAAACAAAGAGGTGGTTTCTCATGCAGCAGGGTACATGTCTGTGCTTCTTGCCAAAAGATGGTGTGGTTGAAGAAAGAGTATGTGGATTCAAGAGGAATGTAAACAAGTAATTGGAAGAGATATGTATAAAGGGTTACTCAGTAGACAAATCACACCAGTCTCAGAGAATCCCTTGAACTGAAAATATTGAAAGTCTAGGAGAGTCATTAAGAGAAATACCATACTTACCCTGTTCTCATTCTTCTATAGGCAGCCACCTACAGCCACTGATAGTAAGGCTAGTGGCTTAATCAAATGTCAGAGCTGAGACACTTAGGTATTTCTCTCTATTCTTAAATAAAATTGTGTATGTATATGTTTTTAAACATTTGTAATTCAAGTGTCATTTTGGAATAGAGGTTTTTTTTTTTTAATTGTTGTCTGTACTACCTCCATTTCATGAAATGACAGTTCTAAAGACCATTTTTGAGACCAGGACCTTCTGATGTCAAATGAAAACTATAACATAGTGTCAACCACAGAAACATGGTGAGATGCCTCACATGACTGGAGTGCCACAACTGATGGCTACAGGCTCTTCAGGAGGGATAAATAGGGAAGAAGAGGTGGTGGAGTGGTCCTCTATGTTAAAGAATGCTATGAGAGCTTGGAAATCAAGTATAGTGATGATGGGGTTGAGAGTGTTTGGATTAGGTTAAGAACCAATATAGCTGATATCTCTGTGGGAGTCTGCTACAGACCTCCCAACCAAAGCAGTGAGGTGGATAAACTAACTATAAGCAGTTGGAAGAAATCTCACAATCACTTGTCGTTGTTCTTGTAGGGGACTTTAACCTCCCAGGTATCTGCTGGGAATACAGCACAGCAGAGAGGGAAAAATCCAAGAGGCTCCTGGAATGTGTGGAGGATAACTTCTTCACACAGCTGGTAAGTAAGCCAATCAGGGACTGTGCCCTCCTGGAGCTGCTTCTTGTGAACAGGGAAGACCTTGTGGGGGAAGTAAAGTTTGGAAGTTGTCTCTAGGGTACAGTCATCATGAGATGATTGAGTTTTCAATCCTTGGAGAAACAAGGAGAGGAGTTAGTAAAACTGCCACCTTAGACTTCTGGAGGGCAAACTTTGACCTGTTCAGGAGACTGTTTGACTAAGTCCCTTGGGAGGCTGCCCTGAAGGATATATGAGTTCAGGAAGGCTGGACATACTTCAAGAGAGAAGTCTTAAAGGTGCAAGAGCAGTCTGTTCACCTGTACCAAAAAACAAGTAGGGGAGGAAGAAGACCAGCCTGGCTAAATAGGGACCTTTGGCTGGACCTCAAGAACAAAAGGAGCGTCTACAACCTCTGGAAGAGTGGGCAGGCCTCTCATGAAGACTATAAAGATGTAGTGAAGCAATGTGGGGAGAAAATGAGGAGAGCCAAAGTGCAGCTAGAGCTCAACCTAGCTACGGCTGTTAAGGATAATAAAAAAATGTTTCTATAAATTCATTAACAACAAAAAGAGGATTAGGGAAAATCTCCATCCTTTATTGGATGCAGAGGGAAACACAGTAACAAAGGATGAGGAAAAGGCTGAGCTCAACACCTACTTTGCCTCAGTCTTTAACAGTGGAACTAGCTGTTCCCTGGACACCCAGCCTCATGAGCTAGGAGACAGGAAGGGAGAGCAAAATGAGGTCATCGCATTTAAAGAGGAAGTGGTCAGTGACCTGCTACACCACTTGGATGCACACAAGTCTATGGGACTGGATGGGTTACACACAAGGGTGCTGGAAGAATCTGCAGATGTGCTTGCCAAGCCACTTTCCATTATTTATCTGAAGTCCTGGCTAACTGGGGAGGTCCCAATGGACTGGAGGGTAGCAAATGTAACACCCATCTACAAGAAAGGCAGAAAGGATGATCCACTAAATTATAGACCTGTCAGTCCGACCTCAGTACCAGGAAAGGTCATGGAGCAGATCATCTTGAGTGCCATTACAAGCCATACAGAGGGCAACAACGGGATCAGGCCCAGTCAGCATGGGTTTATGAAAGGCAGGTCCTGCCTGATAAACCTGATCTCCGTCTATAAAAGGATGACCCAACTATTGGACAAGGGAAGGATGTGGATATTTTCTAACTAGACTTTGGAAAAGCATTTGACACTGTTTCCCATAGAATTGTCACGGAAAAACTGGATGCTCATGGACTGCATGAGCATACGATCCGCTGGATAAAGCACTGTCTGGACGGACGGGCCCAAAGAGCAGTGGTCAATGGAGTTAAATCCAGCTGGCAGCCAGTCACAAGTGGTGCTCCTCAGGGCTCAGTGTTGGCTCAGTGTTGTCAAAATCTTATCAACAGTGATTGCAGGAGCTGGGACTGTAGTTTTAGAAAGAGAAGGTTAAGGGGACACATCATCATTCTCTAAAACTACCAGAAAGGACATTGTAGAGAGGCTGGTGCTGGTCTCTTCTCTCAGGTAATTAGCGATAGAACTAGAGGGAATGGATTCAAGCAGCAATAGAGTGGGTTTAGACTGGACACTAGGGAAAAATTTTTCACAGAAAGCGTAGTCAGACACTGGAATAGGCTGCCCAGGGAGGTGGTTGAGTCACCATCCCTGGATGTTTTTAAGGGTCATTTAGATGTGGTGTTGGGGGACATGGTTTAGGGGTGAACTTTGTAGAGTAGGGTTAATGGCTGACTCAATGATCCCAAGGGTCTTTTCCAACCTGAATGATTCTATGATGTTCAAGTACATAGGTAGCAGAAAATCCAAGTTAAAAAAAGAAAAGTATTTTAGAAAACTTCACTATTATCTCTGTCTGCTGAAGGGATGATAATCATAAGGGAAACAAGATAATTTTTTTTTTTTCACATGTCAACTGCTGTTTGAAGTTACAGCTTTTTTTCTAAGCTAATCATATAGGTTTTCTTTATAGTGTGAGTGTGTAATTGGGGTTTGATATGTGCAGAGAGAGTTTGATGATTAGCTCAGACTTGTTGCAGAAGTTGTATAGAGCTACAGACAGGTTTGTTGAATCCAATCTTGCATGTCTTGAAAGAAACAATTTAAAATCTTCCATCCTTACTTAACTTGTAGCTGCCAGGAGTCTCCTGACTACCAGATTCTCAAGAAGGCTGGGCAGTTATTGTCAGGTAAGTATAACTGTGAAAAGGGGGATGTGCTTTTCAGTAAGAATGAAATTTCTCGATTTAATGAAAAGTAACCTTCAATTCTTTACTTTCAGCAGAGACCATCTTTCCTTATGATCAGGTATTAGCACACCACATATGCAACACATGGTTAATTCAGTTTGAGTGTCTAGAGGATATCCAATTAAATATATTACTATGGGACTAAAATACCCATATTTTTTTATGAAGCCCTAGTTAATTCCCTACAATAAACATGACCCTATTTCTGCAACCCAACCAAGTCAGCCACTCACACACATACATCAAACCTCTTCTTAGCTTTTCATTATTTTAATTATCCAATCTACCAAAAATGTTCCATACATAATTTTCAGAAGCTCAGTAAACTGAATATCTATCCTCTTTTACCAAAAAAGTCTTGCCTCTACTACAAGCATACACAGCTTTATTAATAGTATTTATCATGGAAGAATTAACTTTACACCAGATTTTTACTGCTAATTTTACATCCTTCAGCTATTTTTAATGGTTGAATTTTTATATATATTTACATAATTCTTAATTACTTCTCTGCTAAGAAAGAGTGACCCAAAATTTTAAAACATGGTCCACAAAAAGGTCACCATTCCTAAAAAGAGCCTGTGGAAAATTTCAGCCCATGCAGTAATCGTGAATGGCTGAGACCAAGGAGAACTGAAATCACTGAAAATTTTTTTATAACATTTGATTATATTCATGCTATACTTATGCAGTAGTTCATGTGTCTTCTTTTGTTCTGCTTACTGTAAGTCAGGAAATAATGGTTTCAATTGAATATCCTTGTTAGAAACTACTTTCATCAAGCTAAATATGACCTGTGGAGACTGAATGTTTCATTCCTACCATATGTTAAACTCAAAGTATATTAAAATGCAGGATTGATAAAACTTAAGGAATACAGTAAATATTTATTCTTGAGTGATGCAGGTAGGATATCTGTGCTGTCAGCTGTATATTATAGCCTTGTGCATTCTAAGATGGTATATCACATCCAATATATAGTTCTGCCTTTAAAAAGCTCTTATTTATTGTCCATTAGCAACATCAATAAGCCGCTACCTGCACTACCAAACTGCACATACCGAAGTGGTAGCTAAAATAGAATATTTAACTGGTAAATTAAGCAAACACCCAAGTGGTGTTTTCAGAGCACAGTGCTGAGCTGCCACCAGAATCTGGACAGATTTGTTAGGAAACTTGTTCTGTAGTGAGCAACCTGACTGTAGCTGAGTATAGTATAGTACAGAGAACAAAAAAGACATGCTAAGTACAGCATGATCGTGGCAAAACCAAAAGCTACTCCTTCCATGAAATTCTTTTCTTACTCCATGTTTCTAGGAGCTCATTAAGTTTTGAAATTTTTCATGCTTGATCTCTTCCCAGAAGTACTTTTTGGTTTTTATGCTTGACTATATTTGCCTTGCTGCTCTTAAACAGTAAGAAAACAGGAAGGGAAGGGGACAGAACCAGGAGAGGGAGGGATGAAGAGAGGAAACATAGAGAGAAGAAGGAAAGGAGGAAAATACAAATAATTAAGAGTGTCACAACCATAAATTGTTCCTAACAAAAGAAAATTCTGCAATGGAAGAGTATTAGACTTCATTTATGGATAAATGCTCTGTTAGAAGTTATATATACATTTTATATATATATGTATGTATATACAGACATAGACACTTTCAGCAGCACTCCTCCCATGACAGAGGTTACTAAAAACCATTACCCCTTGGTATCACTGAAAATTACAAAGGTTTCATCATGTATCAGATTGCCTCTACTTTATTCTTTCCTTTGTTTCTTTTCTCTTTTCCCTGTTTATGTTTTCTTCCCTCTGAATTTTTCAACTTCATTCTTCTCCTCTGTTTTAATTTCTTTTCCCCCCCTTTCAGTAGAGGATATCAGCCAATTGACACCACAGAATACTTCACTAGGTCAGGCATGAGCACCACCCAGCATAAGACATCTATATTCCTCTGTTACAGCAAGATGAATGCTGCCTTCATCCTACCAAAGCACCTTGATAAAGAAAATTAAAATTGTTTCCAAATATAATTTTTTTTTTTTCCATGGTGCCCAGTGTAGAGGTACAAGAGGTAATGGGCACCAACTAGTACATGGGAAGTTCCATCTAAACATGAGGAGGAACTTTACTTTCAGGGTGGCAGAGCTGCCCAGTGAGGTGGTGGAGTTTCCATCTCTGGAGACATTCAAAACCCACCTGGATGCAATCCTGTGAGACCTGCCCTAGGTGAACCTTCCGGGGAGGACTGAACTAGATGATCTCCAGAGGTCCCTTCCAACCCCTATCATTCTATGATTCTGTGATAACATAACATAACATAACATAACATAACATAACATAACATAACATAACATTGCACTGTAAAAACTCAGTACTGGAATATAGACTAGAGTTTTAACAAAAGTTTGTCTTTTTTTTTTTAATGGCTTGTATGTCACATTCCAGCCTCCTCATCTCAAGTAAAGACCATCTTAAGCAAGGATGCTACTTCACAGCATGAAACAAAATGTCTCTCCCTTCACTGGTGGCTTTTAGTGGTTTCATCTGCACAGATGCATGGTTAGCAAGTAGGGAAAGAAAAACCTTTTACCCAGGACCATTCCAGTCCAGTCCCTCTCTGTTTCAAGAATAACAGACAACATGAGTTTCTTTCAACAATTAAGTACATGATTTTACTCTTTGACATGCTTGTGTGGTGGTGACTCTGATAGACTGGTTTAGAATAGTGTGAATCTGCTTATTTCCTTGTGTTGATATAATATAAAATTAATTCTCCTGGTCATTCATTCACTGGGTCAAATGAGATTAAATGCTACATAATTGAATCAGAAAGAGCATTTCAACAAAGAAACAGCAAAGACAGGAAAGTTTTCCACACCATGAAGAACTACTAAAAACCTTTAATCTTACCTCCCTGAGGGGATCATTGAGCTCATTCAAAATGTTTTCTTCATCAAAGATCTTGCCTTGGTAACGGTGCTCATAGTAATCATGGATCTTCTGTCGCATTTCAGCAGGTAATTTGTGGAATGACATGTACTGTTCCACTTGTTTATACTGTTAGGACAATAAAAAGAAGCATCAGAAAAAAGACCCCTCTTTTTTTAATATCTGAAGGCACCTACGAAATGAAAATTCATTCATGTATCAGCTTAAACTTTACATATTTTATAAAGATAACATTTTATTCTTACATCAGAGAATGTTCACACAAATATTAGTTTATTTAGTATTACTCATGCATCAGCATAAGTTAAAGAAACTGCCTTTAGTGGCGATGCTAATATCCACATTAATACGTAAGTTTTAGAAGCCAAACCCTCACACTTGTCATGTGTTCCCTAAACTCCCAGCTACACAGAAGTTGTGAAACTACACCAATACCATTTTTAGCTCATTTCATGCAGCATACAGGGAAATTGTACACAGTGTATCTACATCTCTAGTGCTGTATTAATATACAACATATTAATGTTGTATATACTTATAAAGTGACTGAAGAACAAAGTTAAAATCTATGGAGATAATGAATTAGAAAGCATTCCTCAGAAGAAAAGACAAGAAGAAAGAAGTGAACTAGAAAAATAGATATGATAGGAAATAGAAAGTGGAGGAAGAGACAGATGCCAGGAGACTCAGAGGACCTCGCTTCATTGACTTTGTGCATTTGGTTTCCTTGTTTCTACTAGTCCTCTGTCATGTCTTCTGCTTTGTTTGCTTCCCTTCTTCAGAAGACTTTTTGGAAAGCATAATTTTCAGAAAAGAAAGTACCGAACTAATATACTCAGATTTACATTGTACTTTAACTGCATGATACATCTGAGACCCACAAAGTGGAGAGGTTGCCTAAACCACAAATAGTTTAGGCACGATCAAGACTTTTACCTCCTCAGACCCCCAATCTTTGTCTCAGTTGAAGAGGATAAGGCACTGACAAAGAAAAGGATAAGGCCCCTTCCAGGTACGTAGGTGAGATAAAATGTAGCAGAAACTTGGTTTAGTTATGTGAAGAGTCTTCACTTAATTTTTAATTCTTTTTTTTTTTTTTTTTCATACTTAATTTAGGCAATTTTAACTGTTTTCAATTAAGAAAAAAAATGAAGTCTTAATTAGGATCAGCAGTAAAGCAGTTAAATGAATTTATAATGTACATGCACTCCTTATGAACTGAAGCACATATCCTGTAACTGCTCCATCCTCTGGAACTGAAATTATTTTTTGCTTTGCAAAGTGGCAAAAGATTAGATGAGGCCACATGTACAACATGCATTCCTCAAATAAGAGGAAAGTAATTTTTCATTGGGCTATTTAACAATGTATGATGAATATGTAAGTCTGATTTAACCTCTCTACTATTTTACATCTCTGAAACAAGAATTCTTCACCTACATCCTTTAGAAGAGAGACTTAAATTCATGTATACATTGTGAGTTTCAATCAGAGCTCAAGCCACCAGAAGACAGACACAGAAGACAGCACAAAAAAAGTATTGCTTCTAAAATTACCCTACTAACCAATTACAGCTAATCTAAGCATGGTTCTACTTAAAGGGGAGGGACATGGGATCACCCAGTGCTCTATCCACCTCACTAAGGTGGTCACACAGTCCCAGCTGCCATTCAATGCTCCTCCAGCTTTTCTGCAGCAAACCCAAGGAGAAGATGCTGCACTGTGTAATGTCCCCTTCATGTCTTTGTCTTTCCCTCCTTTACTGTGGCCCCATGTAAAGATATGTAACACGTGTCAAGTGATGCAGCACACATGGACAGGGAAAGGACTTCACTACACTCCTTAGTACAGGGACTGCACCCCTCTACCCAATCATATTTTCATACAAAATGTGCTTGAGCAGCTAATAAAGAGTAATCCTTGCTAATAAAAAATATACATTCATTCAGATTTATAATGGAAGAAAGCTTTAAATGGCCTTTATACCAGAACAACCTTGAAGAAGATAACATTCAGGCTAAAAGCAATTTGCTTTGCCAGCAGTTTACACTGCTTCCTTTCATTAGTGCTGTTACTCGAATAGGTGCTTTCTCCTACACAAGCGAGTTCTTTTTTCTACCAGGGATTTTGCTTACACATGAGGATTTTAGTGAAACAGAAAAATAAAGCTAGTAGAAATGTAGTGTTTATCACTGATGTGTCCCAGAATGTTTCCAAATTAGTAACACATAAAATAATAGGGACAGATGCATATTGTCAACATTTTATTCAAAAAATCTACAACAAAGAAATTTGTCTCCCACAATTCCTAGAAATATTTAAGCACCTAAAATACTATCAAGGTCTTTTTCCATGTCAAAAATATCTAACTCTGTAAGTGTACAGGATGCTATCACTATCATCCTGTAATATATCTCTTCCTAATCTTTCTTGGTGTTATTTTTGACTCAATTCTGTATCATTCATACTACTACTACTTGACATTCTGCCATAGCATTCAAGTGAAGTGTTCCCTCAAAACTTTTAACTTACTCTCTTCTTCAGCAATTGATATCTTTCGCTAACTCAGACCAAGTAATGATTGAATCTCAGAAACGCAAGTTCATTTTTTTCAGCCTCCTATATGCACCTGGCAACACTGAGGATTTCCCAGATTACTTGTGACTGTGGTGTGTCACATGCCAGTTGCAAAATAAGTGCTAAAATGAAGATAGAAAAAGACCAAACTTAGTGTGGTCTTGTTCATTTTGCATAATAAAATACTATTTTGTTCAAGTTAATTTTGGAGAGTATTTTCTCTGCCTTTCTAAATAATTAGCATCAAGCAAGGAACCACCACAATTCTGCATGGTTTCTAAACTACATTAGGAAAAACAAGTATTCTGAGTTACTGAGTTTATTCTTCTGCCATTCCAAAACCTGACATTGCATAACTCCTTATAAACAAATCAAGCCATCTCAAAAAGAGTTCAACTTTGTCGCTCCATCAATTCTTTAAGAATATTGTTTCAAGAAGCTTGCTGGTCTTCCAAATAGTTCTAAACTTCATTTTAGATTTCAGTGTAAAGGTACACAGATGTAGTTTAAACCAACTAATGCTTAGTACTATATTATCTAGCAGCTCCAAAAGCTCCTGTCCCTTGGTATTTATCTCTGGAGTATTTATAGATGGGAATCATGTCTCTTCCTAGCCTCATCCAAGTAGTCTATTCAGCTTTCCATTCAGAAGACAGCACACTGGCTCTCTTCTTTTTCATCCATTCTTGTTTGAGTTCATCTTTCTGTAAGTGCAATTACTAGAACAGTACATAATATATTAAAGGAAGTCTTACTAAGTTGTAGCTCATACTCTCATTTCTTTCCCATCTAGAGGAAAACCAAGATGCATTGAAATGGCTATTTGCAATCTTTCTATGAGCATCTTCATCACTCTGATTCCTCATTTTCTTCTTGCCACTTGCAATTGCTGTGCTCTTAATCTTCCAGTTTATAGCAGCAGTTTGTACTGCTGAGCCCTTGGATTTTGAATTTCTGAATTTCATCTTATTTCTAGTACTCCGCCATTCAAAACCTGCCTTATACTCAACTTATATGAATTATCTTGATCTTTCCATAATATTAGCATCTGAATCTTTTTACCAGACTAAACTTCATACCATCATTGAACTCATCAGCACACTCCTGAAGGTATTATGCAAGGCTAGTGACAATACAATGCTTTTAGGTATTTTTCTTCTAGACTTGCTCCATCATGATATCTGGAAAACTTGCAATGGGCCCACAGACAAACTGGAGAAAGGACTGGCATGTGAAAGGAAAGAAAATTGCTGTCTTACACTATCTCTGGTTGTGAGAGAAGGATGAGGTTTACATGCCCTAAAGCAAATCAGTTTTATGTAGATGACATGTTACAGTCTGTCTGTCTTCTTATACATCCTAATATGTAAATGATTTTCATCTACTACTATTTAAAAAAAAATCAAGCCGAACTTGACTATCACAAAAACTGGATTTGGAAGAGAAACTTTTAGAATTATGAAATTAACACTGATCTCTTTCTTTGCTAAGCAGTCTTGGAAACTGTGAACTGACAACAAAGATTAGGAAATTATTAGTGCAATACCTTAGTTCATCTTTTTAAAAGTCAATTTTATGTCTGATTTAAACCAGTTATCTTGACTGTCTCACAGCTAGACAGAGATAACAAGGGACAATTAATCTCATTCTAAAATTCAAGTCTTGCATAGGCGAATAAAGTAGCCTTTGCATTTTCCATCCTCTTCTCTCTCCATTGACCCTAGGGGAGATCAAAATGACTAACACTGATTAGCTAAACATCAACTGTAACCACACATTTTAAAATAATTATTTATTTAATGTTCCTAAAATATGAACCTTTCTATTGTGATTCCTGGGATCAGATCCAATAGGAATTGGATGCACTTTGTGAGAAAGATTGAGATGTTTATGACCACAAGATTCTTGTGCTATCTCTGGAGTTGGAGATCCACTAACCTGACAGCCAAATGGCTGAAGGAGGGTGCCTTGCAAAGATAAGACGGCTCTGTTTCAGCTAAACCAACAGGCGCAAACAAATCTTGAAGGCCAGAGTGCCTGATCAGAGACCCTTGACTAATTAAAGGAAAATCTAATATTAAAGTTTACACCCCTGAGTATGATAATGAGCCTGAAGGAAAACATGCTAAGCATACATGACTATGTCACTCAACTCATGGTAAATGTCACCTAGAAGGCAGGGACAGACAGAATTAGGATATACATATTACAACGGGAATACACCTCTTGGTGGCAGGGGGTGGGGGGAGAGAAGCAGAGATGGTGGACTCTTCTTCCTCCACCCAAGACAGGGACACCTTCTTGGTAAGAACTGTATCTTCACTATACAGTATACCTTTTGCTTCTATTAGTGCTGTAACTCAGGCTGGTGCCTCCAACCGCATCAGATGTTACCTGGGAATTCTTTACTTGAGCTTGATGATCCTTCTGCAGTCAGTGCATCTACCAGTGGCAATTCTGAACCTCCCTGTTGCTTCAATAAATGAAACCTGTTTCACTCTTGAACTTTCTTGGCATTAAGTCCTTAACTGGTCTGTAACTACTGTTTCAGTGGGAGACCCATAGACAGGCTCTAAGATAGACACAGATATGTTGGTTAAAAGCCCCTTAGCCAGGGCAATGAGACAGGCAACTACCATTTTAGAGGAAGCTCCTTAGCTGGGGCTCTGAGACAGGACTAACTATCACAGAAATATCTGTAAAGTCTACCATGCTTAAATTTGGTATTCAAATGTTTTTTGGCTTATTGCTAAAATCATGTTGATGAAGGAATTTTAAAAATGCAAACTGTACTTTCATCTGACCAGAAGTCCAGAGGCAATTAATGTTTAAGGAATATAGATATATTTCATTTGTTGAGATTTCATTCTGCAGCCGAAGGATAACTGCAAGTACAATGAATGAATAGTGAAAGAATGTAACGGGCAACAGTTTTACTTCTTATGAAAAATGAGTAACTTCATTTTTGAAAATCAATTTTACTGCAACAAATACTTTTTAGAAGCAATGGGATAATATTTGAAAAATTCTGTGCAAAGACCACACAGTGAAAACATAATAACTTCCATTTAAAGATAGTATATTTGAATGAAAACATTGTGTATTTTAAAGCAGCCATTTTAATAAAACACATTATGAGATGTTTCAGATAGATACCAGATGAAATGATATGTACAAATTACACATTGCCCCACCTCCCCAAAATTGTGTAATTTCATATAGCACATTTCCCTTTTTATGTCATCTATGTCCCTTTCATAGGAAAAAATACATTAATTTGATTTTTTTTTTCACTCAATCATTTGAGAAACTAATAGATTGTTTAGAAGTTTTTAAAATGATCTTTTAACCTAGTATTCAATAGTTCCAACTCACTAGCTGAGCTGCACTGTTGCATGTCTAAATGTCACGTGATGTTGCTTCTCTTTATTGAATGCATAATCTAATTTATGCAAAGAAAAATAATGTCTGAAAAAAAAATCCCTGAGGCTTGATTTTTTTCAGGAAGAATTTGAGTAACATGAGACAATCGCAGACAGACAGCTACATGTTATTTCCTTTTGCAAGAACTTCCAGTCTTACTTCATAAGTGGGTTCTGTGTTAGAATAATAATAAAAGACATTAAATTACAGATTAATGGGAAAGGAATGAGAAGAATTTTATATCTTATATTTAGTAATGGCTATTTAACAGATTGTTGATTCAATTTTCTCTTGTCACATTTGTTACAAGAATCTTGTATTTTTATCTTCTTCAACTCCTTAACCTGTCACCAGCTGCAAGTATTACTCCTGACACTCTGTGGTGTAAATGAGGTAAAACCAGTATTCCCGATCAGAAAAGATGGGGATTCCCTATTTTTGGTCCAGTCATTGTTCGACTGCGGGAGTCTGGGCAGGGCCTGTAGCTGCTGCAGGATACTGTTACATGAATCTTTTCTGTCTCGGACAGCAAATGGTGCTACTTACCGAACCTGTCAGCTGGGTGATAAAAGGTCTCCAAAGTTACTCTCTCTTCTCTGCAGCCATTGTCAGTCATACCATCTATTCACCTACTGTCTGTGTGGCTCGATCCCCAGTTACAGAAACAACCAATAACATACTGGGTCTGCCCTCCGCATTAGCTGTGCTGACACCTCTGTCTTGGAGCTTCTGCTGCTGCAGTTAGAATAGAGTGGAGAATCACTGATCAGTAGATCACTGATCAGCTCTCTTCTACAGTAAGGGAATCCTACCTCACTAATGAATATTCCTTATAACTGCAAGGCCCCTCATTATGCAAACACAGCTTTTACCTACTGACCTTGGTTGAGGATCTAAATGGTTTTTAGATTACTGGAGGACAGGAGAGAGAGAAAGGTCAAAAATAGTCAAAAGCTATAAAGAATTCTGGATAAATGTTCCTGAAGTGTTTAATCTCAACTTCTATTCAGTCTCACACAACATTTAAAAGCATTATCTCCAGTAGCTGCTACTCTGTATTTGCTGTCTGCAGTGTTCATTCTCTTCTGTATGACAACAGTTTTTTCATCTGTATAGTAGTGGACTCACTGATTCTGTCCTAGTATTTAAAAATAATCTCTAGGCTTCTGTTTCATACTCATGAGAGGTCTGCAGCCAGTTTCTGTGCACTTGGGCAAAGGGGACTCTTGTCCTCCACTGTAAATTCAATCAGGAAACATTGCTGTACCCCTTGGTAAGGTTACTGCACATCTGGTGTTTGTACAGTTCGTCCTTTTAATATCCTTTTTATCCCAGCTTTGTCTAGGATTATTAGGAAAAGAAAGGGTTTGCATGTTGAAACATCTCCATGTTTCAAATGGGGACAAGACTCAAATCCCTTTCCCTCTCTTGTATGTGTTCCACCAGCCACACTGGAAAAAGCAACAACTTGCATTTCACAAAGACCTCTCTTTCATGTGTAGTCCTCTGGCCTAGAATGGCAGGTTATTTCATAAGCCAGCTGAACTTCTGATCTGACTGTTGAGGTACCAAACGACAATCTCTAACTGAACATTTGGTCAGACTTTCAGTTAGTACTAATCTTAACATTTACTCATAGGATGATTATCTTTGATGATAGTCATATATACCAAAAATTAGTAAGCACAGATGGTTCTCAAATGACCAGAGATCTGGTAGCTTTCAGAAAAGACAGCAAATAGTGAACTTTCCAGTCAATCATTTGGTTATCTTATTTTGATAGCATCAAAGAATTAAACTCACCTGTCCATCCCACAGTCACTGAATGGCTGAATTCACTGTGAAGCCAGAGATATTTCTACAATCTCCTTTCTTCACTGCTACTCTGCTTAGCATACAGATATTTTCACAGACAGAAAAAAAAAACCAAACCTACTTATAATCAACTATAGATCAAAATTTAAAGTTTTCTGCTGAATGGTATGATAGGTTCACTTTTCTAGTTCTTTATCAAGAGATGGAACTGAAGTTATTTGTTTAGCCTAAAAGCTATCATCTGTTTACTGTCTATTTTTCACTAATTACCCCCTAAAGAGTGCTTTTGCTTGTAAGAATGCTTTAAGCTGTCATTTTACTTACATGCAGTAATTAAACATTTCCTCTCAATTGCCACAAGATACACAATCACTTATTATTGTTCTTTTCATTTAGTGTAATTAAGAAATTAATTATAGGGAATTTTCTGAATAGGATTTGTTTTCTTAGTCTGCTTATTATTTTGCATAAATTTGATTTTTACTGTTTTAAAGAGGAAAGGGAAGGAGCACGAAAACCAGGCTCAGTTCTTCACAAAGGCAATGACAGAAGTCTGACTTGATGAAACAATTATCAGATACATGAGGCATGACTTTTGGTTTTAATAAGGAAAATACTGTACAGAGGACAGATTATTTTTAAATATCAGATATGCTGTAATGGTCTTCTTAAAATTGCCAGTTTTGAAGAGAAATTTAATACCTATCCAATCATCTTGTACAATTTTCTTTATCTTTTGAAGGCTCTGCATTTCATTTTTCTCTTCTTCATTTGCCTGTACCAGTAAAAAATAATATGCATTAAAAGAAGTGCCTGGAGTGGAGGGAGGGAGGGAGGGAGGGAGGGAGGGAGGATGTATTTCCCACATGCACTGTGAGGGAAGCAGGGCGTGAGGGAAGGTAAAGCTCATCTCTGCTGGGCCACTCCTTCAGTTCAGTTTTGGGCACATGCAGCAGTCTGTACAGCTCAGGTACCTCTGATGGTGACATCTGTCCCTAGGCACTGAATGTGTACTGCAGATGCCTTTGATGCTGACCCTGGACACAGGGTGATGTCAACTGCCTATTTTCATTTGAATTAAATTTTTTTAGAGATGCATGTTGGGTGTGCCCACCAGAAGCAGTGGTTTCCTGTGGCACAGCCTTCACCTCATCCCATTGATCCTCCAGTAAAGAAACATTGCATAACACTAAATTCAGCATGTATGTGCTACAATGCCTTTAGCTAAATGGGCATGCTTAGTTGTTAGCATCTTTCTCAGTGGAAATCCATTTATTTCAAGAAGCAATTTGAAGTAGTAATTTGGGAAAGGGAGTGTAGAAGAGGGTATAATTAGGTTGAAATTATGTAACTTTATTCTATAATAGTTGTAATCAAAAGAAGAAGAAAAAAGTTATATTAGCACCGTAATTGTTACATCTGCTTGGTGCTGTGCCAACAGCTATGCTACTAGCAGTACCAGCACAAGCAAGACAGAAACACTGGCATGATACAGCTGCAGATCCTGGAAATTCTGGCTCTGCTAAGACATAATTATGGCTTGCTAGTCCTTTTTTTATTAATTAGTCGAAAGTGACAATTGATCAAAAAGAAATTGCTTTTTAAATGGAAACATTTAAAAGACACTTGCCTGGCAATAAGTTTCTCATGCATGAGAAGGTCTGCCCAAAACTAAAGGGAGAGACAAAGATTTTTTTCCGTAACAAAAATGGTCCAATTGCTCTGTTATAGGATGTATTGCTTTTCCTGATCTCTGATCAGAGACTTGAAAGTGGCCTTCCCTCATTTTACAGCAGTGTCCAAATGATAAGGAAATGGTTCTAGGCAGGCCATCTCTTAGTGCTTTGTCTAATAAGCACATATCAAGGTAGAGAGAGACCGAAAGTTCTTTTGTTCTTCAAAGGGATAGAAATAGAGATGCAGATGATCACATTTCACCTCGCTTTTCCAATGAAGTATAATCACTTACACAGAATCAAGGTGGTGGGAAACACTGACAAAGACTCATCCCATGAGTATGCTACTTGTGGAAAAGAAGAATCTACACAGGGATATTGGCTGCAATTAATTCACCTCCCTGAAGGCATGTAAATACCTCAGACAGTGTCATACAGCTGCAGTGAAAAAAAAAAGTGGTTTTTTTTAAGAAACACAAGAGCTTAGGGGAGACCAGAAAACCTCTGCTCTGGTCAGGTAACCTTATTAATACTATTATTGCTTTATGATCTGTTGTTTAATGTACACAGTCTGAAACCTTCTTGCATATTTTATTTGAGCGTATAGCTTGTTACTGCACAGTGCAAAGAGCCCTTCCACTTATAAAGGAGACTTGGAGATTGTAATTAAATTTTTTAGAGAATGTAAAATTATTTGTCAGATTGTTCAAGCTTCCAGCTTCACCTGCGTCACTGGGGTTAACACAAAATATCACACAATTTTAACAATTCTGAGCCTTCTGTACCAACAACTGTAACAGTTCAATAAACTGCTCCTCTTTTTCATGCTCCCAGCCATTCTTACAAAATATCTGTTATATTTGTACCTTCTTTTTCTCCTTACCTTATCTTTATCTAGTCTTGAAGTATAAACATCTCAGCGACATCCTTAAAGAAATGAATTTATGGCATCTAGAAGCTTCTCTGATAAATGAAAACCCTGGCAGTGAATTAATCCTCCAAGCAACCTTTTGTACTCCTTTGAAAAACTTCATTATAGACCTGTCAGTTCCAGAGGAATGCCTGTGAGTGACAGGATGCATCCCCACATATTCCAGAATTACAGAAGTTATTCACTAGGTACAGAAAAAGCCTACAAAGTTTTAATAAGACTTAAAGATAATTCTTCAATTAGAATAAAAGTAGAGCTAGAGAGTCTATCTATTCTGCAAAGAATATATTTTAAGGTAATTTATAGACTAACAACACTTGTGATATTTCTGGTTGTGAACAAATAGTTCTATGCAACCACCAAATCAATGAAATGCATCAAATTTACATAAAGAGCAAGTCTTAACTTTTATTCTCCAAAAAGACATTTGTTAGTAGTAGTGGATTCCTTCCCACATCTCTTTGGAGATTTGACTCTCAAATAAATGATGATGCTGTATTTCCATTATGATGATTTCCATAGAAAGACTCAGAGAAAGTGCTTTATTCCATATTATTGAGCTCATCTAAAGTCACAAAGCTGTATCTGCTAAAGAGAAATAATGGCACTTCTGTCAAGTAATACCTTTATTTTCTTTCTTTTCTTCTTCCATAACAAGATGAAGAAATATAGGGAGTTTTGGAGGAGTGGGCAAAACTATAAGATGCTATGAAAAAAAGTGAAAGGCTAGCAAAGAGTTCTTAAAAAATTCTACAAACAATTTTAATTAAAAAGACCTAAGGATTACTTACATTTTCTTTGTCTTAACAGAAATCAGATTCATAAAATTCCTATCTATTTCTTCTCATCTTAAGTATTTTTTAGATGCTCTTCTCAGCTTCTGAAGGGAAGCAATTTATAGTCTAGCCACATAGACAGTAAAGTACCACTTTGAGTAGTCATAATCAAATATAGCACATGGGCTCTACAAAGTTAATTCCTGAGAACAACAGAAACAGAATATTGCTTCAGCAAAACTTCAGTGTTATGTAAGAAACTCACTATAAATAATAGCTACCTGTGGTAACAACGATTTTAAGGGCTAAAGCAGCAACCACAGCAAATATAAGCTGGTGTTTCATTCTGTTTTTCAATCTAATGCTGACATTTTCTCAAACTGATGGCCAGCACAGAAGTCCTCTCTGCCACCTAGGAAAAGTATGTTAGAAGTTGCATATAATGTAAATTATAAAGTTAAACTCTGTTTTGAATAATTTTGTGCCTTTAGCCCTAGTATGACATAGAAACCCATGTCACCCCACTGAGGAATCACCTTCAGCTGCTGCAGATAGAGACAGATCATTTTCTCAGCCTGGCAAAGGATTGTTTCCTACTCTGTTCTTAATGGTACTGCAAATTTAAATGTCACATGAAATTGGGTATACACCTAATATTAATGAAAATCCTGCAGTACAGTGCTTTCATTTTTCATTTTTTTTCTCCCTTTTCCTGCTTTGTCACATTATTCTATGTAATTACACCACTTCACCCTCGCTCAGGAAGGTCTCATTCCATTGTCCTGACACAGCATCCTTCAGAAAATGGAACCTTTCTTTTCCTGCCATGGCAAGACTGCTGGAAGGTTTAGATGAATGTTCTGTCTTCTCTAAACTGCATTAAAGAGAAGTTTTTTGCGGAGGATTTTGAGGAAAAAGAGGACAAACATTCTCTGCCAGATGCAGAGACTGGTTTGGACACAGGCATATAGATGGGGGTGAAGATTAGGAGATTGAGAAACAATGAAAGAAAATAAAGCTGAGGTAAAAACAAAGAAGAGTTAATTTTTATATCTGTTCCAAATAATTTCTGGGTTTGGTGCTATTTGGCAAGGTTACAGTGTTCTTTACTATCTTCCCTAAATCTTGAACTTTTACAGAGCAACAGCCAGTTTCTTAAATATTTTGCAAGCAGAAATTTAAAAGACAAGCTTTCGGCTATAAAGAATGGTTATCTTCAGTCAGCATTAGTCATTGATTTTTATAGTTTTGCTTTGAAGTCAATGGCCCATGGTTCACAGAGTCCACTAGAGTTTTTAATCTCTCCCATTTTATAGTACTTACTTGGCTTCTTTTCTGAATTTCTTTTGTAGCAAAACTGCTTGAACAGTAAATACTGTTCTCTGCATTACAGATGCACCTGATGGAACAGGGATTATTAGCTGCTATCCTGTTTCTGACCATGAAATTCAAAACCTTGTGGCCAGCTGACTGGGTCATGTGAGATTGTACCCTGGTAATTATTACCATTGATCACTCTCACTTTGGGTCTCATCTGTTATTTGCACTGTCCATTTATAGAAGCTGCTGATGCTCAGAGTAAGTGGAAACAATGCAGGTGGAAATAAAAGGCTCAACTCTATCCTTCTGCCCAAAAATCATAGGACATGCCATATTACTTGCGAATTTCTTCCAGATAAGGTCATGTACTGCCCAGTGGGAGGCCCTTCTAAGCAGATAAGATAAACAATCCCTCATTATAAGCTTCTATGGCTATCATAATTCTTCCCTAAAACAAGCCAATGACCTCTTCCCTCTCTCCAGTTCAAATTCTTTCCTTTCTTCATTCATCCTGACCTCCTATTTCACACACCCTTTTAATCCTGCTACTTCCAGATCCTTTTGTCCTCACAGGCTTACCACAGGAAAAAGTCACAGATGCCTTTACACTACATCTGTTACACTGATCAGTCATATTTTGGGGATCTCTGCCTCAATTTTCCTTTGCATTGGCCTGTTGATTGTCTCCTGCCTGGGGTGAGGACATGTCCACATTCTGATGAAGACTGATGCTTCCCAGATGAGGGCTGATTCCTGATGCTGCACAGGAGTGAAGCAGCAGCAAATACAGCTAGACTCTTCTGACAGGTGACTGCCCACTCCTGTCATTTGCATACGTTCACTATATAGTCGGGGAAAGAAAGGCCTATGCCAAAAAAAAAAAAAAAAATTTTTTTTTCTTAATTAATTTAAAAAGGATAGGGAGGCATCTTAATTAGGGGAATTAACTCCATCAAACTATGGTTACTAGCTCCTTCAAATGTCTAATAAGAAACACACAAAGACTTCCCTTCAATTTTCATTTGAAATAAAGAATCTGTGCAGCAAGGATTATTTTCTCACTTATAATTTTATATTAGATAAATATAGTGATATTTCCTTCTACACATACAGGACACAAGCACAATCATTCTAGTGTAATTGGGATAATTGCTACCAGTTTTATCTATTTGGTGCAAATCACAGACTTTTCTCTTGTTAAATGTAATTTGTTCTATATTCAAACAGAGACTGAAAAACGAAAATTAGTTCCTTGTCTGTTTCCTTTCACCAAAAAAGAAAAAATAAATTCTATTTAATGTGTTACCTTCTGATAA
>JANVCC010010204.1:5589236-5649845 GCA_025345505.1 Todiramphus chloris collaris
AAAAAAAAAAAATGGAGCCAAGAAATACAGTCCTATATATGTAAGACTAAAAAAAAAGAAGTTTATCTTAGCATTTGGGCCCAAAAAATCAAAACAAGTCACAGTCTTCAGATTTTTCCAGTTTTATTAATTGCAGGAAAAAACCCACAATAAAACACAATAGTAAAAAATAAATATTCCAGTATATATATTAAAACTGTGAAACCTGTGGCTGGAGATTTTATTTACCTTTTTCTCAGGTCTCAGTTAAGTGAAATATAAGTTATTTTTAGCTGCCAATAATTTAGAAAATATGCTGACAAAATGGGTAGCATAAACTGATCTTTCAAATAACCATTTATCTAATTTGCAGAGTAAAGAAATGTATACAATATTCATTAGCAATATATAGTAATGGTTTATAATTCTTAGGGCATAATCAAACATTTATTTCAAAACATGTGTTTAAACAATGAAAAAGCAATGTGCAAGAATATAGAAATATGCCAGTATAGTAGTTAGAGCTGATAATATACATATGATTTCACAGTCTCAGATACTGGTAGAAAAAAATTCTTTAAGACATCCTTTAGCTTTAGCCCATAATAACTGGCATACAAATGGCTGCCAGAAAAACAGACACATTTTTCTACATGCACTTTCTGGCATACTTTTTTAATTCTTGATTGTCAATGCCATGCTATGTCTGATATGTCAGGAATATCAGCAATGCCTGATGTCAGGAAACAAATAAGAAGTAAAAGCAAAAAAATAGGAATGAAAATGTTGAGCTCTGCAGGACCTGAAAAATGCAAAACATTTCTCTGCTAATGTTTAACAAAGTGTGTGCATGAAAATAACAGAAAAAAAAATAAACCTTTGTTTGCTGAGTGAAAACATGAGAAATGCAAAATCACTTGCCTGTTTATGGACATTAATCTACACCAAACTAGGAAAAGAAACTGACTTTACTCAGCACAGTCTAAAATATATGAATACGCATGCATTACACTGCTCATGCTCACAACATTGTGGTATTGTGCTGCAGCCAACAATGGATAATGATTATGATGAAATTTCAGGTGGATGGTGACATTTCTGCTGATTTCATACATCTGTGTGTGTGTATGTCAGTTGACTGTAATCCAATGAAAGTGCAGTTATACTAAGTTTATAGTTTCCTTCTTTATGTCTTCCTTCCTGTCCATGGTGAAGAAGTTTATGTCCCATAGCTCCTTACAAATGTCACATTTTAATAAAATTCCTTCTTTTTCAGCTGGCAGAACAGACCCAACAAGAAAGTTAGTTTGGGTTATAAGAACTACCAGTATTAGACCCATGACTTTACGCTGAGGTGGATTAGGTGGTTTTACATGGTCACTAACAGACCTCAGAGTTTTAGCGGTTTTAATGTTCACTCATCCTCTCCTTTTAAGCCTCTCATTCTCACATTTCAAGATAACACTGTGTGGGCCTTCTTGCTTGCAAACTTCTGTTTTAATCAGCTGTGAGGTAAATGTGTCAGCCACTGGTTAATTTCTCTGTTACTGGACTTACAGCTTGTCCTTTAACTCTTCCTGTGTCTGATATATTTACTCTGTGGTCTTTTGCAACTAAGCTTAACAAAACTGAATGTAAGCTCTTTTTTAATGTCACACACGCATTTCCTCCCTTTTTGCCTACCTGTAAAGGAATCACCCCAATTCCTGCTACTCAAATCCTTTTTTGACTTTTACCTTTTTCCAGTCCAGCAAACTCAGGCCATTCCTCTTCAGGAGATGCTGGGGTGACCCTCTCCTCTACTCACTCTCTGTCAGGTTTCTTCCCCAGCCTCGTGTTACATCACATTGAGATTTCTGCCCAGTTTGCCTTTCTGGACTTTCTTATGGACATATGCCAAATAGTATTGCTTAGGCTGTGTTTGTTATTTGCTGATGTGAACTCTCAGATTTTACTACTTTGCTCAGCTGACCTCTCTCCTGGAATGGACTCTCCAATTCCTCATTTGCTATAATAATCGATTTTAGCTTCTTTTAAGCATAACTGTACATCTTTATTGACACTTGATGTGGTTAATTCTGATCCTTTCTTCCTTACACCACTATACCTAGCCTCAACTCCTGGTTTTATAGCTTCACCCATACTTATCTCTGACTTCTCTTACACAACTAACAGTGATAATTAGCACTCATTCCACAGGGTTCCCACCCTGTATTCATTATGTCTTAAATTCCAATCATATCTACAAGGAATCAAACACACCTTCTCTTTTTGTTTCCTGAAGAGCTCTCTTAACTAAACTACCTCTACTTTTCTACCTTTTGGACACTGTTGCTTTTGTCCTTGGAAGGAACCTAACAGGACACAGATTAGTGCATGAACAACATCATCATAAAGAAAAGACCTCTTCTGAGCAATTCTCTGAGGTAGTTCCAAACAAAGCATGTTCAAGGTCACCCCCAAACTGCAATCCGAAGGAATGACAGAAAGTTTTGGAGACATGCCCAAACTATGGAGATCAAGGCCCTTGTTCAAGATACCTAGATCAAGTACTTAGAGTGGAGCACAGGGATACAAAGCACAGTCAGAACCAGGGGAGGGAGTTTTCAGAGAGGAGTTTAAAGCAAATTTCACATCCAAGGTTTCATTAAATGTGTGTGACACACAGAACCATCTGCTCCCACAGGAAAGCAGTTCACGCAGGAATATGTTGAACTCATATAGGGTTCTCAGTTCCTTCATGTTCAATGAAATTCCCACAGGATTCAGATTATTTCATGTGAACTCACACAGCCATTCCCACAGTTAAAACATCCCATTAACCTATTTCAAAACTCAAAGAGTTACATTAAAATGTGTTACCTTTTCTTGATATTGTCGCCGTGAGGAATCCAGAGACTGAATGAGGGCTGTGGCATGACCAACAAACATGGCATAACAAGTTGCCCCCACGATCATACTCAACATGGTTATCCAGAGGTCGGACATGCTGACAGGCGCACGGGCTCCGTAACCAATGCAGAGCATATGGCTCATGGCTTTGAAGAGTGCATACGAGTACTGCTTTCCCCAAGAGTCGTTCTGCAAGAAAAGAGACAAGTGGCTGAGCCACCAAGCAGCTGAAGGGAAAAATACATTTGTACCTGTATAGTGGGATCATAGACTACTGGCTCTGAAAGAGCATCTTGGTAAGGTATCCTCTGTGTATGGGGACATACTCCTTCTAAATTAACTGTTAGATAAAGTGTCAAAGATTCTGACAGATAATACTTAGAACAGTGAAATGAAATAAAACTGACTATTTTTAATACATGATTGTATCCTTAAATGTGAGTGTTAACCTAATTACAAGGAGACTAAAGATCAATTTTATTTTACAGTCCACAGCAAATGGATTAGAAAGAGCTGAGCATTCAAGCACAAGAAGGTAGTAGTTTGATTTAATACAGGGCCCCATTCCTTTCTTTTTAGAGTTATGCACTTCAACACACAACTGTATTTCATCTTATCAGATGTTTCGCTTCCCAAGGACAGAAAAAAATACCAAGTTATTTGATGTAATGTCTACTTATCTTGTTTTTTCTTGTGATATTGTATTAATATCAGAAGCATCTCAATTCAAAAGAAGTCTATTTATTCTGCAATCGTATTCACAGTATGTGCAAAAAAGGACTGCTTTCCTGGGAGAATTATAGGAATGATGTCAGGGTTTGTAAGGATGCAACAAGGAAGGCCAAGACCCTCTTGGAAATATTTCTGTCAAAGGAAGTAAAAGAGAACCAGAAGGGCTTCTTCAAATACATCAGTGGTAAAAGGAAAAATAGGGAAAATGTGGGCCCACTGATGAGTGAGGCAAGAGCCCTCTTGACAGAGGATACAGAGAAGGTGGAGTTACTGAATGTCTTCTTTGCTTCAGTCGTCACTGCTAAGACCAGCCCTCAGGAATCCCTGACCCTGGAAGTAAGAATGAAAGCCTAGAGGGAGGACATCTCTCCACTGGTTGATGAGGATTGTGTTAGAAATCATTTGGGTAAACTGAACACACACAGATCCATGGGCCCTGAAGGGCTGCACCTGTGAGTGTTGAGGGAGCTGGCTGATGTTGTTGCTCCACCACTCTCCATCATTTTTGAAAGATCATAGAGAACAGGTGAGGTTCCTGAGGACTGGAGGAAAGCCAATGTCACTCCAGTCTTCAGAAAGGGCAAGAAGGAAGACCTTGATCCCTGGAAAGGTGATGAAGCAGCTCACTCTATAGATCATATCTCAGCATGTGGAGGAAAGGAAGGTTGTGAGAGTAGCCAGCATGGATTTACTAAAGGGAAGTCATGTCTGACTAATGACATGTGATGGTGTGACTGAATGGGTGGATGCAGGGAGAGCAGTGGATGTTGTCCACCTTGACTTCAGCAAATCTTTTGATATGCCAGAGGGAGGGGATGTCATCCAGAGGGACCTGGACAAGCTGGAGAGGTGGGCCCAAGTGAACCCATGAGGTTCAACAAGACCAAGTGCAGGGTCCTACACCTGGGCTGGAACAATCCTCACTATCAATACAGACTGGGGGATGAGGTGATAGAACGCAGTTCTGCAGAAAAGGACTTGGGGGTGTTGGTGGATGAGAAGCTGGATGTGAGCAGACAGTACATGCCTGCAGCCCAGAAGGCCAATCGCATCCTGGGCTGCATCAAAAGAAGTGTGGCCAGCAGATCAAGTGAGGTGATTCTGCCACTTTACTCTGCTCTGGTGAGACTTCACCTGGAGTACTGCATCCACTTCTGGAGCCCTCAGTACAGGAGGGACATGGACCTGATGGAGCAGGTCCAGCAGAGGGCCATGAAAATGATCAGAGGGATGGAACATCTCTCCTGCAAGGACAGGCTAAGGGAACTGGGGTTGTTCAGCCTGGAGAAGGCTCTGGGGAGACCTAGTAGCAACCTTCCAGTACCTGTAGGGGGCCTACAAGAAGTCAGGAAAGGGGCTGTTTACAAAGGCCTGTATTGACAGGATGAGGTTTTAAAGCAGAGAAGAGTAGATTTAGATTGGATGTTAGAAACAAGTTCTTTACCATGAGGGTGGTGGAACCATTGGAACAGGTTTCCCAGGTAGGTAGTTGAGGCCCCATTCCTGGAGATATTTAAAGTGAGGCTTGACAAGGCTCTGAGTAACTTGATCGAGTTGAGGATGTCCCTGCTAACTGCAGGGGGGGTTGGACTATATGACCTTTAGAGGTCCCTTCTGGCCCAACCATTCTATGATTCTATGATCTTCTCTTTAGTTTTACATAAAGACAGTCAAAGGGACCGTTCCTAGAGAAAAGACACTTTAACACGTTTCAAAAAGCCCTGGGACTCCTTGTCAGATTTTTCTACTTTCCTTGCCAAAGAAAGGAAATGAGAAAGGAAAACAAATCATGCTTGGAGGCATGCAGCATACATAAGAAAACACAGCATTTACCACAAAGAACTGAGAATAATTTCAGAAATTAAGAAGGAAGAACTGGGATGACATTAGTAAGGTTAGGCAGTTATCCAGTATAGTGTCTAAGATACAGGACATAAAATATGAATCCTATTAACATAAATTACTCTCAAAATTAGCAATAGCGTATGAAATATCAATATTTTTGTCTCTCTTCCACCCATACAAGCTTTGCTCAAATTCTCTTGTTTCTCAAAGATCTTCAGGCTTGCTTTCCTGTCATTTAAATGCCACAGTTACTAACTACTCCTGTGCTTTTCATCTATTAAAATATGTTTTCTAGACTGCCTATAAACTAAAATAACTGGTAACAGGAAATAAGCTAATAATTCTTGGATTACAGATGACAAAGTTATTATTTATTCTCTAATATAATAATTTACAAATTTATGGTTCCTCTACATTTACATTTGTTTCATTTTCTATTTGTTTCATTTTCTAAGTTAAAGCTTTCAAGATTTATGAGTTATTTCTGTCTTCACAAGTGAAACAATTGTGTTGTTAATACTGCTAAGGAATAGGTTTATCACTATCTTGTATAAAAAAAAAAAAAAAAAAAACCAAAAAAAAAACTATCTGTGAATTAGGTGGGCTTCACTGAGTAAAGACGAAATAATTTTCCTTTTGCGGTTTTAAAAAATACCCAAAAAATGAAAGAAATCTTCAGGATTCAAATACCCAGCTGGAGCACAGAAACTCCTCACTGTCTGAGTCAGCATAGGTATTTTAATGCAAGCTTCCTGTCTCTCAGGAAAGTGGCTTACACCAATCAAGGCACAATGTATTCTGAAGGACTTGCCTTCCAGGTGGTATCAATCTGCTTTGGGTGGAAATAATTAGGGAATTGTTAGAGATCCACACCAAATTCTGCAGTTGCAGCTTTACATACACTATACTGGGGAAAACTATAAACTTCTTGCTGTAATAATATATCTGCTTTTTAAGGCTACAAGTAGCATTATTAAAGCCACAGTGTTCAAGAGGTTGCAAGTTCAAAACCTCATTTCTTGTAGGGCTCTATACAGTGGATCTTGTTCCTAAACTGTATTTTTTAGCAAAACTATCATAAATAAAAATAGAAGCTGACCTTGATCTTGTCTATGAATCTTTTCTATCACATCCCTGATGTGATAAAGCTTAATTAAAATCCTGAAGTAGGTTTAAAAGTTTTTGAGTTAGTCCAAATGCTGATTGGTTTTGTTTCTTAGATGAGGTCCTTTCTAAATTTGTGAATTACAGTTTTAGGTAAAATACCATTGACTTTAAGAAAGAACAAGAAAACAGAAGTGAGAAGAGGCAAGAAGAAACAAAACACACGAAGTGCTTTCTATTGAGTATGTAACAAAGTGAGTGAAAAATAAAATAAATACTACTTGAGAAATAGGACCATGAAGGAGTGAGCTGTAATGATAGAAGAAAAATGACAAAAAAATGTACAACAAAGCAAACAAATATGCGTTTAACCACTTATCTACCTTTATAGAGAAGCCAAAGTAGGAAGCAACACCTCACCTCAAACAGTCGTGATTACATCTAAATCCAGACTGGAGGTCAAAGGCATTCTGTTATACATCTGGCAGTAGATATTACTATGTAGGTTGTAATTGACTTTGTTATAAGCCAGGAACATTTCAGACGTTGGTGAATGGATCATGAATTCTATTACCAACGTTACTATAACCTAAGGGTTTGGCAAGGATCAACTCTATCTTTGTTACTATTCCAACATGCTACTCTTTATTGTACAGAAATGAGTAGCAGTCATTCCTCTCCTAATGGCCTACACAGATTTTATTATAAATAAGAAACATCGTAAGTTTTACATAACACATTTACAGATAATACCCCTGAGCTAATAAAAATACTATTGTATGAAATAATCTTGTGTTTATATAGTCAGCTTTTTAAAAATATGATTTTTAAATGTTAATATTTCTATAAATACATTTTAAACGTTTCTGTAAATGGTCATATTTTGTTTTAATGTATAGATTAAAAAATTCCAAGCAAAACATAAACCCCTAGGAGCTGAAAAAATCTCCTACCAATCAGTAAAAAAGGGCATTTAATTTCTTAGTTGACAATGGGTTGATCACCATTTCCAGATTAGCAGTAATTGGTTTAAAATGCTTTAAATTAAATTACATTAATTTGGAAAAAACATTAAAGACTGTAATTATGAGAAATACCGAAGCTGTTTATTTCAGGATTGATTACATAATCTAGCTTGATGCCATTAGGAAATCCTCACATTTCTGAAAGGAATGGTAACTGATCATTTGCAATTAGTTCTGTAAGTATTTACATTAACTTAGCAGTTCTTCTGAAGTATACATTAGTCATAAGGCACTGCTGATTTTTAAGTCTGTTTCTAAGCCTCCTTCTTCACTGCAGGATGGTATAATTTGTATCATAATTTCACACAAATCTGCTACGTTTATCTTTTTGTAATATTAACTTTTTAGCTCATAAGAAATATTTCACAGAAGGATCACACAGCACCTTCTAAGGTGCAACAATAAAAGGCATATTATTCTTTCTCAGTGTATTAAGGATTTCTATTTTACTAGAATTTATGGAGGGTTTTTTTTCAGGAGATTTTCTTGTCATCAGACAAATCAATTCCACTCCCATATTGTATTCATTCCCTCAGGCACAGCTTATCTTCCCTCAACCACACCCTTTGCACTGAGATATAAATTGATTTTAAAATCTCGTAACAAGCAGACTATCACAGACAGTAGTGGTTTCTGCATTTTTGACTCAGTTCCTTTTTCTTTTCACATCACAATTGCTGCATGTGTCACAGAAATGGTGCTCTCAGTTTTCAAGGGCATGCTTTATAATCATAGAGCAAAGACTGACTTAGGAATTAAAGTGAAATGGTTTGTAGAAGGATCTTGAAGTCACTCTCATGATTATCCCTTTCACAACTGTAGCAGGCGCAGGGAAGTAGCATATCTCTACCCTGAAGATTTTGCCTTTGTGTGTCCTGCTTTTGGCTGCAATAAAGTTAATTTTCTTCATAATAACTAATAAAAGGCTATGTTTGGATCCTGAGGGATGTTTCATTTGCAGTCATTCCTGAGCAGAGCTTACACAGTCAAGGCATTTTCTTCTCACACCATCCCACCAGCCAGCAGGCTTGGGGTACACAAGAACTTGAGAGGGGACACAGCTGAGACAGCTGGCACCAACAGACCAAAGGATATTCCATACCATATGATGTCATGCTCAGCATATAAAAGCTGGAGGAAGAAGAGGAAGGGTGGGGTGGGGGATGGGGAGCTGTTTGAAGTGATGCCAATTGTCTTTGTAAGTAATCATTATGCATTACAGAGCCTTACATTCCTGGAGATGGATGAACACCTGCCTGCTGATGAGAAGTACTAAATTAATTCCTTGTTTTGCTTTGCTTGTGTGCATGACTTTTGCTTTACCTATTAAACATTTTTTTCTCAATCCATGAGTTTTCTTACTTCTACCCTTTCCATCCTATTCCCCATCCCAGCCTGGGGGAAGTGAGCAAGGGGCTTAGTCGTAAGTTGGAGTTAAAACATGACACCTTGTAATTAATCACAGACCTCCATTCATGACAAGCTCTGCATTTAGGTTCCTCTGAAAGAAGTGATATCTGAAGGAGGGGAGATGGCTACAAATCTTGACAGGATTTAGATGGTTTTTGTCTATCCTCATAAATTTAAAAGTATCAGGATGCATTTAGAACTTGGTTCACATTGGTGCACTGTTAGAAACATCCCTTGTGGTCTCCTTTGGAGCTGGTGTGGGTGAGGAACCATTCCTGCTAGGCAGCTGGCATGAGCTTCTTCTGTGATGAAATCCAAATGAGATTAATACTGTGGACACTGTAGATAGCTTCTATCCCAGTCCTAATCCAAAGACTATGAAAAGCAGGCACTTTTATGTACATGTAGGCAGCTAGACAGATCATAATTAAGTCCATTGTTTTTAGCTTTGTCACAGAAAGTTATTGAACAAAACAAATAAAAAGTTCAGGGTGAGGCTTCAAAGGTTGAAGAAAGCACATAGCATTGTTGCTTGCATGGTAGCACATACTCTAATGCAGTGGTGGCCCTAATTAAGTATCTGCCTAACATCTGGAGTACAGGAGCCACTGCTGGTTGAAGTTACTGTAAAACCCAGTATTTTTTAATGGGAATTCAATTAATCTGGTTTCTGTCTCACATAGCTGTAATATGACTTATTTTTATTTATTTATTTGCAAGCCATTATTTCCAACAGTTTCTCAAAGAATTCTTAAATTTAAGAATTCTTTAAAATACAATTTAATTATTCAAAAAGGTGTGCTAAGAAAAGGCTATGTGTACATGTTAATGACATTTCTAATAAGTAGTCAGAAAAAGGAAAAAAAGGACACATTTCTTACTAAACCTTGCATCACCTAAGATAAATAGCCAAATCCTCCCAGCAGTTACACTTACATTTCCACAAAAGTTTTGTTGTCCTCAAATGTCTCTCATGCTTTTGATTTGGTATCTACATGTCTTCAAATTCTGCCTCTGCTTTCATCTTTTAGAATGCAAGTTATACCTATTAGCAGTAATTTCCCGGTGTCAATAGTTACGTGCACATAACACTGATATGAAGCCTGGACTTAGGGCTCTATATGACATCTATATTTTCAACAGCAATATATATATATACACATTTTTAATATATATAAATATAAATATATATAGCTTACATACTTGTCCATTATGCATCTGCATAATTTACTGCCCCTGGATTCATAGAATATTCATATTATTTGTAGAATAACACATTAGTTAAAATCTCAGACAGGAAATTGCAGCAAAATATCATCTCAGCATTTAAACTTTCAAAGAAGTTGCTTGAATACCGCAATAAGCAACAAGCTGACCAATGGGAAAGTTGTGCAATACATAACAAATAAACAAAACAAATGCAAGGTGGTATCAGACATGGAAGGCTAAAAATTCTGCTGTTATTCTAAAAATCTTAAGAAGCACAAAGAAAAGTATATTTTAGGAAGTGTGTAAGTACATATGATTTAAGGAGAAAAAATGAATTGGTAAGCTCAGTGGAATAAGCAGATGTCTTTAGAAACTTCTCAACATTTCTCTCTGCTGATACGTGCAAAGATAACAGATGGTGCAAATGACTCAGCATATACTTTCAAGAGCAATACTGGCAGAAAAATTTTAGAAAATGGCATTGCATTCCACAGTAAAAGAGGTTTTACTTGAGGAGAAATGAGTAAATATTATATATTTACTTTGTTCAGAGACTTGATGCTATGTCTTTGGCACTAGCGATCAAACAAAAACAATGTAGCCTTAACAGAGCTTTCTTTTTCTTTTAATTATTGTTCCCATTACATAAAAAAAAAAAGACTATTCGTCTGCTAATACAATCTCCTATTAAAAGCAAGCAGCTATATCTACCTGTGATTACCTTTTAATAGTAACGATGAGTAAGTTTCAATGTGGTAATTCATAATCAGCAAGCTTTTGCACACAGCCTAATGGTTTATATAAGATACGCTAAGAAACTCGTAGGGGAGGCTTCCCTGTACACTGCTCAGTACTGCTCTATATTCTGTGTATCTGTACCTAATGAGAGATACAATTATCAGTTCCATAGCTGTATATGTAAAGTTACAAAATAATAAAGTTTATGGGGAAAACACTTTTTCTGTTCTTCTGCTTACAAATCAGCCCTGCTCTGAGTCATCCTTTTATCTGGTCACCCTGCTCCCTTAACTGAACCCAGAAGACTGAAGAAAGTTTGTAATTCATGAATTCCATTTAAAACAACATTCCATTCGAAAGGATTATTGTTATAAGAATTTTTAAGGAATTACATCTTACAAAACTGTTACAAAGCTTTTACTAAGTTTAGAGTACAATGTTTATAAAGTACAGACTATGTCTATTTTTCCCTTGTGAAAATTTAATGGTGCTTGGAAATATTCTCTACTATGGAATTCGATTATCTGTACTTGTAATTTTTCAGAAAGTAGTGCTTTTGGCTCAGAACAACTAGCACTTTCCAAAACAACTCCTGAACACAGCCTGAAAGTTAGCACAGGTTCACTCAAGGCCACCTTGCCTTGGTAACTAAGTCCAGTTGTATGGAAGGAGGCTGTAGAGTTTTTGTGGAATTTTCCAAATATATCTTTTGCTTTGTCTCATGTCCATCTGCTGAAATGGAGAGATCAGAATGCAGTGAAGCAGTCAGATATTTTTAAAGGGTTTGTGTTTCAGTTCCTTAAAGAACTCAAAAGACACCAGCAGTTTCTGCAAAGGGGACACTGAGGAACTCTAGACTGTGCCTCCTAGTTATGACTATTTTTTTATGCATATGTTTTCAAATTTATTAGGTGGCATCGTGTTTAATAACAATTACTACCCCTGGAGAGCATTCTTTCTCCACTCCTTTGAAATCAATTTCATTATCATAAAATATATTATCAAGAAAAAAAAGCAATTTTTACAAATGCACAGCACTGAAACTGCAGATGTCACCATGACATTCTATGCTGAACTTTGTTCTTTAAGATCCTTTTATTGCTATTTATCAGATCATCTAAAAATCTCATGAAGACATTCAGCTTTTGTTCTCCTCTCTCATAGCACATGAGAAGTTTGATGAAGTTCAAATGACACTATTTTTTTAAATTCTGAAATAAACTTAAATGCCATTGTTTACAAGGGACTGACTGGAACGGATAACCATTGTCCACCAAAGGGAAAATACGTTGTAATCACAGTAAGTACGCATTAATTATTGTGTGGTCACAATAACTGGTTACAACAAGTAAGTACATCTACATGTTTCCAGTAAATGTAATTTCCTTGGGCAAACAATGCGTCCCAGAGATAAATAGTTTCTTACAAGAAAAAACAAGAGTCAAAACAATGGCCTATCTAATATAAGAATACATAAGTTCTGCAAGGAAACATTTTTGATGAGAAACTCAAGTTCATGAAATATCACTGTTCAGGAGAGGTAAAAATTCAGTGTGCCTTAAAGACACTGTATCTTTTTTCCTGCTCTTTTCAGTTGGTGAAAGGAGCTGAATATGATGCAAGACAGTTTACTTAACAAGCCTCAAGCACTGAATCAAACCACTAATGAAATGCTTTTTTAATGCAACTATTGAAAAAAGCTTTGAATTTACAACAGTAGCTATCTGATAGTCAAGAACAGGCAGATGATAATGTGGTCTTAATATAGTACAGTTCTGGGAGACGGCTGAAGGAGTGAAGTGACATAAAACTGACTCATGACTCCACAGTGTACTGACTTACTGAAAACTGTTAGGAAGAATCTCCACTGTCCTAGACAATATTTGCAAAAAACTTAGAAAAGGGAAGTGTGCAGAAGGAACTGCATCTCTCTATTCTGTGAAAACCTCAGACTTGACAGTATATTATGTGAAGTATCTGATCCTGAATAAAATTACAAATTAAAATGATAAGATTTTGGAAGTGGACATTTCTAAGTATTATCACCATTCTCTTTAAGTCAAAGTTGGATTTAAGTAGCTTCAAAATCATGAAGGAAAAAACTAATGTAGCAAGTGGCAGAAAAGGCCATGCACAAAATCATAGTACCACAATGCTTTCTCACTAAGAGCATCTCTCAAAACATTCAAAGCCTGATTTTCCAAGAAACACTTTGATCCTTGTTCTACATACATACATAGTCTAGCAAAACATTTTGTCTTTGTAAGTATTTGTAGGAATGTGTCCTTAGGGGAAAAAAAAAAAATTACAGATTACAGTAGATTAAAACAGTCTTAATTTAATCCACTTTTAAAGGCAAATGTGTCTACATAGGATCTGAATATGTTTTAAAATTAATCAAGGTGAACAAATGTTACTTCCACACACAGAGTCAGCGTAAGGCTGGGACTGAGATTCAGAAATTCCAGTGTTTTGAAGAAGAGGTGATGCTTCATACCACATAGGCAAATTCAAATATTTTTCTTTATTCTAAAGATATAATATTTATTGTGTTTTATTTTCTCTTTAAGTATTGTAATTTTTAAGGCAGGGCTTCAGTGCTGGTTTTAAGCATTCTTCACTTTGCTGGTAGTGAAGGCAACACTTGTCAGTTTTTTGATTTATTTCCTAACCTGATGCATTTGAGACTTTAGGCTACATATGGTTAGTTTACAGTTCTTCAGGAGATTAACTTACTAAGTATCTGAGACCTCAACAGGCTGGTCTGCTTTTTTTGGTAAATCACAGTCCTTTGTCAAATACTATGTTCTACAAAAAGCTTCGCATTATTTTATCCAGCAGAGACAGCAGAAAGCAAAGGAGTTTTGCAGCTGAAATCCTGTTTTGGCTCTACGAAAAGAACAAACCTTGGTGTCAAAGCAAGTAGACTGGATCTAGGTCAGAGGCTTTTCTTTTTCTAAGAACTCATCTGAGTTTTGCTGATGACTTGTTCTTAAATTCAAACACATTAAAACTACAGGTGCTTACCAGAGTCTGAAAGACTTTCAAGGTAAACAATACAAAGAAAAAAATATTTATCAGCCAACCTTCTCTATCATAAGGAGGTAAACCTAAATAAAAGAAGAATATCTTAGCTTTTGGGGTACCAGCTTCATGAGCTCAGGGGAAGGAAGGGAAACATGCTCTTTATCTCTTATAAAGCCCTTGCAGGAGTTGACAGAGCACCTCAGTGACCTTGTAGTACTCACCTAAGAGATGAGGAGCACCCAGTTCCCAGTTTTAGCTCTAAAGAGAGAGATGTCCCTATATAACCAGCTGCCCATGCTCACTTTTTCACTCTGGGCCCTCTCAGGTAAAGTCACTCCAGCGTGGGGCACAGTGTCAATGACAGCCAGTAAGGACATCTCAAAACCATGACAGTATAACAGAGTTATGATGCTGTGACACTGCATCCATGTTTCTGACATAATAGTAAAACTTACATGCACTCAAAAAGTGACTGGAAGTACTGGAGGAAACACACAGTGATGGCTGTTAAACACATGGATACCAGCTCTGGGTCCCTCAGTTTCTAATTTCTGATAGCTTGTGGGATATGCTGAAGGAAACATCACTCCGTTCTTGCTGTGGTTTCACCTTTCCTGGGCATCTGCTCCTTGCCACCCATGGAAGGATGGTAAGGGCTGGACTTTGCACAGCTACTCTGTCAGTTCTGCAGTTCCACATGAATGAACTCTCAACAGCTGAATCATTAACTTGGATGTAGACATGCATTCATTTTTGTCTTTATCCTTCTCTTTCTTCTGCCCACCTTTTTACCTCCCCCCTCAAAACCTCTTGTATTCTTCACCCAAAAGTGAGGTGCACTAAAATTGATGCATAATTCCAATTTCTTCTTCAACCTTTTGTATAGACTGTTTAATTTCATTATTTTTATCTTATCAGTGATCATGTGGGATATAACATCTCTTACTATCACATGTAATTTTTACATAGGTTATTTGCTGCTGATCAGAGAGAGCTGTTCAAACATACTCATTCCCTGTTCTAAACTATCTACCTCCGCTAAGATTTTATTATCTAAAGAAGAGGGAAAAAATATACTTTGAATAAATTTGAAGGAGCTATAACGAAGTCACAAATGGGTTTCATTGTTCTATACTTTGTTTTCACAGATGGGTGAATACAGAAAAGGACTAAGTCATTATATTACCTACTTTTTATGAGTCTAACTTTTCTTTAGCCAACTTGCCTTCTCACAGCTCCATAGTAAGTATTTATGAGACACTCATTCCACCCACACAGTGATGGTAATGCCATTTAACTGTACAGAAATGCTTGGAAAGCATATGGAATACCTTCACAGTTGCAACATAAAAAGTAAAGTCTCTCACTGCAATGCAGATTAAAATGCACACTTTGATTACACAAAGATCCACAAAATTATCCTGCAGTGCAACTATAACATCCACCTGCTGAGTAGTTTGAAGGAATTTAGGTTTTTCGGTCTAGACACTGAGGATGAAAATGCGCTGTCTGAAATGGGCAAGGCTGAGGCAGATGGCTCAGCCCAGAGGACAAACCCTGGGGAGAGGCCAGTTGTGGGAGGTCTAGGATTGATGTCTGAGGGAGAGAGGAACAGGAAGAACACCACTATCTTGAGCAACAGAAGATGAACAAGAGTAGTAAGAGTACATTGTATTTTGTATTGTTTACATATAGGTATCTGTGGCCCAACTTGTCCCGGATTTTTTTTTTTTTTTTTTTTTTTGCAGGAATGTACAATTAGGGAAGAAGGCCTAGTAAATTTCACATCAGCTGATTTCAGGTGCTTCACTTTGATGGCTGAGTTGGTAAGTGTCCCTAGGCTCCCTCCACAGTAAAAACCAGAGTCCTGCAGATAGTGATTCAGAGTAGAAGGTTAATGCAGGTGCTTTTTATCACCTCCAGGGGATAGTTTCTCCACTGGCTGCAGTAGGATCCTATTCAGCTACAGCCACCTCCATTAGCTTCCTGAGCTCCCCTGCTGAGCATGCCTCTGTTTTCTTGGATGGACATGCCTCCTCATTTCTTCCTTGATTCAGTCCAGTTGAGAAAATAAAATTCCTAAAGACTGTCTTAAGCTGTGGTTTTATTTTATAATTCATTGTTTCACTCATGTAATTTACATTGATATTCAGATCAAGATATGGGCTTTGCCCTTGCAAAAGCTTAGAAAAGTCAGTGGGGCTTTGTAAGAGGTGCTGAAGACTTATCTAGGTGAATTCAATTCCATCACAGTGGCTTTAATGTAAGCATACTACAGTGAGATGATATCATAAACCACAAATAGGAAGAGCCGAGAGACAAAAGATGATACTTAATGAAAACAGAGGAATGCTTGGAATGCAAACTTCATAATTATTAACTGTTACAGATAAATTTATACAGAAGACAGCACAAAATTAGAGTAGAAGTTCTTGGATTCAGAGCACATATTTGAATATCCATATCTTGAAGATACGGCATTCACTTCGCCTGAAAAAGATTGAGAAGAATATTAAATTGCAAACATCTTAAAGGACTCAGATTCTAATGAAAATGGCATATATTTACCCCAAAACTGTGTTATCTAACTTGCAAATTGTTGGCATCCTGGTTTTTTTAGAAGCTCCATATTTACTGGGCACCTGCTAAATGACAAGATTGATCTTAAAAATCTAAGAATGCAGTACATCTATTATATATTAAGTATAATCAATTTTTTTTTTTTTTTTTAGTGGTTAGTTGGTCTATTGAAAAAAACAATAAAACTATTCACTTAAGAGAAATTCCATTAAGTTTGCCTTGAAACCAGTACCATGACAATGGTTTGCTTATGTTAATAAATCTAGCCATCCACACCATGATGTGTGGCACTAAGTATGAACAGTGATAAACAGCAATCATTTATTTTTATTGCAGCCATGTGTTGCTTCCTCTGAGCATACTGGTACAGATGAATCTTAGCTCAGTTACAAAGAAAAAATGTTTCATTATTCTCAGCAAAATGTTTTAAATGAAATTTTTCATTTCATTGAAATAAGTTTAAAATGGTCTTGAATCAAATCCAATTTCAGATCACCTGGCTATTTCTTCCTTCTGAAGTTTACATTAAAAATTCCACAATTCTTGATTAAAAACAAAAAAAAAAAAAATAAAGCATTCTTCAGATCCAACCTTTAGAATCAAACCTGTGAAAAGGAATAAAATCACTCTATGGGAGGAAGTTCATCAGAGGACATATATCAAAGCAGCTTTCATTCTTCAGAATAGCAAAATGTCGTGTATTTATACTATATTTTAAAATAAAATTAAGTCATTACTGACAGAACCATGAGTAATATTTGGTTATAGTTTATTACTTTATATTGTGTGAGTTTTTTCATGGACATCATACATATTTAGTTGTTAATTCAGATTATGGATTCAGTGTCACCATTGTGAATGAATAAGGTAAATACTATTTTTTCTGTCTAATATTAATATGTATAAGTAAATTTTGAAGAATATCTTATAGATAGTCTGTGTACAGATCTCTATGTATTATCTGTATAAGAAAGCAGTGAGCACTTTCAAGTCTAAAAGATTGTAAAAGAAAAAGATTACAACCAACAAGCTTTGTTAAACCCTAGAAATCCATCATCTTTTCTTTATATGTATAAATGCCAGCTCTATGTTTCCTCAAATCATGCTGAGATGAATGAATGCACTGGCTCATATGTTTTTAAAGAGACTTCTGCTTCAGATGTTATTTTTCTATTTATACTGCCTCATTCCTCCTTTCTCCTCTCCACATTATTTTGTGTGTGTTTGTGTTTTGCCTTCAAAATTCAGCTACGCTGGTTTAGAGATAAAACACTTTATTGATCTGCAAAACACGTTCAGATAGGAGAGGTGTAGTTATACAGTTACTTCTGAGGGCATGTGGCATTTCCAGGATGCACTTCCTGACAGCATTTTTATGTTATCCTCTCCATAAACAGTTGCTTTGTAAAGACACTGACTGCAAAAGCCTAAGGGAACCTCATCCTTGCATGTTCATGCAACTCGGAAATAAACTAATTGCTGTTAGTGTTATTCTTCTACATTTAGGCACAAAGGGGTACGTAGCAGCAGCAAGGCCTTAACACAAGGCAAGGGTTAACCCATGGCCATCAGTGTTAGAGAAGAAAAAGTAAAGGCACATTTTATTTATTCTGCAGTGCATCTGCACGTAATAACAGAGATGAGGGTAAGGGACAGGCAGCCTTTAGATGAATGGTATGGGTTATGAGAGCTTACAGACTTCTGTATAGGTCCAAAAATACCACAGCCATATCTGCCCTCACCTACTGGAAATATAGAATGCCTGCCTATTTCCCTTGAATGTACCTGTGTACCTTTCCAGGGTGAACTCTTACATCTTCTTTTCAGACAAATTAGTTAAATTTATATTTTGTCCCCACCAAAGGTTTTTATCATGCACCATAAAATTTATTTCTAAACAGTTGCAAAAAGCTATTGAAAAGAAACAGAAAGCTTCCTCAAATATTATTCTGTCAATGTTGTTTTAGCAACATTTAAATGAGTTTAGGTTTGAAATAACTTTTCTAGTTGTATCGAAGAGATAAATTTAAAAGGTTTCTTACTCTGACAGGTAAGCATAGGGATATTATGTATTATTGCAGAGGAACAAATGATTCGTTCTGTGACTTTATTCCTGACCACTACTCAACTGCTCTCTGTAAAACTGAGCTAGCAGTCTGAGTAGGCTATGCTTGAAAATTTTAGTGCTAAGTAGAAAGTTGTTCAAAATGTCATGTAAGTCCCTCCCTATTTATATCAATATAGAAAATTATATTATATGTGTGATTGTCAGAATGCTAGGCTATCCTCAAATGCAAGCTAACTCCATCTTCTTCCAAATAAAAAAGATAAATATATTAGCAACATTCTAATGTATTTTTGCCTAAAAAATATGGAAAAGAACAAAAATATTTTATGGAAATCCAAGAGAAATTACACACTTTTATTTTATTACAGATTAAGACATCTGGGATGGACTATAACAATACATGAGATGGACTGGAAAAGGTACATGAGTCATCTGTGAAGAATATGGGAATAACTTTCTTGTCTCGTCTCCTCAAATGCCAGCTGGTGATTTTCAAAGAGATTGTTTCAAAGCATCTCTCATTGTATTAGAAGTAGTAAAATATGGAGGTAAAATTGTGTTATTGAACTGGACCTAAAAGCGGACAGCTATCTCTGCTCCAGTCCTGTTCATGAGATTGTCACGAACCTCTTGTAATAAACTCCAGACATTCAAAACAAAGAGGAAAAAAACACAAAAGCTAACATCAGTAATGTTTTTTTTAAAACTTAGGGAAAACTGTTTTTATTTCTACAGCTAGTTTGATCAGGTTAGTAAATGATTTATAGGAAGTTTTTTTTAAATAGATACTCAGCAATTTTTTAATGCTAAGATTGCTATTCTTCTCACATGAGAAAAAGAAAACACTGCAAATTATTAAAAGTGGTATACAAACCAGAGAAAGTTTCACCACAGGGCTTTGTTCTTATGTAATCAACAGTATCTTCTAAATAGTAAATGAAACGGACATAAACACCCAGATACAAGAAAGAAAATATATTTAAGAGTCACTTAATGTTTAATCAATACAAGAAAGTGCTCACTGCTTGCTCATACAAGTAATATGTAAACATCTGTACAGACTACCTAGAAGATATTCTTCAAAACTTACTTATGAATAATAATGTTAAATAAGATGCTGCCCACTTCAAATAACATAAAATTTGTGGAAAATTACTGTATTTAAAAAATGTTTTTATGGTATCCTCTTGTGTCCTTCCAGGATTTTGGGAATCCAGATTTCAGATCCTATAGACTACTGATACAAGTCTAGTGGATGCAGGTCAATGGAAACAAAAATATCTGAAGTGTCTGATGAATGAAAGTACCTCAGTTCAGAATTACATGACCCAGAACAAGGTATCTTGCTTTTATATTTTCAAATGTGACATGCAAGCATTACAAATGCATAATTTCAGGCGGTGAAGTTTCATGTCTAATTGCACCTTAATATCGACTTCTCTCCAGAGGTATTTTAGATATTAGGATGAATTAGGTGCTGAATAGCTATATATAGAAAATTCAAATTTAATACAGTAAACCCCTCAGTTAAAAGCAGTAAAATCAGAGCTCTTGAAAAATAGTGATGGTGATATGGCTGACAACGACACCTTGGCAATAACATGTAGCTTTTGCAAAGCCTATTATCTTTATGCAGTCTTAAAGCATAGAGATAAAGAATTAGACTATGCATATTAATAAAGCTTTGTAATGAAAAAGAGAAAGATGTATATGAATAATATTAATCTGGATGTATCTAGACCTGAATTTATTCTGGGAAACTTGCTCTACCATAAATATTCCAAGGGTTCAGTTTCTGTATATTCCAATCCCAGAATAAAAGGCCACCCATGGAGATCTACTTCAAAATAATTGTTCCACATTGATATCCCAGTTCAGCCTGGAATACCATCACCTGAAGAAAAACACTACTGTTAAATTCATAGGCACAGAGCAAAGTAGACTGATCCAGCTCCCCCAGGACAAAGGGAGCTCTCTTCTACAACAGACAAGCTTCATTTGGCCATGAGGTGCTTTTAACTCCTCCTGATTTTTCATCCTAAGGCAAATGAGGGATATAAAGTTCTAAAGTATGACAGGTCGAACTTATGTTTCTGCTTTTGTTCACATCTTTTATTAAAGTGTCTTAAGGCATGCTTTATGATGTCTATTATTTTTCCCTAGAATGTCTATCAAACACAACATTAGACTTAACCATATTAAATGCAGTGTCTTGTATTCTTTCAGATTTAAAGCTTATATAAAATATTCTGTAATGTACAGTTACCAGAAAACTTTTCACAATATACTGCAGTATAAGCATTTATGAGTTGACTTGATTCTTGAGGGGGAAACATGGAAATTAGGTTTTGCTGATTAATGGGCAAGTCCTTCCTTCCATCCACATCTTGCTAAATTACTATGAGCTCTTATGATAGTGAGGAAAAAGTGTGGAAATAAGTTAATAGTTAATATCTATTAGGTACATCAATTTGGTTTTTTATGCTTTGTCTAACTATTGTTTTATTATTCTTATCCCATTTAAGGAAGACTAGCTTTCTATCAGAAAGAAACAGAAGCATGCAAGGCAGCCAACTAATTCATTACAAAAGTCATCCTCTTTAGTGCCTATTATCACAGTGCTACAATGAACACTTACAGCATAGATATCCTAATTCAGTTCCTTTCTCTGTAGTAATGAGCACCAATATTTACTGAAATACTTATCACCATCAGCATTAAATAATTATATCAGTACTACAACACTGAGTTTAAAGTATTTAGTGACAGCAAAGTAGGGTAGCAGGGCTGATGACAATAGCTGTGTTCATAATGCTAAGCAATTTCCAAAGTTGTTGGACTTGTGGGATTACAACTGGGAATACCTTCTTTGAAGGACTATTTTCACTTTTGTGAGTTGTAATTCAAATGTTCATGGATAATGTGAATGCTTTCAATAATGTTAAACTTTTAGAAAATTTTAAACCTCCTTGTAAATGATTTTGCATCCATACTTTTAATCTTTGAAGGTTCTACATCTCTATAAGCTCATGGTATTAACACAATGAGCTCAAAATGATAACTCAAGAACATGTTAATGGCAGTAAGTCATGAAGATGAATGCATTTGTCATTAGTTTAGTTCTGAGAAGCTGTGAGGCCTGACTTTCACAGAATCTACAGCAGTTTCTGCTATATGTCAGATTTTTAGAAAGAAGAAGAAAAACACTGTTCTGCACCAGTGTTTCATGGGTTGAAATACACAAATAATACAATCTCAACCAAAAGACATAAAAGAAACATGAAGAAAACAGTACAGAACAAATGAATGTAAGTTTTAGGACAAGAAATAGCAGCCATGATGGAAATAACTTTTAAAGCATACTGTATAGATGCTTATTATTTGGAATCACTTTGCTGTTGGAATAATTCAATAAACAGAAAAATATATAAATAATGAAAGATTTCTAATAAGTATGAGGCACAGGAAAAATAGTAACTTTTTTTATGTAAGCACACCAGAAAACTACTCTCAAAAATATACAGTCCAAAAGTACAGGAGACATCAGCAAAATTATATAGAATAGTATACTGAGGGCAAGAAGGTATGAAGGAAAAGTTATTCTTACTTCCCTTTCCTGCCCTGCAAAAGCAGATGACCTGCTAATCTGTCAGAAAAAAACCCTACATGTCTTCCTAAAGGCTCACCAGTTGTAGTAACGAGCACTTAACTGGTTTTCCTCTTCATTGATACAACAGAAATCAACAGTGTCCTCAGCTACTCCATTTCTCTGGTCCTCACTAGCTTGGCATAAAACTTTGGTCTTGCAATTAGTACATCCTCAGTCTGCATTAAACACACTTTGTCATCTGGCATTGCACACCTACAAAATTTTATCTGCAGTTTCTTACAATGTCAAATCACATGAAGTAATTTATTATCCTGAGCTAATATGTTTTTATGCCTAACACTGATACGAAGCCACTGAAACTGGTCATTACTTCATGATTTTGATGAAGAGGAAATAGACTGACCTCAGTGACTAGGTCAGTGCTATGTGTGATAGAGCAATAAGTGAATTCTGCACATACTAGATGAGCTATTATTATTTGCTGTCCATTCCCAATATATGAGTACCTTACTACTAAGAATGTCAGTTACATATTGTTATTAGTGGTATTACCATATTTCCAATCTGTCTTGTAAACTGAGTGCTTATCTGAATTGTGAAATTGCCCTTATTTTGATCATATTCCATCTCTGCTAGGTAATTTCAATATTTTGTCTGTTCCTAGAAGCATTGTTAGAATGAAACAGACAGACATAGTTATAAATATATGAGTCTAAAATATGTTAGAGTAGTAGCATACCTCTTGAGATGCTCATTGCCTCTAGAGATCAGATGATTCCCACACATTGCATATTTTCTAAGCATCTAATTTAAGATTGTTGGATTTGATTTATATAAACATTTGTTGCTCAATATTAAGTTAGAGGAATCTAATGCTTTAAATGTGGCTTTACAATATATTGCATACAATACAAAGGCACTCAAAAACTTCTTCAAAGCTCTAAATGATGCTTATCCCATAATGATCAAATACAGAAAAATCTCATGAGAAAATCAGCTGCCCTAAAGGCCAACTGTAGGGAAGAAGGTGCTAAGCTGGTGCGTTATCAAAAAGGAGAAAACCTCATAACATACATATATAAAAAAATAACATATCAGATGACCATAATGCATTCCTTGAGCACCCCTGAGAAAAGCAGTGATCTTATCAAAAACCACATGTGACTGTAATTGAAAATGGTGTTCATTACTAAGAAATGTTGAGAATTAAAATTAAAGATATCTGTGTTATTACTAAATAGTTTCTGTGCATATGCTAGCATAGTTCTTAGAGCATTATAAATCCTTACTACCTCCTGCATTTCTGAAATTCCCTACCAAGTAATCATTTAAGTAATTCATTTTATAATGACAGGGACTTTCAGACTGTCCAGCAGAAACTCCTGAATTCTTTTCCTAGCAATTTTGATACTGTCGGAGATGAAGATCTGAAGTTTAATGTCTTATTTCCTTTGCCGCTGAGGAAATGATGTGACAGAAAGGAAATTTAATATAACGAAAAATCCCACTTCACCAAATCTGAAATCTAAAAACCCCAAAGAGCTGCAAACAATCCAACTGCAAGGACAGTAAGGAGAAGCCAAAACAAAGAAACAAGAGTACCTGAAGGGTTCTTCCTGAGCAAACATTGGCTGACTGCCAGGAGAAATGCCAGCATAGCAAACCCTTTCCAAAAGCTTTACAATTCTTTTTGGCTTTTAAAAAACTCACCTCTCAAGTGAAATTCTACATTTCTCTGCTAGATTTTTATCTCAGTAAGCGAACATTATATGTGAAAAATCTGGAAATGCTAGGTAAATACCTTGTTTAAGGTATGTTTTCCTAACTATACAACCAATTATTGCAAATACAGACAAGAAAATATAGGTGGGGGATCTTCAGATATGGTTATGTAAGGGACTAAAATGCCTTTGAGTCTTTTCCATAGGTGATATGAAAAGCCAGAGCAAACTTCCAGTGCAACAAAACCTAATCATCTACTGCACGGGATGCTTTACTGCAGGCAGTCTGACACCGGTCCAGATGGCACCAGTGCCAAAAATGTCATCTCTCATCTCTACTTGCCTAAGCACTCTGTCCCATATAAGACCTGGCTATAACTTCATCATCTGGGACTTAAGCACTATGTTTTTGTAATTCACTGCAGGTATACCCGAATGCAAAATGCAGAATCTTGATTTGCACAGACTGACTACAGGAGAGGATCACTGTGCTTTTCTGTTCTTGTGTCTACCCTGGTTTCAGATGCAAGTCTTACTCCTAATTTTCTGAAGAACTATTGGCTCAAACTCTGAGGTATGATAAACACTTTTGGTGTATGAGTAATTATAGTACACTAGTCTGAAGTAATGCCAATCAGAAAGCTGAGGTTAAATCACACATGGTGCTGTGCATAATAAGCTTTCTGAGCCAAGGAGAAATTAGGCAGCATCATTAGGAAAGTGTGTGAAATTTCTTCAGAAAGGACCTTTTTAAGGAATCAAACACACAATCCTAGTATTCAGAAAACCTAGGAACAGCATCAGAGAGCCATATATCCCCACAGAAGTAACTGACTGTTACTTTGTAATGGATTGGTTGGAACATGACTTAAAGTGAGTGGGAAAAAAAAAAAAAAAAACCAGCTGCTGCTTTATTTTTATATTGTATTTACTGATTTTCTTAATTTTAAAGAGAAGTATATTGATATTCCGTAAGAGCACAAGATCCTGCCTGTCTATGGCAACTCAACATTTATAAAGTCAGTATAATCAAATGTCAGTGAAGATAACAGAAGTGGACAAATGGGATCACATTTAGAAAAATTAAAGAAAGGTGCTATCTCTGGCTTTCATTTCACACCAACATGAATGCCAACGTTAGGAACTGGCCGAAAGGCAAATCTGAGGATATGGGTACACTATGCATTCATTATTATTATTCTTATTATTGAAAATAATATCCCAATATGTTCTGAACATTTTTGTTGAGCTATTTACACTGTAGGTTGGTGCAGTATTAACCAGTGGTGATCTTACTCCCTTTTAGAGAGACTTTCCATTTCATTCCGTAGTCCACTTAAAGGATGTATGGTGACATTTTTACCATTCTTTCAAAGATGAAAATCCAACTGGTTTGTTTTGCTTTAATCACATTCAGTCATATTGTTCAGAGAGGCAGTAAGCAAAATACAGCTTGGTTTCATTATTCTATCCCTTTGTGACATACCTGTATTACTTTTCTCAACTGTATTTATAAAGTAAAACCATACCTGTGGAATTTGAATATTTTCATGTATCAGCTTCCAGAGAAGAAACATAAGATGTTTTACAAGAAGTTCTTGCATTATGCAGTCTGAAGCAACTATTGTGCAAGCCAGGAGGAAATCATGGCCTGGAAGAGTATGCTAGTCTGTGTCAGTTGTAGAGACATGGCACTCTTACTGCTTTAGCATCAGGTGACCTGCAAATGCTCTGGCTTGCAACTGGATATTGGAAATCATGGAAATTGGAATATTGGAAATTGGCATATTGGGAAATTAACTTTTTCTGACTGATCACACATTGGCTCGAGTAAGTCTTCATCATGTGTAAGTGTTAAAATGTTACTTTGAAGTAAAATTAGTGTATTAGGCTGAGGTTAGCCCCTGTAATAATATCATTTTGAGGAACGTATGTTGGAGCCACAGTCTGAAACCCAGAAGTGCTCACACAAAGCCTCCTGCCCACACACAAAAATATTGAAATTCAAAGATGGCAATTTTGCATTTCTTAAAGCAGTAGAATTTCAGAATTATTTGAGTCAGAATATGAACAAAACTCCAAATACATGCAGTTGCAAGAAGTTATCTTTAGCTACTAATCTACTACAATCTGAGAAAGGAATACTTTGACAGAAGGGTGCATTAGCTGGGTCTAGGGAAAGATCTCCTCTTACTGACAATATTAGATTTTTGCTACAGCCATTACTACCAGTCCACAGACAATCTTTGTCTGTAAGGGCATAAGAAATAACAAGATTATTAGCTGACTCTCTGTCTCAATAGCATTTGACTCTAAACGCCACTATTAGATGCAGTCATTTCAGCAACAAAGGTTTAAAAATTCAGATAAGGGTAAATTATTATCTTCAGTATACTGGGGAGGAAGGTCCCCTCTTTCACAAAGCATCATCAGGAACATGAAGTCTTTACAAATTCCAAAGTAAGCAAACAGTCATCATCCTTCTATTTCCTGTAACAATTCAGGGGATTGATATTCCATGACTGCTTCTCTGTATTCACTGCTAAAGAATTTACTTCCAAAGCCTAGAAATAGATGACTTTTAAATGTCCCCTCCAACTCAAAGTATTCTACAGTTCTGTGATCAAGGGGTCAGAAAAAAGATCTATTTGTTGTCCCCAGCAGTGGCCTTAGATATGCTGCTGATTTCACATAGGCAGCCCACAGCTCTGTCTCTTTAATAGAACAAAAAGACTGCCTATGCTGTGAAAATGGAATCTCTCAACTTTTAGTATCTACCCATAATGTTCATTCAACAGCAACAGATTCAGTTACCAGGAAAAAAACAAATAAACATATCAACAAACTCAAAACAAATAAAGAGAAGTGCAGCTTTCAAAAAGGATCTTTCCAAGAGTATGTGGCCAGTAAGGACAAAGTATTGTTTCCATAATAAAACCTGATTGTGGGGAGGCAGGAAGAAGGGTCTCCCTAAGCGCATGCAAAGAATGCACAGACTTCCTAGATTAAATGTAGGTCTTCTTATGGAAGAGAAAGAATTTAATAGTTCAGTGTTCTTTAAAAGTCAAATACTTTGATTAAGTGTAACCCAAGGCTGCCTTTCCTTCACTAGCATGGTGATCTTTAAACAGCTGGTAGAAAATGTACCATTTGTAAATGTGAATAGAAGATGTTACAAAGCAAACCCAGAATGCAGCAGAATGCAAAGATGTGCCAGTCAGCATCTTAGTGACCTACTTTTATTGTAGCAATCCCATTTTTGAAGATATGTCGCTATTTCTTTTTAGGAAAGCTGCACAATGAGGTGTCAGCAAACATGCTGCTTATCATTAAAGATACTGCTTGATGACTGCAAATACTTGTCTGTATGACTGACAGTCTTAGTCAACAAGCTCCCACAGTAATGTGCAGTATTATGCTCCTAAAGGAACAAATACTGTTATGTTTCTACAGTAAAAATATGTGGAACTGCGCAAGGTATCCATCTATATTAAAGGTGATGTTTCATGGATTCTAAGACACATGTTTTCAGATGGCCACCGAGAGGGTTGCTTGGGTCTTTTTGGCACATATCAACAACTTTTTCAGTATTTTCCTTTGAAAAAGTTCTATGTATTTCCTCATTACCTGACTTGATAAAAACTATTTAATTTTTCACAGCTATTGATCTTCAAGGCACATGCCAAACAACAAGAACATCATTGTTCTACGTTATACATTATGCATAGATACATTCCATCCTTGAATACTCTGTTCACACACAAAAGTATCAATAAAGTATACCTATTTCCTTTATTTTATTTAGAAAAATCTCATGCTGACTGTTAAGTTGAGAACAACTTGGTAAAGGGATCACAAGAGGACTCAGAATTTATTTACAAAACAAACATGGATGAAACAAATGTCAATATACCTTCAGAGGCATTCTGAAACTACAGCCTAAATTGGAAGCACTGGTGAACTGAGTGTTTCCAAATTTCTTTTGGTGACTTTTTTGAGGGAATGAGGGTTAATAAATTCTGTAAGTATTTTCCGGGTCAGTTATTCACAATGAATCAATAACACTTTATTGGTGATGAGGGTTACAAAACAAACTTTAGTTCATTAGCAAGCTAGCCAATAAAACCCAAAAGTAACCTTGAATAAATTTCAGGGCAATGTATTACTAGGCATGTATTTCAACACTTAAGTCTGAGGCTAACTGTTTAGAAAAATAATGTTTAGAAAGCACAATGAAAAATGAACAATACTTACAACCATACCGTTTAGGGACACCCAGCAATCTGGTGGGAAATCCTGGAGTAATGGTACTAAAAACTGCAGACAACCATCCCAGTGGCACAGTAGCAGCATCATTCCAATCAGATTAAAGATTCTCACCACAGCACTGGCCAGATCATATGTCATGTGGAAAATCTGTGAGAAAAAAATCACAGGTAATATAAGAGATGAAAACCAGAAATGCATGTCATTTAATTATCATCAGGCAGGTTAAAGGCAAAGAAGTACCATCCTGAACTTCTAAAGAAGCTGAGATTTCTCAGAAAGGGCCATTAATTTGGACACATTTAATTGAGACACTGAGCTGTGGTGACACACCTGATTCTTGGCTGCATGGCAGTGCTATATAAGCTGCTGAAAAAGGCATAGTTTGGATACAAAGTCACCAACTAAAGTTTTTTATTAAAGCCTACAAACTCCATTCAAATGAAGCAAGTTTCACAAATTAAAAAAACTTGGTAAAAGTAGTGAGACCACTACTGTGAACTTGAACCACAAGTCTTTGAACCTGTGGTTCCAACAAGTCTTTGAACTGTCTCACAAAGTCAAGGAAGAAACAACTTCAATGACCCATTCAGAAAAAAAAAAAAAATCTTCACATTTCTTTACCTTCTTAAAAGCACCACAGTCTGAGTGAAGAAATAATAGAAGTAATTTTACATATTGTTGGACTTCTGTTTCTGTACTATTATTCCAATTTGCACATACCAGTTTCACAGAATCACATAATCGCTCAGGTTGGAAAAGACCTTCAAGATTATCGAGTCCAACCTCAACCTAACCCTACTACCCTAACTCTTAACAACCCTTTGCAGTTTACCAAGCAAAATGACAAAAATATAGTTCATTGCTCTTAATCATTAGCAGTTTTCCTAAAATACTGAGAATCCTAAGGCTACTACATCTCCAGTAGTGAAGTTTATACCAAACTAATATTATCATTTGGATTTCAATATACTTGTCAATTCTTAGACAAAAATTGCTTGCATCTGAAAAGCGTCTTAGAGCAAATCACAAAACCAGCACAGACATTTTCAGGTTTGTCATGAAAAAATTTGTTGGACAGAACTGACATGAACAGCAGAAGTCATCTGCCAGATGGAGTATGGATAAAAGCATTGCATTTAGCACTTTTCTAGTATACTGAATTTAAAGCACTTTCAAACTACAAATACAGGCATACTTTACTTACTACACAACTCAGTCAACTCAGGATAAATATTCATAACTGTTGCTACGCAGGAGTTCCATTTAGAAGATGAAGAATGTCCAGTTGTTATTTAACTGAATTTTAAGTAGAAAATATTATTTTAATGTACAGATAGACATAGAATTCAGAGGCTTTAGTGCTGCAAACATCAGATTGCTAGAGGTATACAGGCATATTGGCACATGACATATTTCATTTTTAAATAATTCACATATGGAAGAGGGACTGTTTTTATCCTAATGTTTACATATCTAAATGAAAAGCAGACATTAAGTACCCAAATATAAATGAGTGCAAATGCAAATATGTAAAGGTGTCTTTCAACACTGTTTTCTCACTGGGAGTTTGTCTTTGTATGGTTTGAGTCCCAAAATGCAAAACCTGCACAGCAGAAACCTGCCTCGGACATTAACTTCAAGTGCAAAACAGTTTTTTAATCTAGGGCATTTTAAGACAATATATTCCAAATCCCAGTTTGATAGACAGATGCTGGTAACATTATTCAAAATGTCATGTCTTCTCCAAAGACTGTCTATATCCTGTCAAAATTGAGGAGATGACACTGTTATTTAGGAGACACTGTAAGTGGAAATAAACAGAGAAGTGTCACCATTGCACATTTTTCTTGTTGAGAAATGTATTTACATTCCAGCTATTTTGATAGATGCAGTTTTAGTAGCATGGTATGAACCAAGACAGTAGATGTGTGGACTGAAATAATTTTAGTTTAAAGAACTGGAAAAAATAGCAAGGATTACTGCTGTTTTGGTTCACTATCACTCATATGGTTACACTTTATCCATATGGTTATTATACTACAACTACAAAGTACAGATGAAGTTCTAATGACAAGAAAAGTTTCAGAAGTTTTGTCAGAGAAAGCAGAACTATAATATTAATCTGAAAAAGTGCAGAACATCAGACAGAAACAGGACATATTTTACATAACTTCCACAGGAATTTTCTATTGCTCCATAAAAGCAATTTATTACATCTCTATACTATGGCTGGACAAAAAACAAAGTCCCCATTCCCACTGTTCTTATAATACTTTGAGCTTCCCACTGAGCTTTACTGTAAGAGACCAGATTTTCAGAATAGTTAATGCAATTGGATAATGAGTGTTTTTTTAAAAAATGGATCACAAATACAACAATCAGAGCCAAACTGAGCACAAACACCTCCATTTCTATATTTAGAGAACTTTTCTGGAACAATGCATCTAGCAGTATGTGATAACCAGGGGAAGATCTGGTTCTCCAAACCTCTCCAGAGTCCAGTAAACAGCACTTGCATATACCCAAAGCTCCTGAATTCTTATTCTGGCTCTGCAGCTATGGTTTTAGGCACCATGACAGATTGTTCATGCATCCTGTGATCATAGCTGCATAAAAATGATAATTCTACAGCTCTTTTTCTTGGATGGAGACCATTTTTGGGCATCAATTCAGATTAGAGAGGTAGTCTGCAAAGCTCAAATCTTGATATAGAATTTCCAAGATTTTAGAGCATTTTGTTCTGGTACATTTTCATTTCAAATTATAAAATTATGTAACTGGGGAATGTGCACTGAAAAAAAAGAAAAAAAAGAAAAAAAAAGAAACTACAAAAAGCTTTGGTACAACTCTGTTTTTCTTCAAAGTCTCTTCATTAGTAGTATGCCTCTGCAGTAATGGTCAGGTACTGAAAGAACAATGAAATGATAAAAATTTTATTTTAAACCAAATCCAGCAAAGGAAATGACTGCAACAGTTCATATAAGACACTGCAACCTTAAATCTTTTTGAAACCTTTCACTCTAGAAATAACTCCTGTGCAGCTTAGCATTCAGAGTCATTTTTATTAAAAATGCATGAACATATTCTGGATATTATCTGGATCACTTAACATGGTAACATTTTATAAGCATTTCAACCATACTGTACTTTTATCAATCATCTTTTGCTTATATAGGCTAATATTTTTGTAGCCTATTCTAATAACTGTGATAACTGTGTATTAAAGATAATATTGCATATTTAATATTTTATGTTTTTCCATTAAGAAACTGATTTGTGATACACTGAAACAACATCAGTAAGAAAAGCCATATTTTTATAGCATTTTCTTTTTGTAATCAGAAAGTACAGTTCCTGTATCAGGGACCTAAACTTCATTAGAACTCCTAGGTAATGTGTGAAGTGTAGTTTGTTAAGAGCAGAACTGGAGAAAAAGAAGAAACTGGAGAACTGAAGAAAGCTTATCATTCATATCAGCACATGGTGGCTTGCCCATCAGACACTACTCCAGTGGGTTAGAAAGAAGACCACAAATAGATTTACTTTGATTTTGCAATACCAATCTGTGGCCAAATCTCTCTACCTGAAGATTATCTTAAGATAATATTCATTAAAAAAAATAATTTAACAACTTGCACACAACTAAAGTTAGGCTTCTAAACCTAATCAGGTAATTAAATCTACATAGCCTGGTTATCATTAAACACTTAGTATCCTCAAATGTCATGCATATAAGCAGGAATTGCAGCTGTAAAACACACTTGAAAATCTGGCCACTTTACTTAGACTCCTAATTTCATACCTAAATATTCAAATTTACCAGCAAGAGGTGCACATTTTGGACAACACATTTCAAAAAAATTAATAAAGTGAAATGAGATTATTGCAACTGAGAAAAGATTAAAATTCCCTTGAGAACTATTTCCACGTTTTTATTTCACATTTAACATTTAAACATTTAATAGAGATCTCTTCTTTTTGCTTACTAGTCAGCTTCATTTCATTTACACAATACTTTTTATTATTATCATCATGTTTGTTTGTGAGTGTTTGGCTATAATATTATATTTTTTTCATAGTTTCCATATACATCAACATCATCTTTAATAGTAAAAAGTTCTTCTGAGAACTCATGACTTCTTGTTATTTTCATAACCTTTTCTCAATACCCTAGAAACCTTAATTTTTTTTCCTAAAAAGCTAACAATGCCTCTCACAGTGGCTGAAATGTAACTACAGACTCAGTTTCTAATATATTTTGGCAAAATATTCCTCAGGGAGAATAAATTGATAAAGAAGACAGAGTTCACATGTTTTGTCTCAGTTTTCACTCACACTTCATTAATAGATCTTTCTATTCCTATTTGTGAAGCAGGAAGTAGACTCTTCTTCATCACTTTTATAGTGAAATGCTTACTTTAAATTGGTCCTTTTAATTCTTATTTCTCAGCCTGAGACAGAAAAAATGTACCAGTCTTACCAACCTGCTTTTTTTAATAGTATTTGAGGGCTGTCAAATTAAGTTAACAGTGCACATAAAGTTTAACTAAACAAATATAAAATCTGTTGGAACTTCTCTCATGGAATGCATAGGTTACCTCTTCTGCCTTCTGGTAATTGGCATGCAGTATTTGTTCAGTTCTGCTTTTTAGTTCAGTTTGACTTTTAGGTTCAGTTACATCAAAATTGAGTTATATAAATTATCAGAATTTAACTGTGATTTAAAAAAAAAAAAAAGTACATCTTAGAACTTCCTAGAAAATGTATTCAAATCTGATATCACTGAGTTGATTCAGAAACTTCTTCTCTTCCACTCCTCAGAAGCACTGAAGGTGCTCCGTGTCATAACACTAGCTTCTGTTTAATCTTCAATTTAGGATTTGCAGCACACTTCTGACAATATGAAATGACACTCGTACTGAGGTGTGTAGAGTCTGGAATATTAAATAGTGGGGAGACAGAAAGAGCTGCACACATGTATGGAGACTCTGGAAAACATTCTGAAAGCTGTACCAAGGGCAACACTGGAACTTCAGGCTAGACTGAAGAACAAAATAGCTGTTATAAAAATGACAAGGTGTTTTTGGTTTAATGTCTGTATCCATCCACAATTATAAGGTTTATCCCTCGGAGCACCAACTAGATATAGATTACAAACCATACAATACAAATTTTCCTACCTGAGCTCCATGTTCACTTTTAAGATAATGGTTGCAACAAGGCTTCTTGGGAAATAAAATAATATAAAAGCAGGGGGAGAACACAATGCCTCTTTTTAAGCATCTGTCTCTCAGTCTGTAGAATGAAAAGCAATCACGGCTTTTTGTTTAGCCATTTCATATTCTACAAAACGATTTCAAAAGACATTCTTCATAAAAATCACTTAGAATGCTATGTGTCTGACCAAACTCTACCAAAGTAAATTTCTTTGGAAATTACAGTTTACTACATTCTACACTGGATATTTCTGCACAAGTTCATGTGAATGTGCATTGATTGAAATGCCTGGATATGCCCTTAGGGTAACATTTTACACTCAATTGACTCCTGATATGTGTGCTTAATTTTATGATAAATAATTCATCATTGATAATTCAGTAGTGGGGAAAGGTATATAGCAGTATTTAATCTAGTTGTATTTGTGACCTTAAGTTGATGGTAAATGCAAAAATCTGTTTCTGCTTTAGTTGGCCCTGAAGGGAAAACACCAGAGATAATAATAAACAGAAAAAAACCTATTTTTGATCAAACTTATCCAGAAAAAAAAAAGAGCTGAGAATGGCCTACATTATTTGATCTTTAAAAACTGTTATTTTCTAGATTGAGTCAATCTGATATTAGGTTTTATAATAGAAGTCCCATTTACTCCAAGGAATGTACAAATGGAAGTTAGCTTTTGTGGAGCAAAAAGAACAGCACAACAACATACAAATGTGACTGTGCTACATCCAAGTTAAACCTGAAAGCATTAATAAAACTACTTTGTGAAGGAAGATTTAGGCAAGCCTTAGAAAGGTCATGTATAACTAGTAAGCAATATTTCTTTACTATATATAAATTCTACACTATATATTTTCTACTGAAAATTGGCCAATACAAGCTGACTCAGAAGGCATGACTTCACTGCCAAAACATGTGGTTTTATTATCCTTTTGTGATTAACGTGAGTGAACTGTCTTGGCATCTAAATAGAGAGCAGCAGCCACATTTAAGAAAACAAGCCAAGAATGACAAACCTCAACATCCCGGCATAAAAAAAAAATACAGTGCTAATTTTCACTTATTTTTACAGAGGCGGGGGTCTCATTCATAATTTATATTGATAACAGAAAGTATCTTATTAGACTAAGCTTTTACCTTCATTAACTGAACCAAAGTGAAAGCAAAAGCGTTCACAACAGTCAGACACAAAATTGCAATACTAACAGCCTGCCTCTGTTAGAAAATTTAACTGAAGATCCTCTCCTTAAATCGTATTACCAAACTGAGAGTGACCATAAGGCAAAAAAATGCTTGAACTGCACATCAGCATGGAGATTGAGATTTCCGTCAGCTTGAATTATAACTCTGTTTCCATTTCAGCATTATTTCAAGCATCAGCATTGCGTGACCTTCAGTAAAAGCTTCTTGATGGGCCAAGTGTCTCAAGTGACAGTGTCACTAAAGTCAAGCTGGAGACCTCTGTCAGTGGAGATGATGTAGGAGGAACACTTAGTTTATTATCTTTTATAATAATTTATATCTTACAAGAAGGTAGCTTGAAGGTACAGCAAGCCTCTAAATGGCACAAACCTTTACTTATGATTTATGGGTGAGAGGAACTGTTTCTCATATTAAGGTACAGGTGTACTCTGTCAGCAACGAGAGAAAAGAGGTAAGTTATTCACTATCACCCATTGGCCCACAGAAAAACCAAGATAAGAACTTCTACAGTGCTGAAAAGAGCAGCAGAGTGAGCAACCTGAATCCTAAAAAATATCCCTGCCTACAGCATTTCAAATGTAGGGGCATAAAGACAGCTACCTAACTGCATTTTTAATAATTATTTCTTATGTTCCCCAGTTTTAATATACATGCACAATCAGTTTTCATCCTTAATGAATGTGAAATCAAACAATAAATACCAGATATATATTTATATAGAAATCTACTATAAAATGTGTCACAAATGCTAAGAAAGTCTTCACAAAAAATGCCATGTCTGACAAAATAGTTTTACTACATTATTGATTAATCAAGTCTCACAAACCAGGAACCCTTTTCATTTCCACTTTTAAAATGTAACTTTGGAGATAATCAAACTCTATCCCTGGCACACTAAGTCTTTTTCCTCTGAATTATGTATTTAAAAACAATGAAAAGGGCAGTGCCCTGTCTGCACCTGCCTTCAAAAGTGTTATGCTCCCAGATTCCTGGATCCAACAGTTAAATTCAATACAAATGAAGAAGCACAAAGCAGATACACCACAGGAAGCATTTATAAAGACGATATAAATTTACAATCAACATTGTACAAATGGGACACATTTAACGAACTTCTTTCAATCTCAGTATTTTCCTAAATGTCATTCTTTCTTTGTGGTTTTTGTTTGTTTGTTTGTTTTTGGGTTTTGGTATTTTTTTAGGTAGTCATGTTTTATCATCCAAACCCTCTGAATATGAAATTAAATCAGATACTTTCTGATAATTGGATAAGCACCAGAAGATTGAATGTATACAAAAAATTTCAAAATTGACATGTTTACAAAAATTGTATCTGAAACTATTATTTCTGTAAAACAATTGTCTTGGTGTTTTCTCATTTCACCAGATTTGTATGTAATGACAGGCTGAAAATACATCAAGGAGCTTCTGTTGTCTCAGCCAGAACAAGGCTTGGCACGTAAATGAAAGTGTGTGAAAAAAAAGGAAAAGAAATTTTTCTCTTACATCATTCTAAACCCCCAAAAGAATCAGTCTGAGGTTTAAGGGGATGGTTCATTAAGGCTATTGAATCACCAGTTCTTTTTATATGGTGCCTACCCTCAAAGTCATATTACTGCATATCTGAGATTCGAACTAATTGTCCTAATTGCAATACAACAACACAGTGATCTAATACCAAATAACTAAAATAATATGGAATACTTCTCCTGGGGAATTTAAGTTGGTGTCTTACTGAAGCTGTCGAGGTTAATCATCCAAACATGGAAATAGTGGACAAAGAATTGAAAATGAAAATTGTTACATTAAACTTCCTGTGGAATAAACGTTCTGAGTCCAAACTGACTTAAAATACTTTCTTTTAATAGTATGTTATACCTTCACTTTACAAAGCCCCAAAATGTTGCTTTATGAGGCAGAATTGTTATATTTCAATATTTATACATTTGGGTGGTTTAGATGAAATATAAGCTATGAATAAAATATGTAAAATTCCATACTGTATTAGGATCTAAATTTTGCTTTTATAATAATCTAAAATAAGAGTTCATAGGCCAATCCTTGTAAAAAAATAACGTCAGGGCAAGCTGGTAACTGCACCATACCGTATGAAAGTCAGAATTATTTGTAAGCTGGATACTTTAAACACAAAACACAGAAAATCCATTTATTCCCTTGAAAATCTTGGTAATAGCAAATATGATAAAGTCACTTATATATCATAATCACACACACATACAAAAATCAAAGAAACAACATCTAAAAGTATATACGTGAATATATTACTGTGCTAATTACATATGAATGATTTGAGGTCTAAGTCAATGTTTCATTACATTGACTATTTTTAAAATTATATGGCTAATTGAACTGCATTATAGAAAAGGTTTTTTTTTCTGAGAAGTGCAAATGAAGTCTACAGTTAAAATCTTACTGTCACGTAACCTCTTCTGAGGTTTTAAAATTTAAAAAAACAAAAGAGAATTGATGCCTGGAAAGGTAGAAGGAACACACCAAAGTAATAGTTTACCTCAGAATTAATAGTTTGCCTCAGAAATTGCCAGCAGAAATTAAGAATCCAGTTGCCTGATAAAAACTTCAGGTAGTCAAAAAAATATTACCAATCAAAATAAATTACTCTGGGGATTTTCATACAATAACCTCCCTTGTAAAATATTATATTGGCTTACTACACAAAACTACTGTGAACAGAAATTTCCGATGATACATTATTCTATTTTTATTATTGTGTTCAACATTTGGCAAATACATGACTATCGTTATTATGAAAGGTGAGTGTACTCTCGCATACCCACAATATAATTTGCACACAGTTCTGAATATTCAAAAGACTCTACTTCAGAGAATAGGCTACATAGCCTATGAAAATGCTGTGCCAAAAGAGGCATACAGCTAATATCGGAAAAGAGGAACTACAGGAAGAAGAAAGAAGTGTTCTTTTATAGTCCTACTTGGGTTCTTTCATTTTTGCCCATTTCCAAAATATTATTTAAAATAACACCTTCTTCTGATGGGTAAAATTCTTCAGGAATCAATACACAATCAACTTAGATTTTGTGTTTTAACGCTATCAGTTATAACAAGTTACATCAAGTTATAACAAGTTATATCAAGTTATAATAAGTTATAACAGTTATACCACTTATAAGAGCTGATAAGGACAATTATGCCTGGACTTTTTCCTATTATTTTTGGAGCAAATTAATTAATAGTAACTAACTAAATAATTATATTTTAACATATTATTTTACTAAGGTATTTTGATAAATTGTTAGGGAATAGAAAGCCTAATGTGTAAAACCATGGTATCTCTCACAGTAATTACTACTATATAGTCCCTCCAAGAGGAGTTTACATACAGCAATTTTTAAATTTTTTTTTTTTAATTAGTACCTCATTAAACACAATGCCTAGCTGTAGTTCACTATATGAATAATGGAACAAGACAGATGACTTTCTAATGACACGTCAACCTACAAAACTAAAATGTGAGTAGTACAACTAAAATAATTATCAACTGAAACTCATCAAGAGCAAATCATTAACTACACAAAGATGTGTTAAGTCTGCTCAGAGACTAGGCAGTGTTTCTGTGCCTGCTGACACCAAAGCTGACACCACAGTCCAGCTGGAATCAAACTGTCTGTTGAGAAACAACATAACTCATATATGATAGACAACTTATTGTCAGTCAATGAAAAGGACTCATAGTAAAGCAAACTTGAGGCTAAGAACTTGAAGCAAACATGCTTTTCTTCTTTCTATTATCCCATGTACCTCTACTTTTTTTAATTCTTTGTTGAACAGAAGGAAATATCACAAAGGACATTTCCTTTGGAATATTTAATAGTTTTATCTTCCATTCCCTTTATATTGCTGTTAAAAGATGGACATTTTTCTTGCTGCTGTTTGAGTGCATTCCTCTACAAAACAGGCTGCAATCTACTGCTTTCCTTCTCTGCCAGTCTTTTTCTGTCTAGCCCTTATTTTTGTACAGCTCTAAGCTCCCAATATTTTAATTTTCTGTTTATATGTGTAGCTCACATTTAAAAAAAAAAAAGATTGTCAAAGTAGTATCGTAAAATTTTTTTTTAAAGCCTAAAGAGTACCCTTACTTTCTCTTTTTAATTTTTATTATAAGAAATTGAAAATTGGTGTTGAGATTTTTACTTGTATTTTTAAAGGCTGGCTCTTCTGTTACTGAACATCTGGAGGAAAAGAATTTACTTTCAGTAAGTAGACCAGAATTTCCCTCTGGTTTCTGTCCTTTCTCTTATTCTTGTTCTCTATTCCATCCCTACAAGTACGTTTTCAGTCCATGCATTCCAAATGTTCTAATTTTTCTACACCCTGTCCATGTCCTATACCCTCTTCTGGGTTTTTTTTTTGTTTTTTTTTTTATACGGCCCCACAGTGAACATAAACATTACATACAAAATACATCCAGAAAAGTTTCTGAAATTTAGAACAAGTAACTCTGTCCATCCTTTTTCAGAGTGATTGTGTAAAATGGCTGCTATTAGAAGGCTGCTATTTCAGCTACCACATTGTGGCAGTATTGCCAACTCCAAGCCAATATAATTGTGACATTTTGGCGACCCTATAAAATTTGACATGAATTTAAAAATATGCTTTGTGTTGTTCATATTTGCATGCCTATCAAACTTCCCTCAGAAATTGGGGGGAGGCTAAAAATAGCTATAAATAAAACACAACAACAACAACAACAACCAAACACCAGAACAGTAATAAATCTGAGATGTTTACAAAATCACTCAAGTCTAGGAACTGGGATGTAGAGAGATATGTCCAACCCACAATAACACTAGAAGAGTTTGCAAGTTTGCAATGATGAATAATCATCCTACTCTTACTATCTCAGTCCTAAACTACAGAAATCCTTTTCTTTCCAGAAGGCTAAATCCTGCAAATGTTTATCCTGTGTGCTCTTAGTGCTGCAGTTTGCATTGCTGGGACAGTGCTGTGACGGAGATTGAGTAGCAAGAACAGTATTTACGCAATTACAGCTACAGTGAAGTGGAGAGTTATTTTTATCATTGAGTTTGGCACACCAGCTAAGCACTAGGTGATTCAAGTGTTGCAAAAGGCCTGGTTTGCATATGGTAGAGATAGTAGTCCAGGAAGAGAATGATAAAAAATGCCGAGATGGCAGGAGAGAGGAACACAATTGTAACCAGTACATGTGAAACACAATTCAGCATGCATGGAAATGGGCTCAGTAAGGCTGCACACTGTTAAGGTAGCACCATCAGGAGCCCTGTGACAGACAGCACTTCACATGTGCTCAACAGTCATGGAAAAACCTTCATTGTTAAAGCACATCCCCAAGCAACAAAGGATATTTGCTGGGGAGAAGTAGCAGCCTGCTGTTGTTGGGGCTGCAGGCTGCCCTTTCCCCACCATCTCTTCTAATGTCATCTGACATGGTAATAATGCCAGAACATTTAGTTTTTGTCTTATTTTTACAGCTGACTATGTTTGCCCATGTGCCATGATCGAGTGTATAAGCTGAGGAGCACTTTACACCGAGAGTAGGAGTCTTGAAGCACTTGTGGGGGAATGGTGGCAGATCCTTTTATTTATCAGCCCCTCTTACTTCTAATAATAAATAAATAATAAGTAAAAATAAAATACATGGAACTCCAGAGTAACTTCATCCCACAAGTCAGATACTGTTTTAGCACCAAATACTTCACAAGATGTGTAGTTGTTGTGTGCCTATGGGTTGTGCATGTGTGTGGCAGCACTCAAGGAAGGGAAAAGGGCAAGCAAGAAGGAAGAAGCAGCCATGGTTTACAGAGCTGTGTAAATTATTCGCCTACCCAGTCCTTGCCCTGCAGAGACAGTCTGTATGGAAAGAAAACAGGCCGCAGGGAGTTTTCTGAAGACTTGGATTTGGAGTAGCACTTACTCAGTTCTCTGCCAGGCAGCATTCCCTGAACAATTTTGAAATTACTCTGGACAATTTATCACCTGCCTAAATGGTCCTGTCTCTTGGTTAGTCCATCTGCCTGGAATTTGCTCTAATATTTCCAGCCTCAGAAGCAGTAATAAACAACTGCCATTTTTTATCAACCTGCCAAATACAGTTTTTTCTTCCCTGTCTAATACCCAAAACAAATAATAGTCATTCCTGGGTCAACCACATGTTTTCTAGACATTAAAATATCATACTTTTCATTGCTAAATAGAAGAAGGAAACCAACCCACCATCACATTCATTATGGGACATTCTTTACGGTTTGACCAGCTAACATCTGACTTCTATTTCTAGAATAAACACATTAAAAATAAATAAACAGGCTGCCTTTTTTTTTTAACATGCCTCACGTTAAATATTCAGACTGTGCTCTGTACAAGACCTCCTCTTACTCTGCTCACTCACGTGTCTTTACAATACTAACTGCAGAACAGCTTATTGTTGAGAAGCAGGAGATGTGGATGCCATGGCTTTTTCCTGGCTCCCTAACAGCTGTTGGGGAATAAAAGCAGCTGCACAGAAGACAGAGGATCTCTCTGGGGTTGTTACACCTTCTCTCTTCCACCCAACACAAGGGAGTCATGTATTTCCCACACATAATGTCTCACATATAATGCTCATCTCCTTTACTCCTCTGAGACTGTGAAGTGAGAGCACTCAGTGTCAGAAGAAGCACTCACATAAGGAGAAACAGTGATAAATATTATATACAAAAAGCCTAAGAAATTAATTACATTCTTTTTTTTTTTTTTTACCCAAGAACCATGCAGTTCATTGCATCATGTTAACAATTAAATGAAAATTAGCCCTGAAAGTCAAAACAACAAATAAAGTACCATCTTTTTTTTTCAAAAGATGGGAAAGGCTTTGCAATCACGGACTAAGTGATCTTTAAATGAGAGAAGTCTCTCCTACACCTTCCTTCAAAATTTTTAGTTTTCCTCTCAACTGATTTGTCTCTGCACTTGAGTTATTATTGATTCTTCCCTTCCGAAGGAGCACAATCATAAACCAGTTACCTGTTGTCTCAGTATTTCCCTGTCAGCTACAAGCAGAATGCTATTCCATTAGTGTACTGTTAAATCTTTTCTCTTCATTCAAGTACAACAGTTAAAATGGGAAAACAGTATACAATTTTTTTTCTGATGGATATAACATACTAACATATATGCAATGTCATCTGTAATTTGTATATCTATATATGCATACATAAATATATACAGGTTGCATGTGACAGTGATGCAGGCAGAACTAACACAGGGCTTTTGACACATGCCTGAAGCTCTTAGCAATCAAAACCCCATCTTCTTAGTCACACTCTCCTCAACTATCTGTCACTAACAAATGCACCATTTCTGTGTATAAATGGAGCACCAACCAAAGCCACACTCAACATACAATTCTTTTCCATCTGCCCCACTTCTTCTTCATTTTCAAAAAGCTCTTTTACTTAAGAATGTACAGAGATACTTTGGAAGATGTGTGTATGGTCAGGTATCCTAGGGAAATCATCATGTCACATTAGTCAGTAGTAGCTTGGTATTGTCTCCAGTGGATCCAGCATTTCACTCAATTTTCCCTGTCCCCTTGTGGCTGCATTAAATTAAGTATCAGTTAGTATGTTCCAACCATAAGAGGAGAAAGCATTTTGGAGGTATGAATCCAACAGCCATCCAAGAAGGGAAAGAAAACTGTGTTAAAAGTAACAGAAACTTAAGAGCTCTTGCTTCTGTGGATTTTAGTTCAAGTATTATTCCCTATTTTATCAGATGTTGCACATTTTCTTATGCGTGAAATAGCAAAAGGATCCATTAACATTTCCTCATATATATTCCACATCAAAATAAACTTAAGTTCAAGTTTTATTTGTATCTGTACTACGTCACTGAGAACATGGACATCTCTTTTTTATCAACAAACAGCAACATTATACCAGTCGGTATTACATGTTCTTATTTTTATTTTAACAGTAAAACTGTCCATCCTGGTGAACATACTTGTTTCTGAAAAGTAAGCTAGAGACAAATTAGTATATTTTGCATGTTTTGCAGTTTACACGGGATTCACATGGAGACTGGATCTTATCTAATGGACTGAAGACTATTGTCATGCAGGTATTTACTACCCTTGTATTTTCACTTGATTACCTAAGAGAAAATACACTGATACTGTTTTATATGTGCTGTGAACTTACAACAGTATTTATCAGGAAACTGAGAAGAACGGGATATCTCTGCCTGTTAAATTTGTGTACAGAAATATAAACTACATGTCAAATCACCAAGTGCTGAAAAATGGTATATAGAATATGCACAATGTCATTACAAAGTTTCCGTGCTATTCCTATTATTACTATTTATTTTACACCAACTTTTAAAAAGGTACAAAAAATGCCCTGCTAAGCAACTTGCAACATCACCTGGACCTGGATAATTAAGGATTCATAAAATATACCATGCAGCTTAATGCATAAAATGCATACTCAGGATATCTGAACATTTTGTTCTTCTCCATCACATAGCATAGTTCATTTTAATCCACTAGGCTTTTGGGAACCTTTTTTTTTTTTTACTTTTTTCCCCACTCATTTCAGCTTTCAGACTTATTTTTCCATTACTGTATTTGGTGTGACAAAGGTCCCACATACATGCTTAGGAAACACTGCATTAATTGTAAAAGTGCTTTAAGACCAGTGTTAACCATTTTAGGATGCAGATAGTTGGGTTTTTGTTTTTCAGCTTTGGTTTCTTCAATTCTTTTACACTTGATGTCACAGAAATTATTATCGTCATGACAACAGAACTGATGCCACTTTTTCCAAGTGCCACTTGAGCAATGGCCCAGGTGTCACCATTACTAATGACTGCAAAGAAATGTTATCATAGACGTTACTCATTAGTACCACTAGCAGCTCAGATGTCATGCTTTACCTTTAGAAGATTATTAACACAGTTAGTATTTGTGATTACACTGTAAAGCCTACATGTAAAGATATACAGACCTATACCTATATATGTGATTTACCGATTGCAATACAGATGGCAATTTATATGAAGGACACCTCTGTATACAAAGCCAAGAGAAAGAACCAGAAAAGACCTCTCTCATCCGTTTCTCATCTTTACTGCACACTCAGACCATTTCTAAGCCTCCTGCCTTTCTCACTAAATTAGCCAGCTGGGCAACCTCAATGGAAAAATCCTCCAGTGTTGCTAAAGCAAGAAACCTGCAGGATGGAAACTTCTCTCTGGAAGAGTCTTTCTGTTCCACTGAATTTAAAAGACGCCTGGGAGGACTCACATTCTAGTTTTAGTACCTAAGTACCTTTACAGAGGTGTTTCTAGGCTATTTTACTGCAATAGTTGCATTTATTGCTCTCCACTCTCCAAGGGCTAGCAAGATCTTTGTTTCCTGCAGTAAGAAAATTGAAAGAAGGCTGCACTAACCTTCAAGGGCATTCCTCCCTGGTCCTGGGGGATAGAGAGGATAGGAAATAACAGTTGTATTTCCTCTACTCCCTTGAATGACTCTTTTGACACCTAGACCCTATGCAACAAGGATGGTAGTGATGAGCCCATCTGTCTGGATTTTGTATTTTAGGATAGTTCCTCGCTGGAAGCAGTCAACAGATGAAAAAGAAGAACATAATAATTAATATATTACAACCCTAACTGGTCACTAGAAAGTATTAATCCACACATGATGTGCTAATTTCCATTAAAAAAACCTAAATATGGATGTAGAGAAATACAGAAGCAAACTAAATTAAAAAAAAAAGGGGGACAATGTATTCCAGATTAAGAGTTTAACAGTTTGCTAATTTCCTATTGATTTTAATATAGAATGATTAACCTTGTCTTAATCCTATTATCTACCTTTTAAAAAGTTTACATTTCTCCAAATACTCCTGAATGTGTTAATTCTTTAGTAGCTTGAGACACATGGCTGCCACCTGATGTAAAAAACGCTTCTATTTCTTTATAATGTTTTCAACTCATTATATCTTAATTTAATCGTAAGAGCGTGTATTGTTATCAAACAAGTCAACCACTCAGACACAGTCCACTCATGTTTGTCTCTCCTCTCACTGGTGGCACAGCTTTGCCAGGGAAGATTTAAAACATGTTAAAATCTAAATAAAAAATACAAAAACATAGTTTAGTGAAATGTTTATACTTTTTTAAAGAAAAATCTGCATTCAAGTTCTTGTACATATTTTTTCACAATATGATTATAAATAAACTCTAGTACAATATCAGGCAATCCTCACATAGAATGGTTTTATTCTGTGAGCCACCTTTATTAAAGAAAATATGGAATCTATTATATAATTGACATTTTAGAGATCACAGTGTGTTTTAAGTTGTTATGATTTTTCTCATATATATTTATATATAAAGTATTTGATTACTTTTGAACAAAAAAAGCATGTAGTGCCACCTAGGGGTATTCATAAGCTTTTGAATTTGAATTTTTGACAGCTCAAATATTCTTAATTAGGTTTATTCTTCACAACTGCATTCCTACCAATAAAGATATGTAAAGGAGGTTTACGCAATTTAGTTTTGCCAGCCTGACAGTAGTGCAAATACTAATTCTAGAAACATCATGACATTAAGTGTTTTCTGTTTCAGCCAGTAACTCTAAAGTAACTGGGTATCACTAAAAATTACAAAATAAATAATCCATACATTAGAAGAAAATAAATAATCAGGAAAAAAACCCTTCTCCTGACTCAAAACTCTCACCTTACCAAAGCAGTGGAAATCCAAGAATCATGCTAACTGTCTGTATCCAATGTGTGAAATGCTGTTTCACACATTTGAATTCACATTTAATTTCTTCCACTCCAAAAAAAGATGGGCCAGGTTGAAGGATTCCTTGACTGAAGCATGAGGCTAAAGAGGAAGTCAGCCATAGCAGCTACTTGCTAACTTCAAGTTTTGTTTTTTGTTTGTTTGTTTTCTTTTTCTCCTTGATTGTTAGTTTTTGACAATGAGGGATGTATTGGAATTAGTCTGGAAAGATTGTGAACAGAAAAGTGGATTAATCTATTATAGACTACTTTCAGAAACATCACTGCCACCAAAAGGAGCCTTGATTGTACCATACTGATTACAGATGACTGCTTCATTTTTCAGGCAGACTTTGTACAGAAAATACTACAAGTAACAATATAGGCAGAGTGTTAATCCTTGCTATTGCTTTTCATGGCAAACTTGCAATCACCAAAGTGACCACACTCATGAAAACATTCTGATTTTCTGATTTGGCTGCCTCTAGCAATGGAAATGCCTCACCATCTTCTGTGAACATGGTATGGACCCACTCCACAACCGGACCCAGGCACCTCACCAAGCCAAAACTTTGTATATTAATTTGTTCAGAAAGAAAATATGCATTTGCAGATGATGCAGCATAAGCTTTTTTTTGCCTAACCCAGCAAAGCATTTAGAAAGTACCTTTTTTAAGCACATGAGTGGTTGCCTTGATTCAGTGGGGGAAAAAAAAAAAAAAAAAAAAAAATCAACTGAAAAGGAGCCTGTCCATCATTTTAGCTTTGTATAGGAAGGTTGGCATCACTGGAAAGTGTGCAGTTATTGGTCTCTTTCAATCCTGCCTCTGTTGTCAGACACCAAGCAATGTATTTCCATTCAGTCCAACCTACCACCATCTACGAAATACCCTGATATCACTTTCACAAATACTACAGGAACAAGAAAGGCTGTTTTAAATATTCTGAATTAATTTTTCATGAACTTCCAGCATACCTGATTTTTCAGTCATATTGAATCATAGTATTATAGTAATAATTCAGTTTTACTGGATAAAGCCTAAAAAATCCACTACTGTTGTGCAGAAGTGGCAGAGTCTATTCAGTGCAAACTATAAGAAAACCAGACAAGTCATTTAACAAACAATATATATTTCACATAGCAGGGTTTTTTCACAGCTTCCTCCTCTTTATTGAGTACACCCACTCATCTTCATGCTCAAGTAATTCAAAGATGCTACCAGAATGTCTGTGAGGTTTGAAGAATCTGTGAAATTGTATGGATTATTTGGAAAGCACTGTACAGAAACACTGTATTATAGTGTATTTTTCCAAATAAGTTGTTCAATATTTCCCTTAGAAATATGCAGGAACTAGAAACATAAGCACAAGAGAGAGGATGAAAGTCTTACTTTAAAGTACTAATGTCAATGCAAATGTGGACTGTGGAATCTTCAGACTCTTATTATTAAGCATTCAGATGATACAAAACACTAACATAATCAAACTCTATTAATCATTTTAGTGCTAAAAAAACCAAAAAACAAAAAACAAGTCTACTAGACTGATAGTCCCTGGCAATATTGGATTTTTCACAGACTATATGGGAGATCAATCCTGCAAAATGCTGGGTGTGTTTTCTGGTCCCAAGCTAGGAAAGCACTTAGACTCTACTTTATTTTAACCATATTAGCAGTTGTCTTGACTCAATGAGGAAAAAAAATGCAAAACCAAGCAAACATGGGCCTGTCCATCATTTTAACTTTGTATAGTTAGCTTGACATTACTGGAAAGTAATCTTACCACCTGTCAAAACATAGATCCATTCTGGTTTTAGCTCACTCTGTTACAGTCTAATGGAGGACTCTTTGCTTTACATCATCTACCAGACCCAAGAGCTTCTTGAATTACATTATTTCTCTTCTCTGAAGTTGGTACTTCTGTGTCTAGATCCTGCAAATACTATGACACTCTTGTATGAGGGTCCTTGCATACAATTAAAAGTAACAATATTTTCACAGCTGCATTTCATTCTAATCTAATTTGATTTTCTAGTGGAATGGTTTAATCATCTATTTGGAAATAACCCCTCTCTGCTGTTGTCTCTTAGGCTACTTTTCCCCTACATGGAAAGAGAACAGTTATGGACAATTAAAATTACTCTGCGTGATAAAGGAAAAACTACACCTGAAATTATGCTCAGTAACCAAGAGGTCATTGAGCTGACCTCTCTGAGTTACAGAAAGGCCTAAAAATACAAAACAAATGAGTACCTCTCCTTAATACACTGAATACTGACTTTTTTGTTCTTACCAAAAAAAAGGTGTTTAGAGGCTGCTGGCTTTTTTCCCTTACGAACTACTGCTTTCATTTACCCAAAGTGAAATTTTTATGAGTCAGGGACAATCTAGGCCAGTCTATCTCCACCACATTCCCAGGCTGTTACAGTTTTCAGTCTGCCCAAGAAGTTATACAATAGTCCCAGTTAAATCCCATGTTGTGTGATAGATCTGTTTAGTACACTATTTCATAGAATCACAGAATGTCAAGGGCTGGAGGGGACCTCGAGAGATCATCTAGTCCAACCCCCCTGCCAGAGCAGGATCACCTAGACCAGGTCACACAGGAACACGTCCAGGCAGGTCTTGAATATCTCCAGAGAGGGAGACTCCACAAACCCCTGGGCAGCCTGTTCCAGTGTTCTGTCACCCTCACTGTGAAAAAAAATTTCCTTATGTTTACATGAAACTTCCTGTGCCTCAGCTTCAACCCATTACCCCTTGTCCTATCATTGGGCATCACCGAGAAGAGCCTGGCTACATCTTCCTGGCACTCACCCTTCATCTATTTATAAACATTGATTAAATCACCCCTTAGTCTTCTTTTCTCTAAGCTAAAAAGCCCCAGCTCCCTCAGTCTATCCTCATAAGAGAGATGTTCCTCTCCCTTAATCATCTTTGTAGCCCTGCACTGGACCCTCTCCAGAAGTTCCACGTCCTTCTTAAACTGGGGGGCCCAGAACTGGACACAGTATTCCAGATGTGGCCTCACTAGGGCAGAATAGAGGGGCAGAAGAACCTCTCTCAACCTACTAGCTACACCCCTTCTAATACACCCCAGGATGGCATTGGCTCTCTTGGCCACAAGAGCACACTGCTGGCTCATGGTCAGCCTCCCATCAACCAGGACTCCCAGGTCCTTTTCCCCTTCGCTGACTTCCAACAGCTCAGTCCCCAACCTATACTGATACCTGGGGTTGTTCTTTTCCAGGTGCAGGACTCTGCACTTGCCTTTATTGAATTTCATCAAATTTCTTCCTGCCCAACCCTCCAGCCTGTCCAGGTCTTGCTGAATGGCAACACAGCCTGCTGGGGTGTCGGACACTCCACCCAGCTTGGTATCATCAGCAAACTTGCTGACAGTGCTTTCTGTGCCCTCATCCAGGTCACTGATGAACAGGTTAAACAGAACTGGTCCCAGCACCAGCCCCTGTGGAACCCCACTGGTTACAGGCCTCCAGCTGGACTCCACCCCATTGACCACAGTTCTCTGACTTCTTTCTTTCAACCAATTCCCAATCCACCTCACTACCTGATCAAGCAGACCACACTGTCTCAGTTTAGCAAGAAGGATGCTGTGGGAGACAGTGTCAAATGCCTTAGAGAAATCAAGAAAAACCACATCCACTGCTCTACCACCTGGTTATGTCCTTGTAAAAGGTTATCAGGTTGGTCAAACATAACCTCCCCTTGATAAAACCACGTTGATTGCTCCTGATGACCCTCTTGTCCTTGACATGCCTAAGGACAGTGTCAAGGATAAGTTGCTCCATTATCTTTCCAGGGATGGAGGTGATGCTGACCGGTCTATAGTTACCAGGGTCCTCCTTCTTGCCCCTCTTGAAGATTGGGGTGATGTTTGCCCTCCTCCAGTCCCCAGGCACCTCTCCTGTCTGCCATGACTTACTAGAGATAATGGAGAGTGGTCAGTCAATGACCTGTGCCAGCTCCCTCAGCACCCTTGGATACATGCCGTCAGGACCCATGGACTTATGGATGTCCAGATTACTCAGCTGTCCTTTAACCCAGTCCTCATCAACCAGGGAAGAGTCCTTAGTCATGCTCTCCTCTGGTGCCTCAGGTGCCAGGAGCTCTCGAGGACAATCTTCAGCAGTATAGACAGAGACAAAGAAGGCATTTAATAACTCTGCCTTCTTTGTGTTGTCTGTCACCAGGGCACCTGCCTCATTCAGCAGAGGGCCTACATTGCCTCTAGCCTTAAATTTTCCTGCAACGTATTTGAAGAAGCCCTTTTTGTTACCCTTGACCTCCCTTGCAAGGTTGAGTTCCAGCAAGGCCTTAGCCTTCCTAGTTGCCTCTCTACATTCTCTAACAGTCCTATACTCCTCCCAGGTACCCAGCCCCGCTTTTTTTTTTTCAGCTGTAGACCCTTTTCTTCTTCATAAGTCTACTCTGTAGTTCCGTACTTAACCATGCAGGTCTCCTGGCTCTCTTTCTCGATTTCCCACCTGCTGGCATGCACTGGCCCTGAGCTTGGAAGAAGAGGTCTTTAAATATTAACCAACTATCATTAGCCCCTCTGCCCCCTAGTAACCTGTCCCATGAGATTTCACCCAGCAATTTTCTGAAAGGCCAAAGTCGGCCCTCCTGAAATCCAGAGTTTTGGTCCTACTTGACATCCTGTTCCTGCCAGACAAGATCCAGAACTCCACCATCTCATGATCACTAAGGCCAAGGCTGCCCCCAACCTTCACTGCTTCAACCAGCTCCTCCTTGTTGGTGAGAATAAGATCCAGCATTGCTCCCCTCTTAGTTGGCTCCTCCACCATTTGCATCAAGAAGTTATCATCAATGCACTGGACTGTGGCTGGCTGAATAGCCTTTCCAGCAAATGTCTGGATAGTTAAAATCCCCCATGAGAACCAGGTTCTGAGATTGTGAGGCTGCTGTTAGCTGCCTGTAGAAGGCCTCGTCAGCTTCCTGATCCTGATCAGGTGGCCTGTAATAGACACCCACAACTGTATCATCCATGCCAGCCTGTCCCTTAATTCGCACCCACAGACTCTCAGCTTGCCTCTCATCCACCCCTGGACAGAACTGTAGACATTCCAGTTGCTCCCTCACATAGAGAGCAACTCCATCACCTCATCTTGATGACATGTCTTTCCTGAAAAGGGCATAGCCATCCATGACCAGATTCCAGTCATGTGAGCTGTCCCACCACGTGTCTGTGATAGCCAGCAGGTCATAACCCCGTGTCCGCACATGGATTTCTAACTCCTCCTGTTTATTCCCCATGCTGCGTGCATTGGTGTATAAACATTTCAGGTGCGGAGTCAAGTAAATAGTTTTCAACCTTGAAGGGGGGTAGACCCTCTGGTTATCTAAAATACCAACACCCTGCACCTCAAGCATTAGGCTGTTACACCCAGGGTTCTCACTGACAAAGCCAGCTACACCCTCATCTCCTGCAAAGTGCCCCAGTGCATCAGCACTGGCCTTCCTCAGGGTAACAAATTGAGACCACTTAGTAGAGCTCCTTCCCCCAACCTCTGGTGTGCTACCCCCCTGCTTGCCACAAGCCAGGGCAAAACTATTGACCCCTTCCCCCTTCAAATCTAGTTTAAAGCCCTCTCGATGAGCCCTGCCAACTCCTGCCCCAGAGTCCTTTTCCCCCTCTGGGACAAGTGCACCTTGTTAGGTGCTCATTGCCCCTTCTGCTCTGCACAGGAAACATATCACTCTGATTAATGTTTTTTGGAGCTTTTAGCCACCTCCCTGCCCTTTTGATGATTATTTGAGACATCTTATATATTTATGTGTTTAGTTCTTCATCACCTATAGTCTCAAACCACATGACACCAATCACATTCAAATCACATTCAATCACATTCAATTACAATCAGATTCAAACTGGAATTTCTCCTTCTGCATAAAAGCAGAACACCTTCTTGATAAGCTTTCTGGGCTTCCTTATATATGAACTCTTCTCTCTTGAAGGGATCCACACTCAGGCAAAACCGAGAACCAACTGGAGGCAGAGCAGAAGTTAGCATGTGAATCTTGCATGGGTTAAACAACAAATGCCTATAAATAACAGCTGTGGAGAGTCTAGTAAAAACATCGGTATAGTAAGATGGGATGGGGTAAAACATATGAAAAGTCAAGATAAGTGTCTCCAAGTGAGCTTTTGAAGGATTGGTGGCAGTAGGCAGGTGCGTTCAGCACTATCGGTAAACCTTCTCATTGGGATAGGGAGTGAGTATCAGAGGACAGAAATAAACACACGTTTTCTTAACTCTTCCTGCAGAGCAGGCACATGAAGAGTTAGCGAGCAAGTTACGCCAGATCTAGGTTCACTGCTCCAGAGGTATCTAGTAATCTGCTGAGACATAACAGCAGAGCAAGCAAAGGTACTTGATGTTTGAGATGTGGCTAAAGGCCTATTTTGCCATTTCATGAAGCCAGCTGTAGCAATTTTAGGACATTCTGTCCAAAATAACAGCTCTAGCAGCAAGTTTGGACAAATACTGGTTCTCTGCATCTCATATGGAGATCCAGACTGTCCCTGGCCAGCCACAACACAGAATAATACCATCTTGGCAAGCTACAAGGAGTCTCCCCATTTTACTCGGTCCCATACATGAGAAGCCAGCTCCCCTCTTCCCACCATGAGTTCACCCAGCCCCAAACAGAGAGGAAACAGGACAGCACACAGGCACTTCACCCCCACACTCCTGTGCAAAAGCCCCTGGCACACATGAAATAAGCAGTGAACTGCAATCTCAGTTTCATTTTCAAACCCAGGGCAAATACTTTGGCATCAATTATATTTTGAATAAAGTATCTAATGCAGCTTTGACACTTAAATTTAGACTCATAGGTCATCTGAGGTTTTTAATGGAATGGTCTCATACACACCTAAGTGAGCACAGGGATGAACCTATATGACGCAGATTCTGTCGAGTTTTCATGTGAAAAAACAAACCAGATAAAATCATACATTGACCTCTGGCATTAAATGGTGGAAGATGGTACTGAATGCTCCTCCTATCCAGGTCTAAGAAAATTATCAAAGAACAAATCTGAGAGTAAATAGGAAAGGAAAAACAATTGACCTCTTTTGGTTCTTAGCTCATTACTGCTACAGTTAAATTGGCCTGTCACTGCTTATGAAATGTTCCTCACAGACTCATACTGCCTGTGTCCAAAAATTATTCAGAAATCTAATCCATACATTTCTCTGTTGTGCCTTGCCTGGATGACTGCAACGCTTTCTCAGCAGGTTTGACAGTAAAGCTGATTAGTAGACTCCAAGAAATTCAAAATCCATCTGCAAGACACATAGCTACAAAGAAAAGGATATTTCTCAGCTGTAACCCCAGCATAAACCTTTCAGACAGACTTTTAATTTACACTTGGAAACATACCATTTTGCACAGAACACTGTACGATTCTATATTACCTTACTAAGTTGTTCATTGCATACTTCATTCACTCCTTTTGGTAGTATGAAATGGTCTGTTTAACTGAAACAGGATGCTATTACAATCTGCATTATCACAGAACCCTGTGATACATTACTCAGATTAAACCCCTGATCCAGAAGGTTTACCCTTTGACAGGACAAATAACATCTTTAGAGTGGAGAATAGAGACAAATATATGAAAGGACATAGGTGACAGCAAGAAAATCCCTCAAATTCTCTCCAGCCAAGTCATGCAGGCAGCCCTGCTGTTCGCTGCTCTCCTGTAAGCAAACAAACCAAGTGGCAGAGAGAAGAAGAGCAAACTGGGGGAGGCAGCAGTAAGACCTACATTATATGTTAAGTAACTTGTGCCCACAGTATATGCTGCAGCTATAAGGAGCAGCTATACCAACACACATCCTGAAACCCGGCAGAGCTTACAATGGAGGGTATTTGTGCATGCCTGTGTCTTCCCACATGATGTACTACAATGGCAAGACACTAGAAAATGATTTTCAGGCAGGGATATGCACAAAATGACCTTTGGATAGATTTCTTACCTTTCGTAACAGTGATGCTATAAAATAGACTGATGGCTTTTAAGCAAATTCATATGCATCTGACACAGCAGAGCAAACTGATTTGAGATGGAATTGGGATAAGACACTTCTATACATCTGTTGATGCTTTTTAGACTCTTATATTTTCTACATCAGAAGTTGTAGTTACAAGGTAAAGTTCATTTCTAAGATAGGAAAATATGTATTTCAATCTATAGAAATAAAGATTGTCACAAAAATGGAATTTAGATCATAAAATACCAGTAAAATATAATAAATTTTGCTAATGCTTATATGGCATTCAAGATCATATATACCATTACTCTCACTGGAAGAATCACTGCCTCATATTTTATGTTATGACTTCCTCTAAATCCCCTCCAAAAGTTGAAAATGACACTTTTTAATGATGTCTCGTTATTCTGAACTCACAATTAGCTCATGTTAAGGTACCAAAATGGTTACATTGCTATTATCTTTCTGTGCATGAAAGACAATTTTTCACTACAATTTCACTGTAATTTATTCATGCTTGACATTAAGGTATTAACTAATGGAGTCCAATTTCTCAGGAATAGCCATATAAGTAATGTTGCAATCATTCATTTTAAGTATTATTTACTAAAATCCAGTTCTGAATACATTTACACTATTATTAATTGAGTATTCCAAGGTGGGATTTTTCCCTTTAGCTGTTTGGCATTTTTTGGTTCAATTACACAAGCTCCTGTTTCCTCTTTTCAGTCATCAGAGCAAAGGATAAGAATATTCCTCTTGATACCCCATTCATTATCATCCTTGGGAAAGCTGCGGAGGACACCATGACAATGAGGACACACAGAGGCACATTTAATTTGGATTTGTGTATCTGTGCAGAAGTTAACTGTGAATGTAAAGTGAGATAAAGGAAGCAGCATCCTCACAGTTTAGTGACCATCAGGGCAAGGGAACACAATAGAGAAATATGCTTCACTCTTGTGATTTCTCAGTGTCTTCTCTTCCAAAGACACCAACAGAGAAAGCAGATAAAGACTCTCCCCCTACTGTTGGGAAATCTAAATAATTTTTCAGAAAACCCTGGCAGTTTTACGAATGAATAAGTTTTTAACTACAGCTAACTAGTTACTCATTTCTTTAAATGTCCAATTGGCATGTCAGTCAGGGCGTACAACAGCAGTCTACATGACAGTTTGTACAGATGGGTGCCCAGGAAGGGTGTAGTCACCCCACCAGCTCAAGAGGTCTCTGTTAGGACGGTGGGCACTGGCCTCAGAATTAAAACCAGTGTTCCTACAGAGTAAGCCCCTGAAATGTCTGATACACATACTAAGATCTATATGGCTGGAGAGCAGCTCTGTGGAAAGGGACCTGGGGGTCCTGGTAAACAAGCTCAATATGAATGAACAGTGTGCTGCTGTGGTAAATCAAGCCAAGAGTATGCTGGGTTGCATCAACAAGGGCATCAGCAACAAAGATAAAAACATCATCATCTCACTCAGTGCTTGTCAGGTGTCCTGGTTTCACTGGGATAGAATCATAGGCCTGCCACAGTCTGCAGGCCATTAGCAGTTTGGAGTCAGCCAGTCAGCTGACCCCAGATGGCTCACAGGTTTATCCCATACCATAGATATCATGCTCAGTATAAAAGGGGAAGTTTGAAAGGCTGGGTTGGTTGGTTTGTTTATTCATTCATTCTCTCCAGGCCTTTCTCCTTAGGTTCCTCCTGACTCTGTTCTTCTTTTGGCTCCTGAGGACTGCATTCCCGTTTCTTGTCATAACCATGAACTTGCTGGGATTGAGTATAACTTTGTTTACTTTATACTGGCATTGGTATTAGGTATGCTGTCTCATTAAATCTGTTTTCCTTTCAACCTGCGAGTCTCCTCTCCTTTTCCTGTTCCCCCTTCTTGCCTGGGGAGAGGTCATCAGGTGATAGAGCAACTGCTATAGCTCAGCCCTGAGTATAGTCTAAACATAGACATTAGGCTACACATGAATTACTGGTTTTGGTCCCCACTACAGAAAAAAGATGTGGACAGGCTGGAGAGGGTCCAGAGAAGGGTGACAGTGATCAAAGGACTGGGAAGCTGCCGTATGAAGAAAGATTGAGAGAGCTGGGTTTATTCAGCCTTAAGAAAAGAAGGCTTAGGGAAGACCTTATCACCATGTTCCAGTATATAAAGGGTGGCTACAAATGGAAACTCTATTTTTGCAGGAATTCACAGGAATTCACATGGAAAAGAGGGGTGATGGGTACAAGTTACTCCTGGGGAGAATCTAATTAGACACAAATTTTTTCACAACAAGGACAATCAGTCATTGGCATAATCTCCCCAGGGAAGTGGTGGAGTCCCCAACACTGGACATTTTTAAGATTTGGTAGCTGGACAAGGTGCTGGGCCATTTTATCTAGCTGGTGATTTTGCCAAGAAAAGTGGGACCAGGTGATCCTTGAGGTCCCTTCCTACCTTGTATTTTATCACTCTAAGATATGTTTTTTAAGTGGCTTCAGAGGTACATGTGTGCATAGTGCCAGTCACTGGAGTGGCAGCACAGGTGTGTCCATGGTACCAGCAATAGGAGAACCAGTATATATGCACAGTGCATGGGTGTATATATTGGTGTGTAAACACTAGCAAACACCAAGCTGGAACAGCTAGTGAGCAGGGTAAGAGCCTGAGGAGACAAATATCAATGGGGCCATAAGTCTGAGATGGATACTGAGAGACTGGAGGGTCTGAATTGGCTCCTGGAAGTGCCAGGGGTCCAAGACAGCACTGGAGAGACTATGGGGACTGAGTCTTGGCTAGTGGTAATGTCACATGCCTGGACTGGACAAATATGTGCACGTGTCTGTGTGCAATGTAAATGGCAGATGGTAATCCAGGAACAGCTACTGAGCAGGCTGAATTTGTTAGCGCTTGCAGGGAACCATTTTGTATGTGTGCATGTAAAGCTGTGGGTCCAGAGCTTGTATGCCTAGGTGTCAGCAAGTGAGGAGATCAAGGATTCAGGGGCACTTGTGCACAATTGCAACCTAACTACTGGTGAAATCTACACTGTAGATGTGTGTATTTAAGTTTCTTTTGCAAAAGATGCTTTTGTGAGTGCTCTGTCTTCTGCCTGGATTGATTTGTATGGCTGGCTATATGTGTGTGCACATATATATATACACAGACATATATATATATATATGTATTGTCTGCATGTGTAACCTACGGGGAAATACATGTTCAGTCTTGCTACCGGCTGGATGTGGATACATGGAACTGCAACAGCCTTGACTTTTCTGAGATACTAAATTTGGCAGCTGCTAACAAACAACACTGATACAAACACAGATTCTTAAAACAGTATTATTCCCATTGAATTAAGAGTCTGTCTGCTTTTGTAGCTGTGCTACCATATATGATGATAGAAGAAATGCAAGCCTTGCAGACTAGCTGTTACAGGTGGGAAGATGCACAACCTTGGACATGTGTTTCTGTCATTATGTACTTTTTTATAATTCTTAAAAAACCCCACAATATTGTCTGCAGAGAACCCATTTCTTCAGGTAATACATAGTATAAATGTGTAAAGCTATCAATGCGACACAAACTAATTGTGTTCTAAGGTCAATGTTACAGGTGAAAAAAACAGCAGCAAGAGAGAGGCTTAGGAAGGCTAAGCATAGAGAACAGATTTTCTGCAAGAAAGCTAAAGCAACCAAGTATCTGTGTGGTCTGGAAGGATTTTATGGAATAACAATAAATCCTCATTAGCAATCTCTAAATCTAGAAATGGTTATATATCCTAAGATTAATTTACACTGCCAAGGTCTCTCAACTGTGCAGATATTTCCCTTTCTCTGTTAACCCCATAATAAAAGATTTGGGATTTTAATTTTAATTTTCTTTTAACTTTGTTTTATATGCTTGACATCCCAAGGCATATCTCAATAGGTAAGTAAGATATATTAGAAGTGCAGAGTGACGATGACTGTATCCTGATTCTATTTATTGTTATGGCATTGGATCTCCTGCTTGACCTTAGTGAAACAAAGGTAGTTCTGTACAGATAAGTAAAATCACCAACTAAAAGATCTTATTATGGAAGTAGAGCAGCTGACAGTCAAATCAGTCCCATTTCTAAGCTCCAGCTGGCTGCCCCATGGGCTTTATTTCCCAGGCTGCCTGCTGTCACCTTCCCAGGGCAGCATGCCCCAGGCTTCTCCCTCCAGAGCAGGGCTTAAGAAGTAGCATCTTGCTGCCTGCCGAGATCTCCTTAGCAGGTCTGCACCGGAATCAGTGCTTCTCATTGCAGCAGTTACAAGGTCGCTCACTGTTCTGGTCAAGCAAAGGAGCATTAGTTCAGAACAAGAAGGCTGGGGAAAAGGATGGGGAAATTTGTCTCAAACCAGGAAAGAGATTACATATCTACTTGTTCTATTGGGTAACAACCCTCAGGTATTAGGAACACCAGAATCTTCAGAGATGTTGAGGTCTTTGAATACAGTCCAAGTAGGTTAAGTGAATTTTCTTACCTAGCTGTTTCATTATTCATAATTTACATTAATTATCCCTCTGGGCTTTATTTTATGGAGAAAGTATTCTATATTTTACCTGTCAAAACATATAACCCATTGAAACTACCTAAAATACAGTCTGAATATTCCCATGCTCCAAGGTATATCAAAGGCAACAGACCATGTCTTTACTTCTAAATGAGAGAATTTCCATTTACTTCATTTAAGTTGATAAATTCATGCCAGTCAAAGAAGGGATGTCATGACCAAAATGCATTTACATTCCTGAACATGATATAACTTTTGACAAAGGTAAAAAACTAAGGTGAACCTCACTGCTGTCTTTTAAATCCTACTTCTAAGCACTGCTTAAAGTGAGAAAAGTTTTTTTGTTTCAAACCTGAGTACACTTCTGAAATATTAATTAAATAATCCAGTATCACTGTTACAAGCCCATGCTAAGCTGACACAGAGGTAGGCTCAGCTATAAGTAGATAGTACTGATTCTGCCCAGAAAAGATTTGTGATTCAGTCTCAGTTTGTCTCTTGCCATAGAGCAGACAAAAAATATTTCTTCCATTGAAAGGAATATTTTCCATCCTTGCTCAAAACTTCATCCCATTTTAACATTTTTTCTCAAAGCATCAACTCTAAAATTGTGTGATAATACAATAATCAAATTTCACTTTAGCCTGGCTACTCCATTTTTTCCCTTAGGAATTTCTCCTGTGCATCTCATAGTGCTCCTTTGTCACCACACTTTTAAATGAAATGCAAGAGAAGGGAACATGGGCATATTTTAGTATATCCCTTTCCTAAAAGTTTCAGGAAGATAGTTAGCTGGAAAGAGAAGAAAGTTCACCTTTTCTCTCCTGTCTCTCCTCTTCATCCAAGTGGAAGGTCAAAAAGTCAACTTAAACATTATTACATACTAGCTAATCCATAAAGGAGAAGTCCTCACCCCAAAAGCAGTTCAGAGATTGCACATTATTAAAATATAGGAGGATCCACATGGAACAAAGTGTCAGGAAAAACAGTTAATATATACCAGAGTTTCCCAACTTACAATCTGAAAAATGCAAGTCAGTCACTATTATGACTGCCCTGAAAAGCTTAGAAATGCAGAACTTGAGGGCACATAAACCTGACATAAACCTCAAACAGTTTATTTTAGTAATCTTATGATCACAACATGAAAATAAGTGTTTCTAATGGTCAAGCTGGCATTCAATTTCTTGAATCAGTTGTATGTAGTTTCATAACATTTGTGTAACCATGAGTAAAATCTGCCCTGAATGCTTTCCTGGGGAGGATGCTAATGGCATGGCTGAAATGAGCTCCTCAAGATGCTGTGAGCTTTAAAAAAGCCTCTAACCATGTTCTCCGGCAGAGCTTTTATTGTGATAACAGATAACAATCCTTTTCTGGTTTGCAGCATATTGAGTGAAAAATTAAAAAATGGTATACATTCTGTAAAAATTGATGGAAAATGGAAATGTTTTTTTAAGGAAAGCTGCTTTCATGATATTGTGAAAGTAGAAGAGTCAGTGAGTGAATGTTTGTATATCAATGCATTTCAGCATCTATTTTCCTGTTGGAAATTAGAAGGAAAAAAAAAAAAATCAGAGGGATTGTGTCTGTATCTTCCATCTGAATTTTATTTTGTTACAAATATAATTACTAGACAGTGATGCACAGGACTAGCCATTCTCTTTCCTTTGTCTTCTCAATACAGAGCAGAAGAGAGGAGAAGAAATTTTACCCCAGTGGAAATATACTTTTAGTAATTTTAAAAAATATTTTTATAGTCACAGAAATATTCCTGGGTACTCTGGCAAGTCTACTTTTCATTACAATTGTTTCTTCATTACCCTCCTTACCCTTTCTTGCAACAGGGACCCAGATATCAAAAGGAAGAAGACAGTATATGATCTTAAAGCCAGGCTTTTCAAAATTGGGTGCCACATTTAGGCACCTATATATAAATGGCCTCGTTTTCAAAAGAACTGAGCACTCATCAGTTCCCATTGATTTCAATAGGACCTAAAATTGATCACACCTCTGCAAATTAGGCCATTTCTATTTAGGCACAGGCATGTGAATATACTAGAACCACTCTGAGCATCTGTGTTTAAAAGCAATGGCCAAAAGTTCTGCCACAGTTTACAGATAATGATTGGAAACTGCAAGTGAACTCACAGCAGCACAAGCATTTAAACAGAGATACCTAAGCTGTGACACTATCGCTCAAAGGGAGCTGATGGGAATTTTGATGCTGAGAACAACTTCTCTTCACTGCTCTATAAATTAGGTAACTTTAATATTTGTAAATAAAGTGGATCTGAATAATCTCATCTTCCTGTTCTTTCCTATCTAAAATAACCCAGTTCTCAGATTCCATTTTGCTAGCTGCCTGCTGCGACACTAAAAATTATGTTAGTTATGTAACAACATGCTCTTTGTAGCTGCAGAATAAGAGAACAGTGACAGGGACTGGGACAGAGAAGCCCCGATGATGTTTCAGCTTTTGCTGTTCAATGACAGCAGATTTCCAGTGCACTTTGCTGAGATGGAAGGAACTTGCTTCTTTACTCTACGGAACCAGTAGCTTCAAGGAAAATAAAA
>JANVCC010010204.1:5649945-5660464 GCA_025345505.1 Todiramphus chloris collaris
AAGAGGTATAAACTGTATGAACAAGAGGTGTGAAATTATATTTTAAACACTGTGATTGTTAGGAATTAAGAGATCACATTCAAATTAATTTTATGTGCAATTTCAGCGACAGAGAAGCAATAAGAGCAACCTTATAATTTCACAGAAAATCTCAGAAATTCTTTAGAAACCATAAAAATTACATACTGTGATCCAAATTGCTCTCCTGAAAGCCTCTGTTTCTTTAAAGGTACTCTTTTACAGACCTTAATAAATGCACAGTGGCAAAGATCTCCATGTAGCACCGACTCAAGGCAGTGAGTTCACACAACACTGAGCTGTGTTATGCAAATACAGAAGCTTATATCTGGAAGCAACAGAAGTTTCTGTGATGCTGCACCCAACCTCATACATCCCTAAAAGGTTTATCTGCTAGGTTCCATGATAAAAGCTGCACAACCTCAAAGGAGAGCAAAATGACAAGCGCCAGTGGGGAGGTGAGTGGGGAAGCCCAAATAATACCTTGCCAGGCAGCTCCCAACACTGCCCCAGGAAAGCCTCAGCTCCCTTGTGAAACCCATCAAGTCAACACTACCACAGCTTTTGACTGAGGGGGATGGCTGCCTAGGTAGCATGAGACATATAATGGGATGCAGGGGAAAAGCCAGCTTAGACACCCCTGTGACACTGTCCTCAGCAAATCTAATTCCAATGCAACTCTGTGCAATTTGATAACCTTGCAATGAGGATAGGTGAGATGGGTATGAAAACAGCTGCCAATGATGAGCTCACAGGAAGAGCTTTTCATACAAACTCTCTCAGTGCAGAAATTATCAATCACCCCCTCTAGCTCCTAAAGGACTGCTGCTAAAACACAGCAACGGGTGCACTGCTGCAACTCTGCAGATGCCTTTGCTCCTCAGCGATTTTGATGAGTATCCTTCAATCACTCCTCTATTCCTACTTCAGCAAGATGCTTATACCAAAACTGCTTCTTTCTCCCAGCCCATAAGACATTAATACTATGATGCCTTCTCTTTTTGACAGTTATATAGTTACATGTTGAAGCAAGTTTTTTGTAACATTTATTTTCCTTGTTACAAACTCACTGAATCTTAACACCTTTGCAATAAACAAGTCTTGTAAACTCAGAAATAGGAGAGGGTTCAGGAGCAGGGCTGTTTTGTTTCAGCCTGGCAGCATTCATGGGCATTGCTGCTCTTTTATGGAGGTGTTTTGGGATGAATGTCAGCTAGGTGACAGTGACAGAGAAACAGCAGCAGTTACAGTGACCCTGTAAACTGATTTGGAGGTTTACATTAAGAACTCAGAAAAGTATTATACCTCAAAGACATGAACGGAGTGATTAAAACCTGGGTGCAACTACATTGTGCATGAATGGGAGAGAAAATCAGTCTTCAGTGATGACAAATTGATCTGCTCCTGTTCACTGAATTCATGCTGCAATGGGCAGCTCCAAAAACAGCATGGGAGCTTCTGCCACCTGAGACCCTACTGCTCCTTTTAATACTGTGGTTACTTATTCTAAGTTAAAGTGTGCCCGGAATACTATCCCTCTGCTACAGGGAGAGAAGTTTCACTGAGACACAGAACATGCTGTACATAAGCACAAAAAGCTAAAGTGTAAAAAATTTAAACAGCAAGAGCATTGGGGAAGCTGTAGCCTGGTTCCACTTTGAGGGTAGACTGAAATACAAACTGCTGAGACAGCTTGCTGACTTGCACTGAAGCAGAACTAAGTGTCCATGAACATTAAGAAATCTTTCCAGAGGAGTATGAAACATATATATCCTTGCATTGTGCCAGAAAATAGTGCAGTTCAGTAGCTCCAGACAAAACAGTGAATGCATTCAGTATAACAGTTTTTGGCGTTGGGAGTTGTGGTTTTTCACCTTTTTGTGCACAATGTATAGCTCTTGTAAATTCTGTTCATCATTTTTCCTTACTGTTAGTTATAAATATTCCCTGGTTAGACCTAATTGACAGCACTTTCACATACTCCTAGAAAACAGCTGTGGCATCATGTTTCTATTCCGAGGCTCTCTTGCACTTTTGACTCACAAATTCCTGCCTTTGTGATTGTTCTACTTATAAATAATTTCTCTGTTACCATGTATATACACAAAGAAACTCATGATCACATTATTATAAACTCCCAAGTCTAAGAAGCCAAAAGCTAATAATGAGATGAGAGACTGACCCTGGATTCCTGAAAGAAATGTTGTCCATAAATAATGGGATAAGACAAAAATTATAGATGATGCAACTATCTACAGATCAGGCTGATATCAATAAGATACCCACTTATCATATCAAACCTAATTTTGTTAAACCTTCTTATCATTTCCCAGCTGACTTGACATTTTCATTCAATTCTTGCCTTTTTTTTTCCTATCATTTACTTACTTAACATTAATATACATATCACTTATTCCATATCAGCTTTTGACCTGGACCTTTTTTTACCAATTTAAATCTGAATAAATGTGGAGTTACGACGTTCTGGACATTCAAAAGAATGTCCTTGAACAGTTTTTCGTTAAGACTTAACCTAACTTAAATGCACAGTCCCACTCAGTGTAGTGACAGAGCATTTTGGAAGACTACTCTCGTACAAGCCTAAATTCTGATCATCTCATTTGCATGTGGAAAATCCCACTAAAGGATAATCACTACAATCTGCACAATGTCTGTTTTTCAGCTTCCATAATTCCCTGATCAGAACAATGTCTGACTAGTTTTGACCTTTTTTCTACACTCATAAATTTATGGTCTGAGACAGTCATTTTGACTTCTGAGAAATTCTGAGAAGGTTTTCTTGGGTTAAAAGTTAATCAGAGAATCACTGAAGTGGGATGGAGATGTGGAAATTGCCTACCTCAAAGCAGGGTCACCTACAGCAGGTTGTTCAGGGCTATGTCTGGACAGGTTTTCAATATCTTCAAGGAAGAAGATGCCATTGCCTGTCTGAGAAAACCTGATCTATTGATTATAGATTAACATCACTGACTAACTACAGATTAATATATTCTATTTACTCTGTAGTAACCTGATGAATTTAGGATTATTAGGTTACTGTGTTATAAATCTGTGCAGCACCCACCTGTGCATGGAGCCTTCCTTTTTCATTGCAAAGACTAAGAAGTTACTTATTTTCTGATATCTTTTAATATTGTATTTTGATGAGACTAGTATAAAGCAGCTCTTTAGGAACAAAACTTTTATCAATTTGGACCATGAGAGGATATGGAATTTCAGTCCAGACAATATCAACCCATGTGAGGTGGATCAGATCAATCCAAGTGAAAATTTGGCAGAGAACAAAAAGATACGCTCATGCTCCTCTCAGTTTATGAAGTGCCATCACAACCACGCTTTCAAAAAACAAGTCAATTCTGCTTACTCAGTTCAACAGGTGATAATCCTTGGTACATAAACTGGCTTGTCATTGACTTTGTTAAGAGATCTAGAGTTCAGTGTTGAACAGAAGAGGTAGTAATGAAATATATCCTTCCCATAAGACTTCAAAAATCATGGTTAATTTTCCATTAGAACAAGCAGCTGCAACCATCTTTGTTAGAAATGTAACTAGGCCTCCTATTTATCTGTACTCTCAAACGAGGAAATATTGTCTAATTGCTAAAGGACACACATTTTGCTCAGATGACATAGTCCTCTGACATAATGTACATTAAAGACAATTACATTTTCTTTTGATACCATTCAGGCTTACTCTGAATGCTTGCTAACAGCTATTTGTCTTTTAGAATTCCCATGGAAAACAAATCATAAAGTGGCCACTATTTAATGTAGAGACTTGGTTTTGTCTTTTCCCCATGCTTTTTCCCAAATATGATACTATTCAAGGGATGCCATATCATACTATAAAGCTGGTGAAGCTGCGGGAAGGGAGACTGCAAGGAAGAAAAAATGATTACCAAATCAAATAACAAGACAGTAATTATGAGCTTAATCCTCCTTTATCTGACATTTCTTCCTCAATTTAATAGGACTCTACTGAGGCTGATGGCCTTAGCAGTCTTCCTATGCAAAAGAAAACTTGCTTGCCAAGGAAAATATGTCCAAAACTCTTACAACTCTGCATCAGTGACACTAGATTCTATAAATAACCCCTGCAAAATCTATCATGTTCTCATCCTGAAAAGTGAAATTATTAAACGTGACATCTCCATTATAACCAGCTGTGGCAGAAACCCTCTCAGATTCCTATAAGACATCTGTTACTTTACCTTTCAGACAACAGAAACAGTGCAGTTGCGAATGGCTAGTGTTTCCTATGAAACTTAAAGGAATATAAACTACTCAGATTGAACAGATAAAACAAATTGCATAAAAGTAACCTGGACTTAGATTTTCAGTATTATGCTGAAATGATAGGTTGTGTTTTCACAAGGGAATAGCATTTTTTTTTCCAATTAAAAGTATCAATTTGATGAAATTATTAATGCTAACATGCTACTTCAGTATTCTGGTGCTATGGTTATCCTTTCCAAAACAAGAGAAGACTCGTGAAGTTTGTCAAGATCATGAAGGGCCTGATTCTACAGACCTTCTCCCACAGAACCTTTGCACTGCAAGAAATCACAAAGTCATTGTGAGTCTAATGGTTCCTGCCTTTTTATACCTTACATTCTAAAAGCATACCCTAGAAGTGTCTCATTTTTAGTGTCTCAATTTCTACAAGGATTAGGAAAACCTTGAAATATACTAGCCTCAGAGGCTCAAATCTAAATGCAAACACTTTTTCTCAAGGAAAACATCATGATCTCTAAGGGACAAAACTTCTGAATTTTGAAATCCTGGCAACTCTTCTATACGTTGAGCCATGAGGTCATATTAGTTTCTATGAGATACCTTCATGGCTTATACATTCAGCGCCCAATGACATGTATTCAAGACAGAATGAGTGAAATGTGGATCTGAATGTTCTCAGCTTTAGGCAAGTTAAGCAGTTGCAAAAGCCTGTCACTCCTTCTAAACTCAGGATGATTCTTCGCTCACATTAATCTATCCAGCTGTCCTCTCTGCTTTAGGATCTATCTGCAATAATTTTTTCAATGCATTTTTACTTCTGTTCACCAGTTTAGAAATGTAGCTATGTTACCGGTCTTTTTTGTCCTACCATTCTTCTGTGCTGGACACTTTCAAATATGACGTTGCTTTCTTGGCATTCATGAAGAATGTGTAACAGCACTAAGAAGAACCAACAATGAAAAAAAAAGGACTTCTGAAATAGAATTTTATTATCTCTTTACATCTACCTTAAAGGAATGCAAGAGGAATACTCAATTTTCTATGCTGAGTCTGCAATAGAACAGACTATTATATCTGACATCAAACCAGTCATGAAAGAGTCTGCATCAGTAAATGAGCTTTCCACTTTTATTTTTCTGTATGGCTATGTCCTGAGCATAAGAAAACTTCCAAGTATTCTGTACCAAGCACTGCATTGAACACTGTTAGTTTTGTAAGCAGGCAAAAAAACAGCTAAGCCTCCCTTACTCCAGTCTTTCTACAGTGTACAAAATACCTGGAGTTACAATTACACAGCCCTATTAATATATTTGTCTTCCACTGATGCTAAAGCTGTAGGCATTACAGCAGTTTACTAAGAAGATGGCCTGTCACTTCAGGCATTTTCCCTAGAAGTCCATTATGTCATGACCCAGTTATCTACTCCACTCTGGATATGCTCTTAAATTGTTCACAGAACTTTCCTTTTTGCTTGAACTACCATTCATCAAGCTCATTCATGTCTCTGAAGAAGTGTACTAGCTCAAGCAAAAGTAATCAAGCAGGTCTTATGTTTCATACCACAGCTGTACACCTATGGACTGCTCAGAACATTACCATAAAGAGAGGTATCCAAATCACAACCCCTGTTGGATTATTTGAATTCATGACAGATTTGAGAACAGGGATGATGCCCACAGCATTTCCCTTCTCCAGCCTCAAGGCAGAAGACATCTGGTGGTAGGGGAGGAAATCTGTATTGCCATCAAGTACTGTCTCTACCCCTCAAGCACCATACTGATTCAGGAAAATAAATTCAAGGTGGGTTTTTTCACTGCTATTATGCTACCCAGTCAGAAGCAGAAAGAGAAACCATTCACCTTGTCACATGCATCTGTTAATGTGTCTGATGTACAATCTTTGCATTTCAAGACCAGTACTTGATGCTAACAGCTCTCCATAGCATTGCTACTATTGATTTGTATTTTAGCAGTCTACAACTGTCATCAAAAAGAACAAAGCATAGATATAGAAATCTATCTACTTCCTTGGCATCATCATTAGCGTAGCTGAGGTGTTTCTTCTTATACAGAAGCTATATAAAGCAGAGTTCAATTAATTTACCATTTCAGAGTCCTAGCTGATTTTAGGAGGAATATCTTTTTCATCAGTATATACTCACAAATTCCACAATATTTCCATACACTGACAAATACAAGCAGTTTGAGAATATATTTAGCCAAATTTTTACCATTGTGTACAGAAAAAATGGTGGTTTCAAATATATAAACCTACATTGAAGGAATAGTAACTTGCTTTCTAAAATGACCTTGACTTACTGTCTGTCTTTCTGTGAACAAAGTGGAGAAAAAAAAATATGTTTCATAATTGTGCTGGCTTTACACACAGAGAAATAACTGTTTGTTCTGTTCTACAGAATAAAAAAAGAAACTTCAGAGTTCTTAAGTAGTTAGATCCTCTTCAGTGAACAGATGCTTTGGACTGAAATTAAAGTTTAAAACTTTCATCTTCCTTTAATCTTCCATCAGTTTATCCTCTATGTTGCTCAGTTTCTCCAAGAGACTTGGACTGACCTAGAATTCCAAGTCTACAAAAGCTTTACCGTAATGTACAGATGAGCACACAGCTTAGCCAGGCAAAAAAACCACACTTTTGGCCCGTGTCAGCAAAAAGATTTGGGGCTTTTTTTGGTTTTACCAGCTGTGTCTCTTCTGTTCTTCACTGTTTTACACACACTGGGGTAAAATTTTAATCTTCACTTCTTTTTAGCTCTTATCTTCTTTTCTTCTTTTGTGATTTATCCTTTTCTACAGAAGCTAGCTACAGTATCTCACATGGACTGAGAGCAGCATGGTCAAGCCATGTATCCTTTAGGTCAGAAAATCTACTTACTAGTCAGTGTCAGAATTTTTTTTTTTTTAGTATTTTAAGCAATGTTTAAGATGCTGCTCAGTGTACAGAAACATTTTAATATCTATCCTCTATTTCTACTTTTTAATTTGCAGACTGCAAAGTCAGACGCTCCTGACCTGTCTTCCTCATTATTTGTCAACCAGTGGCATGTTTCTCAGAGTGGCATGGCTACATGCTCTGTTGATGACAGAAGTCATCAACAGTAATACAAAACACTGAAAAAGTTGTCTTTGATATGCAAGTTCACAACCTCAGAAAGACAAGTTGTAGCCCTTAGCGCCCCCTTCTTATTTTTAATATCCATTTTCTGTGTTCAGTTTTGGCACATATTTCTTTCATCCTCACTTTTCAACTGCTGTGAGACACAGTCTCATTTGGCTAACTTCTCTGTCCTATATCAGTGTCAACAGAGTGTGTCAACAGAGTTAGCCAAATGAACTTGCTGGAGTGGTGAAGAAGCCTTTGTATGTTTCAAACAGTATAGAAGTAGCTACAGTGACAGCTCCTTCCATAATGATTTTGGAGATTAAAAGAAGGTGGTTCAGTCTGGAATAAAGAAGTGGTCAGGAAATACATGGTCTTGAAGTATTTGTATTTGAAAAACAGAAAAAAAAAGTTTAAATCCCTGAGAAATTTGTTTGTTTGAGGCAGGATGAAGACAACATGCAACAAATCATAATTCAAAAGCCAGGGATCTATACATTTAAAAATAGTACCAAAAAAAAAAGTCAACCACACAAAACCACCCAAATTCTCAGCCAAGATATCTATGATGATATCTCACTAGCACAGTTACAGCATTTTCTAATAGATTTTCAATCTGTATTGGAATGTATTGCAACAATAATTGAAATGAATTATAATTCTGTTGTGGAACATTTTTTTACTATTAAAATATTGAGTCATTTTATTCCCACTGAAATACTGAAAGAATAAAAATCATACAATATTAATTCTTGACTCCCAGAAATCCTCTTTAAAGGTTATTAGTTTACATCAATTAAGTTTTTGGAAATGCTTCTCAATTACCTTCCTGTATATCAACAAACCAGTATCTTACTGCTATATATCTACACCACTCTAAAAAATTCTACGTATGACAACCTTAAAGCTTGAGAAACTTGAATACTAACTTAAAACTTTATATAAATTGATCAGCTGGGTCAAAAATATCCATCTTAACTCCTGTTGTTTGAAAACTTCATACTTTTAGAGAGTCTAAAATAAGAATTTGAACTTGACTGACAAGGATTATTCCATTTTCTTTCTTCAGGGCATGCATAATTTCTAATTCTTGCATAATTTATCGTTGGATAAGCAAATCATGAAAGAATGAGAATGACAAGAAACTCCATGACACTATCCTCCAATAGGACAAATCCTCCAGTAGGACAAAGTGCTTGCTGTTTTTCCTTCTGATATGAATTGCAAGATACTACCTTCACTTTTGTACTCTCTAGAGAAAAAAGTTAGTGCTTATATATGATTCATACAGGAATAAAATGGGCAGATATTGGGGGTGTTTCTCAGTCAGAAAATATTTTAAGTACCTCAGCATCTTTTGTACATTGATTTCTTACCTTCGAGCTGAAGAATTTAGTTTGTAAGCTTCTATTAATCTCTGTTGAGCAAGTTTTTAACCTGTATGCTGTCAAATGGTGCTTGTTTCAGTTGCAATGTCAACATTGAATTACATTCTGACCACGCTGAAATCATTAGGAAAGTCATTAGCAACATCAATGGTGCTGTGATTTTATTCTTTGCTTTTAGTTGTAAGTGCTAAGTTACTAAGTATGTTTGCATATGAAGCTTCATTAAATCCACAATGTGACACCCATCTACAAGAATGGCCAGATGGAGAACCTGGGGAACTACAGGACTGTCAGCCTGACCGTGGTACCCAGACAAATTATGGAGAAATTAATCTTGAAAGAGCTCACATGGTAAGTGCAGGACAGACAGGGGATCAGGACCAACCAGCATGAGTTCAGGAAAGGCAAGTCCTGCTTGATGAACCCATTCTCATTCTATGAGCAGGTGGCCTATCTAGTGGACGATGGAAAGGCTGTGGACATTGTCTACCTGGACTTCAGTAAAGCCTTTGACACCATCTCTGCTAGACATCTCAGCATTCTGCTAGCAAAGCTGGCAGCTCATGGCATAGACAGGTGTACTCTTTACTGTGTTAAAAACTGTCTGGCCGGTCAGGCCCAGAGAGCTGTTGTGAAAAGAGCTAAATCCAGTGGGATGCAGGTCACCACTGGTGTCCCTCAGGCCTCAGTTTTGGGGCTGGTCTTGTTCAGTATCTTCATCAATGATCTAGATGAGGGGATCAAGTGTACCCTCAGCAAGTTTGCAAACTGGATGGGAGACTTGATCTGCTTGAGGGTAGGAAGGGTCTGCAGAGGCATCTGTGCAGGTTGGATCAATGAGATGAGGCCAACTGTATGAGATGTAACAAGACCAAGTGCAGGGTCACATTTCAGTCAGAACAACCCCAGACAATGCTACAGGCTTGGTGGTTGTGGCCTTTTCTCTCAAGTAAATAATGACAGGACTAGAAAAAATGACCTCAAGTTGCACCAGGGTAGGTTTAGATTAGATATCAGGAAGAATTTCTTTACTGAAGGAGTAGTCAGGCACTGGAACAGGATGCCCAGGGAGGTGGTGGAGTCACCATCCCTGGAGATATTCAAAGAACGTGTCGATGAGGCACTTCAGGACATGCTCTAGTGGGATGGTGAGGGTTTTTGTGGTTTTTGTTTTGTTGTGTTTTGTTGATGGTTGGACATGGTGATCTCTTAGAGGTCTTTTCCAACCGTAACAATTCTGTGATTCTGTGACATGTTTCATTTGTGAAGGAGTTTAGGACAATTTCACATCTTCCGCACTAAGCTGCTGCTCTTACTTTCTGACTGTTCAAGATGCCTCAATAAATTTTGCTTAAAATAATGCATATCAGTTGAGAAATGCTTTTCAACTAATGCTTAGTTATAAAAATCTTTATACAGTTGTGTGTTTAGCAACTGGATTCATGTTGACATTGTATAAAAGAATGTAAAAAGTAACTACTACTGGGTTATTTCATATCTTTGGGGACTTGAGAGGGGACTGAGTACTGGGCCAGGAGAAAAGAATTTTGATTGTGGCTTCATCAAAATCATTAGGAGAATACCCACTGACTCCTGCAGAACCAGAATTTCAGCACACAAATTTAAAACTGTGGTGTGAAGTGTAACAAGGAGATTGTAGTGAGAAGGTATACAGTGGCATAAAAAAAGAAGAGGGAAGGGAAGGGAAGGGAAGGGAAGGGAAGGGAAGGGAAGGGAAG
>JANVCC010010204.1:5666846-5725259 GCA_025345505.1 Todiramphus chloris collaris
GCTTCTATTTAAAAGAAGGCTCTACTAGTGGAAAAAGTAGCATTTAAACTATAAAGAACCAGGTGTTGGCATATGGCCAAAATGCATTTAAGGGCACAGCTGTGTTTGCTGACCAAAGAAACTGAAGCTGCATGCTCTTTTGTGTAATGGACATGTGTAACACGAGCCAGAGGAAACAGCCTGAGAAACCATGGTTGAGGACAAGGCTTTCCAGGCTGCGGGGGTAAAGCAGGCTCACTGCTGAGACAAGGGTGGCATTTCAGAAGCCTGAAAAGCAGAAAAACATCTGTCTTGAAAGAAAACAGCTCGAGGAAGATTAATACCAATGTCAAGTCATAAATTTGAGCAGATCTTGTGAATACTTGTGCCAAAGAACCTCTAAGAGTGATGAGCAAAAAACAAAAAGAGAAGATTATAGAGGGCAGCCTGGCAAGGATGCACAGAACAAATTAGTTCGTGTTTTATAACAAATAATGTTTTAAGTCAGCTCTGCTTTCACGTAGTTCAGCATCTGTATCGGATCAGCAAGGATAAGCTATTCTTTCAATCCCATCTTACTTATTTATGATCTATTTTCAAAAAAGGATGCTTTTTAAAGCTTTTTATAAGAAGAGCTTAAATTAATACTGTATATCAGAAAGAAGTAAGTAATTACCAATGGGTTTGAGGTGTTTTGTGGTAATATGGGGACAGAAGCTCATGAAAGTTATTATCTTGACCAGTGACACCTCTACGTTACAAAGATATCTGATCTGCTAATTAGCACAAATGTTAGATCCTGTGCAAATACCAAAGCAGAGATAAAAACGCAGTCTAACAGTTAGTTATTCTGCTGTTTGCTAATTATTTCCTAATAGCTTTGCCTATCACCAGTTCCAAACAATTTTGCTTATCACTTTTATCATTCAATTCAAATAGCCTTCATATACTGCATCTAGAGGTTTTTAAAATATTCACATATCCTAAGTACATACCTTTTTATACTGCCTAGCCACAGAACTGAGCAATCAAAGGACAAATTTTGCAGCACCTCTGAGGATTTCAATGCATAATATGTCGCTGCTACCTATGGTTGGAAAACAGTGTACAAGTAGCAAGAAAATTTGAAATTTTAGCGCTTTGCAATTCTGGATCACCTCCAACTGCAAGAGTGATACTCCTGAGAGGACAGAGAAGGTATTTCATGGCATTTTGACATATGCTTACTCCTGACATAAGCATTCACACAATGAAAACTTAATTAACCTGAATTACCTTATTTAAAAGAAAAACAGTGGTGGAAAGGATTATTTGATGCTTGAGAAAAGCAAGACCAAACCAAATCCACCTCAGCTATTTATATGAAGACATAGTTTTTAAATACCTTGGTATCAAAGATGACATAAAAATACAGATGCAGTCTCAGATAACTTAGTAATTTTTTCATAAATAAAACATAACAGTTTCCTTATACTATCTAACAGACAGTGAAAGGCACAGAAATCATGATGGTCATTTTTCAGATTTAAATTCCAAAAGCTAACCACCTAACAAACAATAAATCATAATGATCATCAGGCAGAATTGACACCTTTCTGGACTTCATGTCTGAGTCATTGATAGGCAAGAAGAATACTGTTTTGGGAAATGATAGTAATCCACATGAACCTCTTAAGACCTGAAGTTACATTTCTTAATTCCAGGTGAGACCTCCAACCGCTAGGCTACTGCTCAAAACTGACAGCACCACAGTGTCCTCTGGCCTCAATTTTAAAGAATATAGTGAGTCCTATTATGATTTCAAAGGAAATGGCTTCCATCCTGAAGTCTAGAATACTAAAATCCTTTACCACATTCATTAGCAAATTTCAAGACAACAGTGTTCAGTGTTAAAATACAATATTAATGAAACTGTAAGTTCTTTCAGATACTACATTCACAATAAAAGCATTTCTGTTTTACAGTGCTCAGATTTTCAACATGCATTATCTGCTAATTGTTACCATATAAAAGATAGCTTGCTTTCTAATTTACACCGATTTTGCTTCAGAATATGCCATTCAGTCCACTAACCTGATTCATGTCCTCTCTCTCCTCTATGGTTTCAGATAAGAGGAGGGATCATTCCATACCCCATTTATTCTAATTTCTCAAACTTGTTTATTCTCTATCTGATCTAGACAGAAAATGTTAAAGTAAAAGGAAAGTAGCAGAAGCTGTACTGTCAGACTAACCAACAATTTTCTGCTATTAACCTTGGAGAGACATGGACTTGATGGATGGACCACCCAGTGGATAAGAAACATGGCTAGACAGTTGCACTCAAAGAATTGTGATCAACAGTTTGATGTCCAGGTGGAGACCAGTGACAAGTGGAGTTCCTTAGGAATCTGTTCTGGGTCCAGTGCTTTTCCACATCTTTGTCAGTGACACAGGCAACAGCATTGAGTCCACCCTCAGCAAGTTTTCCAACAACACCAAGTTGTGTGATGGACTCACTTGAGGGAAGGGATGCCATTCAGAGTGACCTTGACAAGCTTAAGAAATGGGCCACTGCAAACTGCATGAGCTTCAACAAGTCGAAGTGCAAGGTTCTGCATCTGGGCTGGGCCAATCCCAGGCGCAATTACAGACTGGGTACAGAGTGGGTGACAGTAGCCCTGAAGAGAAGGACTTGGGGTCTTGATTGATGAGAAGCTCAACATGGGCCAGCAGTGCACTCATGTGGCTCAGAAGGCCAACTGTATCCTAGGATGCATCAAGAGGAGTGTGGCCACCAGATCAAGAGAGGTGATTCTCCTCCTTAACCCTGCTCTTGTGAGACCTCACCTCAAATACTGCATCCAGTTCTGGTGTCCCCACCATAAGAGAGACACAGATCTGTTGGAACGAGTCCAGAGGAGAGCCACAAACATGATGCAGGGACTGCAGCACCTCTGCTATGAGGATAGGCAGAGGGAGCTGGGATTGTTCAGCCTGGAGAAAACACTGGGGGGGCTTTATAACTGCCTTCCAGTACCTGAAGGGAACCTACAGGAAGTCTGGAGAAGGAATTTTCACAAGAGTGTACAGTGATGGGATGAGGGTAAATGGTTTTAAACTGAGGGAAAATAGGTTTAGATTGGATCTTCTGAAAAAGTTCTTCAGTGTGAGGGTGGTGAGATGCTGGAATAGATTGCCCAGAAGGGTTGTGGATGCCCCCTCCCTGGAGGTGTTTAGGGCCAGGTTGGATGAGGCCTTAAGCAACCAAGTCTAGTTAAGAGGCAACCCTGCCCATGGCAGGGAGGTTGGGTTAGATGATCTCTATGGTCCCCTCCAGCCTAAGCCATTTTATGATTCTATGATTTAGTCCAGAAAACAGTTTGCTTCCTGAGTCCACTAAAATTAATCACTCACCTTTTCATACCTTCAATGTGCTTTGCAGTTAGGCAATATTGTTCATGCCATTTTTCTTTAAATGAATATTTAGAGATCATAAGATCACAAGAAAAATAAGTCAAATGTTTAATATTTTTTATACACTGTGTGCTTCTTTGTGGAATAAACATTATTATCTTGGTTATTTCATTCAGGTAAAGACCATAGTCTAATAAAGTTTCTCAGCAATAAGCCTGACTGAAAACCTCTAATTAATTACATTTTTTTAAATTGTACCAGTATGTATATTGCTATTTTAAGGTAAACATTTGAGATAGTTGAAGAAAAGATGGTATTATGTGACGTATATAAAAAGTGAAACACAAGTTACAAGAGTAATGAAGAGCAAGAAGTGCCCCTAATTCATTGAGCCTTCCTGTGGCATCATCATGGTACCGAAGTCCTTCCTATATAGGGGAATAAGGACAGTTCTTCATGCAAGTGCTAAATTGCTGTTGTGCAAACATCTTACAGGTATCATTTTCCAACAGTTATCTTTTGCACAGCTTGAAACGGAACCTAATGAAGGTATCCAAACACTGGTAATGTGCAAAAGTGACATATTATATACCATATAATCTTCTCCCTGCTACACATGTTCTGGTGTCAAGTAACTAGTTATTTATAGTTGTATATCCTCTATTGTACATGAATCTTATGCACATACATTTTTTATCATAGTCTGGGAAATTCTCTTTAATGCACACTGCTACTTATTAATAACTTTAATCCAAGCTTCCAACTTGCTTTTTGTCATGGTAATAGACACCTTCAAATACAAGCCTTAAATTTGCAAAAAGAAAATATACTCCAGTGGTAAATTTTCTTTGCTAATGAACATTTTTTGACTTGATGTCTTTTGAGGGCTTTTTGCAGTCTGTTGAAGTGACATTAACAATGCCACAACTGTAATTTCTCCCAAGGAACACTACTCCACAATGTAACAGAACTAAATTTGCAGAACTAAACTTCAGAATCTACTTCAGACTACTAAGCCCAACCTTTCTACAACAAAAGAAATGGAAAGAACATGGAAGAAAAAAGTTTATCATTCACTACTACATGAACTAGTACATGAACTCAGAGCTGGTACAATCATCTCAGAAATAGGAATTCTGAAGAAAATTTATTAAACACTGTGTTAATGTGATTAATTCTTGAATAGGAGGTATAACATGGACTAGGAAAGATCTGGTCTGGATAGAAACAAGGACCAAGAATATTACTATTAATGAAAAATATTGAGATTTTTTTAAAAAAATTTCATTTTATATTAAAAAAAAATTATACCTTGTGTATAAAAAACAAACAAACAAAAAAAAACCCCAAACGAAAAAACAAAACAAAACAAAACAAAACAAAAAAAAACCCAAACAAATAAAAACAAAAAACCACCAAAACCCCCAAACAAACAAAAAAACCCCAAAACACAATGAAAATACAACACAAACTGAAAAGAAAATACAGCCAGGTAGAGTAGGTGAGGCTGGAGTATTAACAGCCCAGTATGAGAATACTCAGTTGGTACATGAAAGATTGGTTTTGAGATGAAGCTTGAAAACCAAAATAATACTTTTCATAGTCTTTTCTTTATAGTTCTATTTAAATAGACTTTGTTTTTATTCTGTTCTTCACTGTCTCGTGTTTCTGCATACTGGGGAAATGTTTCATTTTCCTAGCATTATCCTTCTGCTATCTGTTGTGTGATGACAAACTGAGTCTATGAAGGTCAACAGACCTACCTGTAAGTAGATACTGTGATGGATAACAAGTGAATTAATCTTTCCAAGCTGCACCCATCTTTATTGCTGACTTCAGAAAATCATCTAAATAATTTCTCTTTAAAAGTACAACTAATTGCAACACATACCAGCAGAAGGTAATACATGTAGAAAAATATGTCAGTAGCCACTTCTGAGCATGATAACACTTTTTATAATTTTAAATTAACTTGGGAAGAAGAGGCCAATATAAAGCTGTCCAGAAGACATTTGAAATACAGTGCACTCAGCATAAAAATGAAATGTGATTAATCAACTCTTCAAAAGAGAATGAAAAAAGAATGAGGGCATAAAGGAATTTATGACTGGTTAAAAGCTGAAGAAGTCCAGCATATTTTTGGAGGAGTGGGGGAGAGAAGGCTTGTCATGTATCAGCAGTGTTCTGACATAAACGGAAATTTTAAAGAATCCAATAGAGTAAGAGGGAAAGGCCTCTGGAATCCAAAATTGAAATCTACCCAAAACTACACAACTGCATACACAGTTGTGGCAACCATAACAGTATAAAAAAAATGTTCTTATCATACATGAAAACATGCAAGAAAGAGAAAAAATGATATTGCTTTGTGAATTTGCAAGCAGGGACAAGAAGTCCAAATTACATCATCTGCCATAATGTCATCTGTTGCATTAGTGAAGATAAATTGCTATGTGTCTGACAGCACAAAATATTTTTTTAATTTTAAACTGGACAAAGATGAATAAGCAACTATTTTTCCACGACAAATTTACCTGGATATTAAGGCAGTAAATAGGTGAAACCTTGGGGATGTAGTAAGGGCATATAAATGAAAACTGGTCAACTCCTTGCTCAAAGAAAATCACCTTCTATCAGGTTGCTCAGGTCCACATCCAGTGAAGTTCTGAAAACCTCCAGGGATGGAGATGCCATAAGATTCCTAGGACCCTGTTCCAGTATTTCACCAGTATCACGGTAAAAAGGCAGATATATCAACCATGTCACAAGTACTTCTGTTCCATCATGGATCTTGCTATGAGTATCTCTAGTACTAGTATTTTGTTATCTTGAGAGTCATTATCTTGAGAGTCAGATACAGGAGAACAGGGCACCTAGATTTCCTCCTCTGTTCTGCTGTCAGGATATAATGCTTTGCATGACCATTTATCCTGTACCTTTGAGAGCACTCTATTTTCCCTCCCTGGAGGAAATTGTAAGGTTTAAGTGATTGGACTTGCACTTAAAGCAAAGTTTATGGTTTATGGTTGGATTTGATGATCTGAAGGGTCTTTTGCAACCTAAATGATTCAATGATTCTATGATATGTAATCCATGTTTGTTATTGCAATTTGTGTCTACTAAACCTCCTCTTATTTGGCACCTCTGAGAAAGGCCAAGGTCCATCTTGCCAAAGACCACCTTAAGTCAGGCATTTATAGACAGTAATAAGGTCCCCCAAAGCCTTAAATAAAACCTGGTCTCTCATCTGTTTCTTTACATCTTGTGCTCCAGATTCTCAAGAATCTTGACGGCCATCCTCTGCTATTGCTCTGGGTAGGTCAATGTCTGTCTAGTTCTGGGGATCCCAACATTGGACCCACTGCCCCAGATTCACTCTCAGAAGCATCAAATAAAGGAGAAATATTACTTCCCTCCATCTCCTAGTTGTGTCCCTGCTCCTACAGTGCTGGATGCTACTGGCTTTCACTGCTTCCAGCCCCACTGTGGCTCTTCTGCGGCAAACTGTCCCCCAGGAACACTTCTGCAGAGCTGATGTCCAGGAAGGCAGTGCCCAGCATGGATTATTCCTAGCAATACCAGGCAAAAATTAGATATCATTATGCTAACCTGTGCCTTCTATATAGCAACATTAAACAATTGCAGGAGAGATTTAAGCACATCTTGCAATGCATAAAAACTGTCAACAGAGGAGCACCACATTTTAAAATTAACAGATTCAGCAGCTGAAAGAAAGAATTGTACCAACACTGTCAACAAAATATACTAGAGGTGAAACTGTAGCTTATGAACAGAACCAACTTAAAAGGAGGATTATTTCTGAAGTGAAGCAAAGATCAATAAACAGGAAGAGCAAATATTTACTCCTATGAGCTGAAGAAGCAAGTGTCAAGAGTAAAACAGAGCAAGTATTTGTGGTTAATTAACTCCTTTTACAAAGAGCACTCTTCTAGACGCTATGACTGCCGGCTGAGGTCTTCAGTTGTGAGCTGTGTGAAGACCCAGACCAGCAAGAGACTCAGCAGAATGGCTGAGGGTTTATTGTGTTCAGGTTTGTTTACTGCAATGACCATATCGAGGGAGTAAATTCCTGGCATCCTTTACTTTTAAATTCATAAAACACTTGCGTGTTAACTATTCAGAATGTACCAGCTGTTAGAAGACCCAACAGGGAAATGACCCTCTAGAGCCTGCAGTGTGTCTCCCAGTTCATGCCCAGAGGCAAAATTTGCCAGCCAGCCAGAGAGGAATGGTCTGCCATACATTTACTGTGACACATTGAATTGGACTGGGTACAAAATCTGCCTTAACTCGAAGTTTGAACTGGGAGTAGAAAAGCAGTACTGTTGCCCACATTCAAGAAAAACTCCACCCATGTCCTCCTTTTATTCAAATAAAAAGTTCTGGAAATATTTTTTCAGAAAAAGATGTCAACATGACTTCCAAGTATGCCTGAAGCAATGTTTACTTTTTGCATTTATTTTCTCCATGGTAACGTAGACAGAACAGAGTGTACTACATGTTAGGTCAAAAGCCTTAAATATTTTCCCGTCAAACCTCAGTCTAATATCAATTCCTAGCCAAAAAGGATCAGCTGTAATTACCATCTGGAATGTGCTTTAAATCTAACTGTGATATCCTTAACACATTGCTGAGAAATGTATCAGCTCGTACTTATGACCTTTCTTATGCTCGTTATTACTGTATTTGTAAGTCACGTAGCCAAAACTGAAATAATTTCTATTAAATTCTTGCATTAATTTTTCATTTGAAGGTGTCATTCATTTGACAGATTCAGAGCAAGGATGATTAAAATGTTCATTTGTGTATTTGAATATATTTGCATATGCAAATTAATATATGAACAAAGTGTCTAGCCATATGATTTGGGAAGGAAGACTTACCAGTTTTTATTTACCACCTCCTTTTTTATTTATCACCTCCTATTTTCCACTTAAATCTGGGATAAGGAAAGACAGTGTGTAACTGTCTGGATAACTTTCAGGTTCATGAAGACACATTTTATGAGACCAAAAAAACCCAGGATATCTACACTAGTATCAGCAATTTTAACAATTAATATTCATGTATTTCAAAAAGTATCTAGCTGTCTTGCCGTGCTGACAGCTCAGAAAAGGTCATTATGACTTATCAATAGCCCACAAAATTATATCTCATCTCTATAAATTGAGAGCAGCTTCTCAAGCTTAAAATAATGTCATGGTATTATTCTTCCTCTTACAAAAAATTAACAAACAACAGAAGTGAATTAACAGACATCAATTTAATATATTGTGCTTTATTTTAAAAAACATCATACCAGTCCACCACCTGTAACCTCACATTGAGCTCTTTTTTCACTTTCCATGGAAAGGTTACTTCCCACTCAGTTTTTACAGCCACAGTTTTAACAGAAGAGTGGCACTCGCACTCAGAAAAAGCAGCAGTGTGGTCACATTAGCAAATTTCAAGTTCAGTTTTCATCAGAAGTTCACTTAGCCTTGATAGAGATGTATATTAATGAGACATCAAAGCTGGAAAATCTCTGCAGCTGCTCAGCAGCTTTCTAAGGAACTGAAGAGTGCGTTGAGACAGAATACTTCAAACTCTCTCTGGCTGCTACCTCTCTGGTAAAATACAGCACACCCAATTAGAGGAAAATGCTTCAACCTAGTTATTGAAATACTTGTTACAGTGTCACATTCCAAATAAAACACAGTCATATGGAGAACAGTATTTATTGTTTTGATGGACATCTAGAACAATACTGCTTCAAATCAGTTGGTTTGGGGAGAGCTAACAACTGTAAAAGCAGCCAAGTGAGTTTTAAGTATTTTCAGTCTTAGAAGAAGGGGAAATGAATAGATAGAATTAAGGAGTAGAGAAAAGCAAGTAAGTTGAACTACTTTTTAATAGTATGCCAAAATACCAAAACAAGACTTCAGCTAGTTCATTGGTATAATGATGTCAAAACAATTGTGACCAGGAAGCCATTTCAAAATGTTCAACCACTTCATGTCAACATACTCTTGAGTCAGAAAAACTGTAAAGAGCTATATTATTATACTAAATAAAAAAGCAGAATTGTCACACATGCAATGTCACAACTTAAACAGCTGCACAACATTCTCCTTTTGCTAAGAGGTCTGAGACTGAATTCTGATGCACAGTTATTTGCAGCATATTGCTTTGTAATGCAGCTAATAAAAAGTATAGGAAAGAAACAATATTCCAAATTCAGTCCTGCTATAAAAAGACTGAATCAGCTCCCTTGATTTCATCTAAGTACAATTCACTTGTCTCCAAATGAAATCAGTCCAATATTCTTAAAAGAAATGATAATGAGATCATTAGTCCTTATCCAGCAGATGTTGATAATCCAACAGTGACTATTTTTTAGAACAGTATGTTTAAGTTTCAGAAGCTCCCTCTCTCCAGGAAGGTTAATTACTCTAATGTGTTTATCTAGCTCTCTAACAGTAATACTCTATGTCACATGGCAATATCACTTTAAAAATAGGGCAGATTAGACAAATCTCTTTACTTGTACTGTAAAAATATTGGTTGTGGTTTAAAATGCACTTTCATAACTACGCCATTAATGGCTTGTCTTCTAAAACATTAAGGCATATGTAACTACAGTATTATGTTCTTCATAAACCCCGAGGCAATGTTGAAAGAAGATAAACAATGACTTAATTCTAACTGCTATTGGCTAAATCTAAATTTGCACTTGAACAGATAAGATCAAAATTTAGCAACATTGAAGATCTGCTTATGCTAAGCAATATGCACTTACTAAATTCTACTGCAGACTATTTCTGCAGTTTTCATATTTTACATCTTTAGACAAGAAAAAAAGCATCAATTGTGCCCTGTGATAGTACAAGAGGTAATGGTCACAATCTGAAACACAGGAAGTTCCACCTCAACATGATGAAAAACTTCTCTGTAAGGGTGACAGAGCACTGGAACAGGCTGCCCAGAGAGGCTGTGGAGTGTCCCTTCTCGGAGACTTTCAAGACCCACCTGGATCTGTTCCTGTGTGGCCTGCCCTGGGTGTTCCTGCATTGGCAGGGGGGTTGGACTCAATGATCTCCAGAGGTCCCTTCCAACCCCTACTATTCTGTGACTCTATAACTCTATGCTATCGGTATGAAAAGAGAGACAACAATTAACTGTGTTTTTAACATTTAGCTCTGTTCTGCAAAGTGCTATAAGGTCTTATCTTAAGAAAAAACAAGTTTCTGCAGGATCAAGACCAAACTTAACATCTAAGTAATCAAAAACTTAAATTTCATGTCCAGCCTTTGCTTCAGTGACTTGAAGCTGAATGGAACTAATTCATGTGCTAAATTTTAAGCACAGTCCCAGGGTCAGGGAGGGGGCTGACCACCACACCAGCCCTTCCTTGTAGAAATGCTCAGTTCTCCCAGTGGAGAAGGGGCCTCTACCTGTGCTAGAAAAAAAACAACAAAGACCTGGTAATCCACAGGCCAGTCAGTCTCACCTCTGTGCCCACAAGGTCATGGAGCAGATCCTCCTGGAAACTATGCTATAGTACATGGAAAATAAGGACTAGTGACAACCAGCACAGCTTTACCAAGGGCAAATCCTGCCGGACAGATTTGGTGGCCTTCTGCAATTGGGTTACAGCATAAGTGGATAAGGGAAAAGCAACTGACATCATCTACCTGGACTTGTGCAAAGCATTCGACACTCTCCTACACAACATCCTGGTCTCTAAATTGGAGAGACATGCATTTAATGGATGGACCACTCAGTGGATAAGGAATTGTCTGCTTGGTTGCACTCAAAGACTTGTGGTTAATGGCTTGGTGTCCAAGTGGAGACCAGTGATAAGTGGCACTCCTCAGGGATCAGTACTGGTACCAGTGTTATTTTTGTCAGTGCTTTGGACAGTGGTATCGAGTGCACCCTCAGTAAGTTTGCAGATGACACCAAGCTGTGTGGTGTGGTTGACATGCTGGAAGGAAGGGATGCCATCCAGAGGGACATTGACAGGCATGAGAGAGTACTGTGCTGCAGCAAGAGAAGCACAGATTATGATAGCATCCCTCTAACTATCCCTGTCAAAGAGCACCATGGGAAGGAGGCATCAAAGTAGGGATATTGGAAGCAGTTTTAATTTTTTTATCTATGATTTCAAAAGCTGAAGCGGTTCGGGAAAGGTTAGTGATTATATTAATGTGGTGTCACAGGGATTAACAAAACACGTATAAATGAATGGCTGCAGGAAAAACAGTATGTCTATAAAGAGGTGAATAGTGACAAATAATTTCAGGGAATATTAGTGTTGCTTTTCCATCAAATCTATTTCACTTCTATTCACAGCCATCTCTTTGCATTGCAGAAATAATTTGCCAAAGCAGAGCATTTTAAATCCATACTAGAGAACACTAGAAAAGAGAATTATTATTTATAGACAGGAATATTCGCACCAGAAATACGACTGATTTGGGTTTTTTCTGGACAGGGAAAAGAAAAGCACATGACCCACTTGTTCAGTCAAAATCAGCTGAAATTTAAAGACCAGCTTCACCTTCCTTTCCAGCAGATGAATAATTGTTTTTGGAAATAATCCAGCAGTATCTCCTCAATAAATCTGGGAAAATGCCATGTAAATAGTGAACAGGGAAAATTAGTTTTGACTGCTTAATATTAATCTAGAGGAAAAATTGACTAATCTCTGTGTTAGAATCATTAAGCAAGCAGACATGCTGATACTGTAACAACACTGTTCATCAAATAGCAGCAAGTACCACCTCATCTATCAGTTGTGTATCTCAGTAACTCCAAGTTTGCACTGTAGTGTGACCAAGCACAGTCAAGAACTAAATAAGGAAACTAGCATTTCTGGAATCATTTTCAGACGAGGAAATTAGCGTATCTAGAGTCAGCTTCATTTATTTGAGAAAGCAATAGAGGACCCATGAATTATTCGAAGTGAAAAGAGAGTTTCTAAGAAAATGTATCCAAGGTAATAACAGACTACGATAGAACAATACAATGGCAGGGATTAAAAGTAATTTATAGCTCTATTACTTGGAAATGTACTCTGCTGCTACTAACACACTGTGAATGCTGTAAGTATGGCTGGAAGAGTTTTGGCTTGTCTCAGACAGAGCAAAGCAGATGGACACTCCATGAGGCGCTCTCTACATCTTGCACAGCCTTTTCCCATTATATGTGCAAACATATTCCTTGCCTTTTTTAATGGCAAACTCACCAATATTTAGAGGATTACCTGTGGGTACTTTCAAAATTATAAAAACATGCTTCCTTTCTCAGAATAGAATAATGTACATTTTAGAGTCATGTATTTGTTGTTCTAAAACTTTGCTAGTTCTAAAACTTTGCTATTGATGCATTCTAAATGGAGCCTATACTATTTGAATACTTACAAAACATAATATCAACTTAATTTTGTAAACAGTAAAGTGTCATAATTAAGTGTGTTAGATAGACAAATCTAAAAAAACTCTTTTGCCTAGAGAATGATACCTACTTTTTTCTTTTCCTCCCTCTTCTAAGAAAACCACAGTAGTTCCTGGCTTGAAAATAAGTGAACAGTTGCAGTCATATTCCTTATGCTTCTTTTGTTGTTACTCTAGAAAAGCAGAAGCCTACAGTTTTCTGACACACTAGTGGAGCAGAATATTGGGGGAAAAAAATAACTCTGAAACAGAGTAAATTACTGTCACTGCTTCTTCAAAGTTGTTGCCAGAACCTGACCTTGTGTTTCTTACTCCTTATTAAAAATGTGCATAAAATTAGTACGCAATTTCCCTGTTTCCACTGAGAGGCAGTAAGCCTTATCGGTGCCATTCCATTGACTCTACAAGTAACGTTATCAGGAAGCATGTGTTTCAGCTGCTGGTACATTGGGACAGGTTTTCTGTTAAGTGTTCTGCACTGCTTTATAATTATGCTTGTTTTATTTAGTTTTGCTTGTAATTAGTAATTTTTATTAGACCAAATGCATTCAGTCTAACTTGTAATATTGTATATAAATAGAAATATCATAAGTATATTAGGGGAAAAGTTTGGATGTGTTGAAAAACTCCTCTACAGTAAACTAAATAGGCCAATAGAACACCCTCCATTTGTCTCTCTAGCAGCCAACAACCAACCTTGGGCAGATTCCTGCTGCATCTGAAAAAATGTGACTTCCAACATCAAACAAAGTATTTCAGGTAGCACTATAGTGCAGTTAATGAACAACTACAAAATACCATTTGATATAAGATGTCTTAAGAACTTGACAGTGGATTGTATAAGATATGAAAGTCTTTGTCCTATTTAACCAAGACAAGGGCATATATTGCATTATCAATTATAACATGAAAACTGAAGCAAGTCTTTGTTGCCTGCTCTTGCAATTTAACTGTACTGCTTGTGATATTAGCTTTTTTTTCATCTTACAGTCTTGTGATACAGTATTTAAATCCATAATTAGACCAGAATATCATCATGTGGGGACTCAAATTTTGTTTAACCATTTGAATCAGGCAATACTAAAAGTAGATAATATGATTCTCTCCAATATCTCTTAATGACCTAATGTAACTTTTTTAGTTACTTTATGAAAATAATGGTATGTTCAGTTTATTCATATCCATTTCACTTCCTCCTGCACAAGATCAAAACACATGGATTTTTTTCCATTTATTGGAAAACTGATGAATGATGAAGTTCATGACTCAATTAAGGGTTGTGGCAAAATTTGGCCTCTTATATTAAATGTCTAATGATACCAAATTGCTTACTGTGGAGAAATCAGAACAATGTATTTTCCCCAAAGATTTCACGTTGCTGTCTTCATGAACAGCTTCCATTTTATCAATTAGAAAATATTAAGTCTTTAGTTACTGCATTTCAGGATTATTTTAGCATCTTAACAGAGAAGTGAATGGAGCTTAATGTTAAATTAATATTGAACTACTAAAAAAAAAGATCTTATAACCAGTAACTAGTCCATTTTACAAAAACTCTTTACAGATGCAGTTAAATAGGCTTACCATCTCTCATTGATTCTTATCAGCTATAAGTTAAACATCATGTTTCCACCCTGTCCCACAGCCCACAAACTCACAGCAAAGAGTGATGTCACAACAGTATAAAGCTTGTGCAAAATGCTGCTGAAAGATGGGGCAACAGCAGCACACACAATAGTGTGACCTCCTGTTCCACACAGATACTGTGTACTCAAATGCAATTTAAAGGAGAATCTAAAAGAGTACCTACAGTTGATGTCTAGTGTCAAGCAGAACACGGTAAAGTAGGAAATTACTAAATTGAAGGGAAAAGGGATAAAACCAGGCTTGCTAGAGACAAGCCTGGGGATGGCACATCACTGGCTGTGGGACTGGGTACTGGTGAGGTCCTTTAGCCTGCCATACCAGTGTAGGTAGGGGAAGGAGTATCATGCACTAGCAAAGACACAAGGGATATTTGATGGCTTGGAAATTATGGTGGTGCCTGGGAGAGGTCAGGTGGGAATTAGGCCTCCTCCTCTCCAAAAGACGATGGGATTGGTGGCCCAGAGGGAGTGCATCTACACCAATCTACACTGCAGATGACACCAAGCTGTGTGATGCGATTGACACACTGGTGGGAAGGGATGCCATCCAGAGGGACCTTGACAGGCTTGAGAGGTGGGACCATGCCAAACTCATGAAGTTCAGCAAGGCCAAGTGTAAGGTCCTGCACCTAGGCTGGGGAAATCCTAAGAACAGGTCAGGCAATGAGTGGATTGAGAGCAGTCCTGAGGAGAAAGACTTGAAAAGCTCAACATGAGCCATCAACATGCAAGTGCAGCCCAGAAAGCCAACCATATCCTGGGCTGCATCACTAGAAATGTGGTCAATAGTTTGAGGGAGATGATTCTCTCCCTCTACGCTGCTCTTGTGAGACCCCACCTGGAGTACTGCATCCAGCTCTGGAGCCCCCAAGACAAGAAGGACATGGGCCTGCTGGAGCGCATCCTGATGATGGTCACAAAGATGATCGGAGGGATGAAGCACCTCTCCTGTGACAACAGGTTGAGAGAGCTGGGGTTGTTCAGCCTGGAGACGAGAAGGCTCTGGAGAGACCTTACTGTAGCCTTTCAATAACAGAAGGGGGCCTACAAGAAAGCTGAGGAAGGACTTTTTATACAGGATTGTGGTGATAGAACAAAGGGTAATGGTTTTAAACTGGAAAAGTGTAGATTGAGGTTAGAAATTAGGAAGAAGTTTTTCACTACGAGGGTGGTGAGACACTGGAACAAGCTGTCCATGGATGTTGTAGATAATCTAACTCTGGATGTGTTCAAGGCGAGACTGGATGGGGCTTTGAGAACCCTGGTCTAGTGGAAGGTGTCCCTTCTCACAGCGGGGCTGTTCAACTAGATGATCTTTAAGGTCTCTTCCAACCCAAACCATTCTATCCTTCTAAGAGGCTAAATATTTAAAACACAATGGGTTAATAAATACATAACTTAACTAGACATGTACTTTAGTTTTCCAACTTTACATCATTTTAAGTGTTATTTGTCATTAAACCAAACCTAACAGAGAAGGGAAAGCATGCTCCTGCATTCTCCAGATACACCATACCGTCATGTGGTGGCAGGGTTGTTGTCACTTTAAATGAAATAAAATTTATTGTGGTTATGAATATAAAAACTAAATTGACAAATAAACTTATGATGAATAAAGTCCCACTAAAGCAGCTGCCTATGTCCTTTGGTTCTCTGAAGGTGCTAATAAAACGTCAAGATGTGTCAGGTTTTGTGACAGACCATATAGCTTAGTGCTGATTTTCAACTTGAAATGGTTTGTGTAGTTTAAATAAATGCTATCTATTTCTCCTCCTAATTCTCTGATAGCCACTTCAGTAGGTCTTCTCAAAGCAGGATAATACAAACCATGAGGAGTCAGCACATCACAGAATTAATATGGGACTATTAGTGTCACTACTTTTAGTAACAATATAACTTTTATCTAATAGTTTAGTAAACCGACTACTTGACAGAGAAGGGCCCCTGTTTCAGGCTGAAAGACCTGCCTCTGCCCCACAGGTCATATGCTTGAATCTCCACAGTACAGACTGCATTGAATTGAAGAATCTAAGCTACTCTGGTGCCTGTGTTTTATATTACTTACCCAGCCACGTCGGGGTCAAGGTGAATGTTTGCATTTGGGGGCACAGCTTTTAGGATGATTTTGAATCCTGGTCTGAAACAAATTACTTGTCACGATTAATGGCATAAATATTAAGTATCATCAGCTCTCCCTAAATATAGTTTCCATGGTAAATTTTGTGCTTTCCATATTACTAGCTTCTTACTGTTGCAAAGAGCAGAGAAGGTATATAGACCTTAAGACGAGAAAAGCAATAAATAATGTATGCTGTAATTGAAAAGTAAAAGCCAGACAGCATCAAAAGTGTTCCAGGCAGTATAAAGGTTTTATGTGTTCCTGAAAATGAGTCATTATATTTCAGCAAATGCATGGTCACCAATCTTAGCCTGCATAAAAATCTGCTATAGTTTTATCTGACTCAGTAGTAGATCTGATAAAAAATTTAAAAACTAATGGATAACACATTTCTTTGGAAATCAAAGAACGCTACTTCTTCCAACAAGCTCTGGAGGAGGAGCAAGGAGAAAGTTAAGGAGTTGACAATGTTGAAATAACCTGACTCTCAATTAAAACTAAAATTGTAACAACTGTATGTAGAATAATGCAAATTAAAAGAAAAGGTGAAATAAAATGTATTGTTTTTTTCAAGCTAAAATATTCTAGTGTAATTGAAGAATATTCTTCTTGATTTTTCCTTTTGATAAACTTGACATTACCATATTTTGTTCTTTACTGAAGCAAAGATGTCAAAATCATAAAACCCTTCACAAAACTGAATTGCTGAACAAGACACTGTCATGCACTTGTAGCTGCTGTCTCTTAAAGTCACATACCGAACATATAAAATTGTGGTCCTATATTCACTGAGGTTTCTTTGCCATCATCCCCTTAAATAAAAAAATAACAACCAACAATGGCTTTGAGAAGTGAAAGTGAGTAACTTCATTCAGAGTGTACTGAACTAATAAATAATTACAAATCTCTATTGGGAAATCCATCAATATTAAAGAGTCAGAAAAAAGTTGTTCCTACATTGTCTTTCCTTACAGTTAGATTGCACTCCACATCTACATGAACACACACATACAACATACATATATGTCTCTTATCTATCGTGAAATAAATAAATTCTATTAATTTATTTTTCCAAGCTAACAGAATAACCTTTGAGCTCATAAATGACAAGAATGAGCTACAAGCTAACAAAATAACAATGTCTCCCATCAGGGGGAAAGAAAAAAAAAAGAGACAAGGTGGCAATAACTAGAAGGTGAAGGTGGGGAGAAAAAGGAAAACGGAACAGTCAAAGCTGCTGTAAGCATGGTGGTTCTTTCTCCTGTCATTTTTATGACAAAAGACATATTTTCAATAACAGCGATTGAAGCAAGTCTCCTCATTCTTTTTCCTAGCTGCGGGCTGAAGAAACCACATGGACTCTTTTCAGACTTTTGCAAGTTACAAATATACACTCTTTTGTACCAGCAATCAAATAATATCAAGCTCTACAGAACTGAGAACATTTCTGAAAATATGATGATTAAATTTATCTGCAGATCAATTTGCTTAGATATGAAGTGCTATTAGTAAGCAAACATTACATTACAACAAATATCAAAGAGCCTGGTCAATTTACAGAGGTCACTAATAATAGAGAGAAAGAGAATTATTACAGTGCACTGGCATCGACCATTTTATCAGCAATAAGCAGCTGTTTTGTAGCAGTGTTAATAACTTTTCATGAGCTGTTACCACTGACAATTTTAAAGCAACTGCTTCCACCTATTGTCATAGGTGGTTATAAACACCTTACGTGACAACTGGCAAGGCCTTAAGGAAGGAAAATGGAGAAAAGTTTATGTTTAATGGAAATATGATGGAAACCCCAGAGCAGAAAAATTATTAAATGTATTAGTTGCAATTTGATACTGAAATTTTGAGTAAGATGCAGACATAACATCTGCTTATCTTTAGGAATGAGCAGGAAAGGTTCTCGTCATCCCAAAAGCCTCTACAGCTTCAAACAAAACACACACATATCTATGTGCATTGTAACAGGTCCAAGCCATTTTTGCACTGTAACAAAAACAAATAGGGAGGCATTTCTCAGTGCACAGTCTGAAGGCCAGACTATGCATCTGAGACAAGGAATAGACCAATTATTTCCTAAGTAGTTGCCTAGTGAACAAAATGGAACTTCTGCAACAGATGAAAAAGGTGGTAGACAGGCACCTGATAATTAGGACCACTCACTAGGGAGTAAACGAGCATAGTTAGACAGGAACTTTGTCTGATTCTCCTGTGCTCTAGATGACTTATCTCATTTATTGAACATTATTCTTTTTGACATTTATCTCTCTCCCTCTCTCCGTCCTCCCTGCTTTGATGAAAAAATATTCAAATCCAAGGTTTTTCCTCACTAAAGAGCTGTAATCAGTAACTCCACACTTTCTTTTTTTAAAAATTATTATTTTCAGCAGCCATGAATTGGCATCCTCTGTTAAAGGCTCACATTTGCAGAAAATGCCAGCTGTAATTATCACAGAGCCTTAATTTATCACTGCCAAAATGAAGGCAAGATTGGCACGCCACTTGGGTGTGTTATAACACAAGGTCAGACGTTGCTACTGCTGTTACTGGAATTGTCCGTCGTACATAAAAATAGCAGAACAAGAAAAGAAAATCTCTACTAAAGGGGAAGGAATATTTAATAGTCTAACAGTGGAATTTTCCTATCATTGAGTACAGTGACTTCCCTTACTGCCTTCTCCCAAAGAAAATGAAATGGTGGAAAAGATAACATCCAGGCTTGAACAAATTATACACATGGCACATTCCATCCACAATGGGCCGAAAATATAATTAAACATGTTTTTTTAAGAAACTGAAGTTTGCTGGCCTTAAAGCTACCCAGCACAGTTGCATTTTTCATTATTTTTGTATCAGTCATGGAATTGAAAAGAAAAATGTGTATCAAGAAGCTTCTTCAGGGAAACCCTGGAGTTCCCTCACTCTAGTAGGGGCTGTTACAGCAGACAGGACCCTGTGGGAGTTTCCTAGCATCCCCTCCAACCCTCTACGCTTACTCATGAGATTCCCTCATAATTATATCTTAGAAGTAGATAATCACTAAATTTAAGATGCTATAAAGAAAAAAAAACCCTTCACTTGTATTGCAAAACTCTGAAAAAAGGTCTTTTTTAGATAGTACATGGTGGGTGATATATCTTATCAGAAATACAGGTTATTAAAAGACCATGAAGCCTATCTTCTCTTTAGAATTTGATACATTTAAATTCAAGCCTTCAAACTGTCTTCAAAGTATTCCATGTTTCAGCCTTGAAACCTTAAAGTCTGTCAGGTGCTCCAAAATGAAGACTGTAGGAAGCAACAATGCTCCCCAGCACAAATGAATGTTTCACATCAATAAAACTTGCATTTTTTTTAAATGTCTTCAACAAATAATAAGAAACCATACCAAAATAAAGCAATCCATGGTACATACTATAAATGGAGGGAAAAAAACCTAAAAATATTGAAGATTCAGTTCTAAGTAGCTTAAGAAATAAGACTTAAGAAACAGTATTGAATTGGTTAGCATTAAACAGTGCTCACAGAAACATTAATTGAAGAGAAAAGGTGATCTGCAAGGCATAGAGCAGTTCCCTAACAGCTGCACTCAAATTTACTTGCCTAAGAACTTAAGCAATCTGACGTCCATACTAGATACAGGGTGCATTTAACACAGGGCTTGGCACAGGCACAAGGGAGCAAGACCAGCAGAGCATCAAAAAGGGCTAATCTCTAAGAAAGAGCCTATTCAAGATCTGAGAGACCTGCTCTCTGATAGGTATTGAGATTGCTGTAACCCAATTGATCTCACAGAAATAAACAGGATAAAAGGATACAAACATGCAAATAATAATGGATCAAGGATCTGTGATAGCTAACCTGCATCACAAGAAAAATAATATTTCAGCAATTCTTTTTAGCCACTGCTGAGTCTCACAACCTCTTATCAATGGCATACCTAAAAGGCATAGAACAAAGTGAATTTGTAACACTTTGTTAAGGATTTTGCTATAGCATCAGGGAAATCACTGACTACAATTAAGTATATAAGTACTGGTATATATTAAATATAATTCTGTATTGCTGTCAACTATGTCAAGGTTATAAGCCAAACTGCATTACCTTGAGAATGCCAAACCCCAACTGGTTCCCAGGTTAAAAAGTGCTGACTGTCTAGGAATTGGCTGAGACATAACAATGTAACCACCTACCTTACAATGCATTTTCATTTGCCAGACACCATAGCAAACAAGTAATGTGAAGGAAGGGGAATCTTCAGCTGCCTACTGATTTTAGGAATCTTAGCCACTTCATGGTAATTCATATCTCACTCCTTCAAGAAATGAAGGAAAGATGTGGAAAATCAAGAACTCCAAATAGATGTCATTTTTTTGGGGAAAAAAAAGACCTTCAGATCTGTTGGTGGTGGTACAGGCAGAGTCAGCCAGGGTCACAGAACAAGCACATATTCACAATGCTACAGAAACTGTATTTGAACCTAGATCTCAGTGTAAGAAATCTTAAACAGGAAATGGACATTAACAACAGATGGAATGGTTGCCTTCAGTGATGCTGGTGTACTTAGCATGACTAAATGACAGAGTTCAATATTTTTACATGCCAGAAAAGACAGTACTTTGAATTATAAAACTGTCATTTACGGTAGAAATACATTTTGAAGAAGAGTATAAAATAACAGATATTTAGGCATTTAGATGTCAGCCATTGCTTTGAGGATATGCAGATTTCTACCTTATCTTTTTTAATATATTTTTCTGAGCCATTTTGGCTCACTGTGTTTTCTGATACTGTTATCAGGGCAGCAGGCCTGTGTCAAAGTTAAAATGGTCTTTTAATATTTTTGAATTACCAATAGTTTATCTCATCACACTTTCAATCAGGAGGTAGGTTAAGTCACCAAGCTCCTATAGAGGTATGCTTTTTTATGCATTATCATAAAACTTCACACTGAGAACTTAAGGATAAAAGGCTTATTGAAATGTGGCGTTTTTCCATTGGTACAAATTATATTTTTTTCTAAACAAGGCACAGTAAGTAGAAGATTGAAAGTGTAGTAATGGGCCAAATCATCTAATGATTTTGAAACATCTCTATTCACTTAAGAGTTATTATAATTGATTTTGTTCTACAATAGTGCTCACCAACAACCACTAGTGAGCTGATGAACTCTTCTCATCACATCCAAGAAATCTACAGTAATTCTTCTGAAGTGCATAACACAGAATACACAACTCCATTTTTCAAGTACAAATACTTGATCTGCCATAGAAATAAATATGAAGAGGTAGAATTCTACTTAATCATCCTTTTCCTGCTACTTTAGAAATATTCTGAGAACATCAACTAAGGTAACTGAATGCTAGCAGTATCCTTGCAAAGCTCTGGCACAGTCTGAGAACTGGAACAGACTATGCCAGTTACAGGCTTTACACTTAAAGTGAAGAGCAACTTAAAAAGTAAAGTTCAAAAAGGTTAGATTTGTTCTTCTGTATTCAAAAGAGGTTTTTACCAGACATATCTTTCTTTCTTGTCTCAAATGAATGAAACAGGCCAGCAAGATAAGTCTTGAGGAGAATCCAGACTTTCCATTGATAACATGGTGCAGCCTCATTGAATTCAGTTGAGTTGAACAGACTGGATCACTGAATTCAAAATATTACACAGAGTTCTAAATGGGCTTCACCTTTTTATTCTCTGTCATACATGTTATTTCTTCTGTACAAAAGTAAATTCTCATGCTATCACTTACTGGGAGCTTGACATTAACTCTAATAGCCAAGTCTAAGAAGGTTCTTATTTTGAAGATTTTGCTCACCAGTGTTTAACATGGAATCTGGGTTCCCTGCCTAGTTTCTGGAGACATATGGACACTTCAGACAGTGCTGCTACGAGTCATAATGGGGAGCGCGGATCTGCTGATACCTAGTCCATAAGAAACATTAGAGCTGAGGCACTGTCCTTTCTCTGTGTGTCACAAAGCAGCCACTCCACAAAACCCATACATACCACACCACCTCTCTCACCATGAAGGCAGAGCCTCATGCCCCATTAGGTGCTCAGTCTGGCGTAAGGAATCAGACTGGATCAGGTAGGACAGTGTGACAATGCAAACTTTGTCCCACATCAACCCTGCCTGAAGCTCTTCAGAACAGGGAGGGAAGGGATTTTGATTCTCCTGCTTCCTTTCTTCAGGACATTAGTGGATGATTAGTGCGCTTTCTTAGGTATGTTTCCTTTTACAAAATAAAGCACTGCTATTATAGGGGAAAAATTTTAACAGGGAATAACCTTGATAATTAGAGCAACTCTATATTATGTAGTTTTCATCTGGGATGCCTTGTAAAAATACTCTTTTTAATTTGGCAAATATGACAGATTTAGAGAACTGGTTTTCTCTCTTTTGTTTCCATGTATAAGAAAATGAATTGAAGCATATGTCTTCTTGGTATGCTTATCTGTAATAGCCTAAGTAAAAATGGTCACTAAAAACTCTCGTGTTATTACTCTTTAGCTATGGAAACAGAATTGATGGACTGGAAGCTATGAATTCAGTAATAGGCTGTGACCTTCCACAGCCACTGCTTGTGAGCACAGAGCACAGGCTTTCTGGCTTCCCAACACACTTACATGGCATAAAGAAAGAGGTGGGGAGCTGAAAAGATGTTGGAGGATAAATGTCTGCAGACATATTTCTCAGTATGAAAAAAATGACAGAGGTCATTTGAGTAAATTTGTAACTCAATTTAAAAATAAACCATGGTTTGATAAACTTTATCCATGTAAAACATCAGAAATGTAAAGATGCTATAAAATATTTAACGTATTTATATTTGTATTCCAAAATCAGATTTTCAAGCATAAATCATCCAGTGAATAGAACAATGTCAGGCCCCAAACCAGTATATACCTACTCTGTTAATCAGATGGAGTACTGAACAAGCAAAATGCTACATATGTGCAGAGAGGGAAAATGGTGCAAATTCTGCATTTTCAACACTTCAGTCCCAAGTATAATGATCACAACAGTCCAGCTCAGCTGCTGCCTGTCTCTGACTGCAAAACTGGAGATGGCAGTCCAAGCTGGAGTCCCAAAATGTCAACACAGATCAAAAGATGGTGGTTTTTAAGGAAAATGAAATAAAAAAAGCTGCGGCTAGCTGAAGCCTAGTAAGTCTTCAAGAAGTCTGAAGGGAAAATATCAGACATTGTGATTTCCAGTATAAGTTCCCTCAGCGTCCTGAATGGCCTAAACTGACCAGGCATAGTTATGATTTCTGTGAAGATCTGTCATTCCTTCCCTAATGTGAAAAATAAATACACACATTTCCACAAATCTGAAGATATAACAAAATTGAAATATTGACACTTAAAATTAATAAAATCACTATTTAGCAGATTAAGGTGCCACCAGTCTTGTTTCTTTTTCGTAAGACTGATTCTGCTGAGTATTTGCAATGACAAGAACACAGTCAGAAGACAGATGAAGCTTACTGGTACAAACTGGATGTCAGCATAGTGGATGTGATTCAAACACGTCTATGTTACCACCCGCTGCATCATTTGTATAACTTTCACATAGCTTAAAATAAAAGAAAATATCAGTCATGGAAAATATCATAGATAAGTTTTTTGATACTGGTTTTCTAGACTGCAGCAGTTATAAAGAAAAACAGTCATTTATGGGCATAGGATGCTTGCCCCTTTTCTTAAGACATTTTCATTTTTTCCCATTCTTTCCTCTTCCCTAGGTTGACCACACATAATGATTAATATAGCATTACTTTTTTTGAGTATATTTAGCACTGGAACAGAGGGCTAGAGATGCACTGCTGCTCCAAAAGCTTACTGTCAAAAGATCAAAAAATGAGAATGAAAGGAAAATGAGACTCCTCAAAAATAATCCTGAAATTCAAGCTGTATCTCTTCCATGACTTAGCAAAAAGTTGCAGTTTTTTATTGGTGAGGAATTATTTTGCACTGCTCAGATGACAATCCACTACTGGTCTAAACCTTCTAATTCTAAATGAGATAATCACTACTTCTAAAGCGTATCATATTATTCACATCAGAGAAAAAATTTAGTGAAATTGGTAGGAAATTCATAGAACCACAGTCATGACTCATGTTGGAGTACAACTTTCAAAACTGTATAAATGAGGGGAGAAACAAAATTCTGTACTCAGATAACTAATAAAGAACAAAAAAAATAATTTTAGATGCTTCTTTTTGCACTTGAGTGTTGAATTCATAAACCAAATATTAAATTGTTTGTTCAAAAATATGAGAAAGAACCCGATTCGCTACATGAAGCATCTTAAATTAGCTGAAGTCAAATAAAAACATGTTCATTTGTGTCTGTTACAAATGATGCCCCACATTTATGCTAACGTATTGTATCAAAGAGTTTAAATTCTTAGTTCTAACTAGGCTGTTCAACACAGACACACATAGCTTTACAATTGCAATGTAGCTGAAGAGCTCATGTCATCAGCTTGTTTTCAGACCACGTTCACTTTACACAAAGGATCCACACACATTTAAAATGGGGGAGAGTTTCCCAAAGGCAAAATCCAAAGTTGTCAAAATTACTTTCTCACCTTAAAGAGCACTAATAGGCTGAAACAGACAGAATAGGAATTGCTGTGTCACAAGGACAACATCCAATATAGCTGCTGGGAGGTGCTACCACTTCTACCACTAAAAAAAAGTGCTTCTATCAACTCAAATATAAATTTACTTGACTGTTGAAGTGTTTCACTTAGTTCACTGGAAAGTCTCAGCAAGAAAAAGGTAAGTTACTTGTTTGGATTCAGTATCTTGAAACTTCTTCATGATCAGAACAATGCAGCAGTTCTATAATTTTCCTCATGCCTGTTGAAACTACATTTCAGTTGCTTATTTTTTCACTTCCTTGTTAAAACATGGCACTCATTACATTTCCCCAGCTAGAAAACAATTCTTACATGGGACGCCAAGTCATTTTAGAGATAGATGAAGACATAATTCATGTCTTTGGTTCAGGGAAGGACTGATGACCCTGAAGAGAACTACTACACCTTTTTCATTAATGTGCTTTGGAAATCCCACAGGAAGGTAGTCTAAAACCAGATTCATTTTAAATTATGCACAGCAACATTTTCTCTTCAAGTTCAGGTTTTGGCCATAAATCTTGTATGCCACTATTTTAAAAGTATGAACAAGAAGCATCAACGCATCAGTGACACTTAGTTTTTAGTGGAAGTAGAAGACTGTCTGTCATGAGCCTTTGAATGTTGCCAGCCATGTAAGGTAAACTGAACATGGAGAATTAATCTGGAGGAACAAAAATTGTAGAAAGGACCATTTTATTTGGTTTGTATTCAGAGGTACAGAGACACTGTTAGGAATGTTCACACCTGGAGACACACTGATATAAATATGTACATACACATTTGTTTGAATTACCATTGTTTTCTCAGTTTTTCTTTTTTCTTTTTCTCTTTTTTTTTTTTTTGGACAGTCACATCTTTCCTCTCTTCTACTGGCAGTCCAATTGTGCAACGCCTGTGGCTCCGGCAAAGATTACAGCAGTTGTATCATAAATAGCCATTCAGCCACTTTCAGTTTTTTACAGACGGGTTTTCGTATAGGGATACTATACATGTGCTACACAGGAGTCTACTGTCACAGCTCCTCAACGACAGGCACCCACTTGGATGTAAAGATCTCCAGTGTTGCACAACACTTCATTGTGCAAAGCCAAGACTGGAATGATAGCAAATACTCTGCATGGCAGCAGTTCCTGCCTGATCAATAAGAAGCTATATAGTTAAGCTTGTTGCTATTGGTTCTGAAAGCGGATGGGTTGAAGAAAAAAAAAAACAAAAAAAGTTGTTTTATGAAGATAATAAGTAACAAAGAGGAAAACACTATGAGCCCAGACACAAGGAAAGACTATGGCATAGCACATAGCTGGGTTCATAAAGATGTAAGTGGTAAGAACTAAAGCACATTCCCAATGCAGTATGGTGAGGAGACCCACAGTTCAATCACATCCTTCATTTCTGCTTGAAAGCAAGAAGCACATTTCTGACTATCTCTGAATTTGGTTATTTTGCTGTTCTTTTCAGGTCAGATCTATATTTAAATCATACATTATGCATGTGAGATAATGTCATGATTATCTGGAATAAACTCGTTAGAAGTAACTCATTAAATATAACTTACAGCTGGAAAAGCCATTTCTACACTGCCATCTCAGTCCTCAGCCCTCTCTAAATAGGTTTATACAGTTGCATCTTAGTCCTAAGTGATTAATTCAGGCCATTTAATCCTTAAAAAGCAGACCATTTTTCCTAATAAACTACTAAGCCACTATTCCATTGTCCTCAATGGGAGATATAACAATAGAAACCTACTTAAACAAGTTGTGTCACAGGTGTTTTATTGTATTAGAAGGTATTCAAATTTTATCAAAATCAGGACATGCTCCTCAACCCATCGAAATGCAGTGAATTCTGTATCATTTATTTTTCAATAAAAAGCCCAGGTGAGGTAAGAAACATGTCAAACTACAAAAACAAATAAAGGCAACAGTGCATGGACGATAGTCTACCCATCACAGCCCAGCACAAGTTCTCCAGTTATCTTCTTTTTCTACTTCTCAGAATTTTCTAAGATAACTGAGGCAATGTTCTCCCACAAAACCCTACAAAATTCACCAGCACACTCTTCTACACATAACAGGAGAGAATACAGTGGTGGGCTTAGGGGTTTTTTTTTAAAAGCTCCTTGAAGTAGAAAACAGAATTATGTCAACTTCAAATCCAATGAATTATTCTTTCACCCTAAAATGATTAGTTAATTTAAAAGTGAACTGCCTTTGCAGCCAGATGTTAGGAATAGGTTAAAATTGTTCAATCACAGCTTCTACCCACACACTTTTCTGTTTTATTTTTCCTTCCTCAGCTTTCAATTAAGTAATGATGTCCTGTAAGGACATCTTCTTGCTTTCTTAAATAAGTAAGTATTATTACCGTGGATTGGAAGTCTCCCATTTCAACTGATAGCATCATATTTTGCCATGTAGACTAGCAATCCAGCTTCAAATTTGTCTTCCAAAAATTTATTTTTAAAGTAACTCTATTTAAGACAGCGTAAAGTGGTCATGATATATCCCTAACAAGTCTCTAAAGATGACTTGCCTTAGCAGCAAAAGGGTATCAGGACAGAATAAAATCTGTGCACAAATCTAAGGTATTTATTCAACTGACTTCTTTATATGCAATAATCTATCAGTATTATGCAAACAAACACAGAGGGGAAGGATCTTCCAAGGCATTAGTGACAAGCTGAGAGTATGTTTCAAATTACTGCTGCTGAGTAATTTAGAAGTGTCAACAGTCACTCTGGTCACAATTAATACAGACCTGAAAATGCAGAGATACCCAATAGATTGTGTTTAGCTTGCATAGAACAAACCCTAAAATCATCATTCTTGTTAAAATAAATCAGAAAATAATGGAAAAACCCAATTCACAGGCTTCCCCTTGTGCTTCATCACTACAAGAATCAAAGGCAGCTTGTAATACGTGTGCTCACTGCGAGAAAGACTCTGCAGTATCAGTGTCCACATGGTGAACAAAGATACAGACTGGGGGCTGCCCAAACAGCTCTTTGGCCATCACCACCTTCCCTGATGGCTCTCATACTCCAGGGAAGGAGCAGGATGACATGGTGAGCAGCCAGCAGCTGTGTCTCGCACGCCAAATGAACATTCCCAACTTCTCACCATGCCTGATGTGGGGTATTATCCATCAGGCCACTACCCCTGAAAGCTAAGCGGGCTTTCTGCTCATGTTAATAGCTTAGGATGGAAGAAGAGGCTTTTTGACAAATCTGCATCCAGGAGTAATGTGTGCAAGCTCTAGCAAGTACAAAGCAAGAAGCTATCTCCAGGATAGCTTAAAAATAACAAACAACAAATAATTATTCTAAATTATTCTAAAAACCCTGTGTTTGGTGGTTAACTGGCATTAACTAGAAATGCTACTGCAGGGGTGAACCCACCTTCTTGTGTCTACATCCAAGACTCCTAGCAACAGCCCCATTACCACAGAAGCCAGACAAAACTCATATAAAGAAGAAATATTGTCTTCTAACATATGAGTTCAGGGAAATTTATCTCAGACTACGTTCTGCATGGTTTATCTCCCAGGGAAAACATCATCACCACACAATTACTCTCTTGGCATAGGCACATAAGAAAGGCAGCTCAGTTTGTAGAGACAAAAACAGGGTAAAAAGATGGAAGCGAGAAACTTTACACTTGTTACACTTCCTATTTACTCTGCAGGGGGATGGATTATTCTTTCCATGAAAGTGATTACACATTAACCATAAAATAGGGAATTATAAACCAGAATACTTTATGTCTTGCTTGAACTTCAGTAATTGCACGCTCTACAAATATGCTGCTCTTTTTCGGCAGTTAGCATTCAATTATTAGGAGACCATAGATCATAATGCCTTCTGATTGTCTCTATTGGTTATGTGTGTTCTACTACTGATGTACAAAATTTTTAAAAGTGAAAATAAAGACTTAAGAGTTCACTCCATCATCTGTGTCAGTGATATGTCATGGATTAATGCTGTAGCTGCAACAATACATACTTTTCTCAAATAAATAATTTTCATTGAAATAAAAAAGTACTGGCAAACTGAGCACCATTTACCCATCTAATGTTAAAATACGGATAGTTCTATGTAAACAAAGAGGTTTACATGAAATTATATCCATTATAATTTCCCACTTGGAACACTACCAATTTAGTAAAGATTGCATTAGGTTCTCTGTTTTGCAAAACACAGACAATAGGCTTGTAAGGTACATGACAGAGAAGAAAAATCTAACAGCACTGAGGCTTGCATATCTGTTTATTATGAGACTGATTTTTGCTCTTATGAAACTGTTTCAATTGACACATTCTTTCATACTGTGTAATGCTTTATTTTGGAATTTATGTATTATTTATTTATGTTATCTATCTCCTCAGTTCTACCCATATACTCAAATTATTTTTGGTAAACGAGAACTACACCTTCAAGACATAATACTGACAGACTCAACAGTATCAAAGAAACTGCCTTTACACTTTCTAATTTTACATGGATTAAAAAAAATGCCTAGTAGTTGAGATTCTGGCTCTATAGGATCAGAGTCTAACAATAAAATACCTTATTCTCAACTGCTGTCACAGAGACAGACTATTGATTAGCTAATATCCCAATCGAATACCAACACCATGAGTCCTACTCAGTAATGAGCCAATATCCATCAGAACTACAAGGCACAAAGGGAACGCGTTCCGTCTGGGGAACTGGGCTGAGCAGCCCTCTGCTCTGATGAACCTAGAGCGCTCACCTTCTACCACAACTATTCCAAGCATGTAACGGTCTTACATTTTTTAATTCAAACTGAAAGCAAACATCATGGTGCTTTTTCCCTCTCAACAAGAGGTGGTCAGCACATCAAGCACACGTGACAACTTCACCTGGTACAGAAGACTACAGAAAAAGGAGGAAGCCCCAGGCAAACTTTACAAGTGTCTGAGGTACAGCCCAGCACAGAATGGAGGTCAGTTGTGTAAGATGTACATAACACAAGTATATGCACACTAACTAACAACATGAATAGTTCACCATGGTTTGCATATTTACTTAGCCCTGTTAGGGAATACTTCTTTGGAGGAGAATTAAAAAAAAACAAAAAACAAAAGAGGTGACAAAAACCTTGGGCTTTTGATGTTTCTCATTGATCACACAACCAGACCCCAGCAAGAGACCTTATGTGTGAAGACACAAATTCACTGATTTATACACAAGAGGCCATTTACAAGCATGACTTTCCAAAAGAAAGCAAAAATTGCTTTTATGTTTCCTTCCTGTAGAAATTGTCATGAAATAAGGATTTTCTCCTACTTCCATCTTCTTAATGGTAGGAAAGCAGAAGATATAAATATGGAGGCTTTATTGCAGAATTCACACTTTGTGCCAGTAAGAGAAGGTAAACTCTCCTATATCTTTTTTTCCCCAAAAGTTATTTTAAAAACTTCCCTCTTTCACTCCCTGTGAGCTAGACAACTCATATTTGAAGTATCTGTAATAAGCAGTAAAAATGTGTGTGTCCTACTTTAACCTAATTTACTCCAAAATTGCCACTCAACCTATACTATTAATGCTTATATGTGGTACTTCACTAATTGACACAACTTTACAGGTCCTGGAAAATATATTTTAAACTATCTACTTGGAGAATGTGAGTTAAAACTGAACTAAAAGAAAGAAAAAATATTATGTCACCTTCCATTTTCATAAGATCATTGATTTAAAAGGTAAGTTAAACTGTGTAACACTGTCATTGACAGGAAAACCTCATGTCTTGTAGACACAGTCTTGTTAAAATAAAATAAAATAAATAATCAAATCTGTAAAAATAATGTGGTTTTGTCCAACACTACCAATTACCCACCTAACTCCTCATCTTTCCTCTCTCCCTTCTCACACAGTTCTCCAAACAGTGATCAAAAGGAGAGACAAAAAACCTTGACTTCACATCTGGCTGTTGGGGAAAGAAAAAAATGGTTTGTTTAGAGGACAAAAGTCATCTGTATAGCTACCACAGAAACAGCACAGCTACTGAGATAAAAGTTGTCTTCTGTTGTGTAGATAACGTGTTCTTTTACAATACTTTTACTTACGCAACAGCAATGACTCATCCCATACACGTAACACCTACTTCTGTACCACTGGTACAGAACAGCGAGAGGACACCTAGCGGTCATCTCTGATAATTAGGGTTGGTATTGTGGAAGCAGCAGCTGAAATTGTTAACTCAGGACCTGATTCAGCACAGCTTTTACACACTTACTTAATTTTAAGCACTGTAGTAAGATTTACCATTCAGTCAAGCTTGTATTTATGAACTTTTCTGGACCGGCATTACTGTATTAGAAATAAACCAGTATAAAGTAGAATAAAACACATCTGTGTGATATGCTTATTTCATTAAACACCTGAGCTGTAGCAACAGCTAGAATGGATATCAACGGTTATTGAGGCTCATGAACCTTGAAAAGGTTTGGAAGATTGAAAACCAGATTTCCATACAAGTCAAACCAAAATAAAACATGGCTATAATTTACAAATATCATGGATCATAGTAGATTATTTTTTACAAAGCAACCTTTACTGCACATCTTGCAATATGTATTCAGTCACTTTAAAATTTATTCTAATTCTAAATAATCAAACATTTTTAGATTGAGAAAGGCTAAGGGTACAGTTTTAGAAGTACCATTTCTATTTACTCATCCATCTATTAAGTCCTGTCCTGTGGTTAGAATAGCTGTAAGCAAAGCTTTATTAAGGTTTTTAAGCAGTTTTTGGAAAATACTGTTATTTGAAAGAATCGGTAAGATTTATATCATAGACAAATGTGAAACAAAATGGCATATTATTCAAACTGTAACAATGTATTTATTCCTAATTGTGCATATCTTTTATTTTAAATAGTTTGGTTATCTGTGAGCATATTTAACTAAGAACAACTTACTATCTGCATGCAAACCTACGTAAAATGTTCAGGGGTCAGCAGCCTAAGCTGTCTCATAAAATAAGCTGAAATAAGTAAGAGTTAAGTCCAGTACATCCTGTGTGGTAGTTTTAGGAACTTATGCTAAAAAAATAAAATAAAATAAAAAAAAAATCCAAAACAAACCCACTGTCATAAATTACTACAAAAGTATAATTTCTGCAATCACCAATTTAAATAATATTTTTTCTTGCATATTATAGTACATAATTTTAAGTATATCATCTATTTGTCAACATCTAAGTTGTAAAGGACTGAAATATTAGATACTGTAGCTAAAAATCAGTTTTAGCAAAGTGTAAATTCATAACATCAATGAATTAATTCCTGCCAACGTATCTCCTGTTTCTTTGTTAAAGTATTCCCATTTCCAATGATTTATTCATTTAGATAAGCTGTTAACAACAGACTGATATAACATCAAATTTCATATGTATTGTAGTACAGGCTACAGCTCTGTTACCTCTTATGGAGAAAGCTCCTGAAATGCATATATTATTTACCTCAATATTACTTTATGTGGCTGTTAGCAGCTTGATCTTGAATTAATCAATTTAAGCCATGTGGAAATAAATACAGAAAATTAACAGTGTTTCACTAACATATATAAAAATCTTTTACATTTTTGCCTAATCATCTTAAAGTGCAGGTGACTGAACCACTGAAGTCCAGGTATGTGACATTACAAAAATGTCACATATTTCAACCTGCCTTTTTTGCTGTAAAATGTAAAGACACCTCAGTGGGCTAATACCCTTATTACACAACCCTGTTTGTTCATTGATCAGTTTTCCATGAAGTATCCTCTTGGTACATTATGAAGAATCAGTTTGCTAGCTGTGTTCTCAGTATTTTTTGACATTCTGAATCCAAATAAATAGTATTTCACATTTATCTGTGCCATATTTAAACCCAACATGTCAGCCTATATATAAAAACTGTTAAATAAATCCTGTTTGGTTAAAACCACATATAAACAGGATCCAGTTCTGTCACAAAAAGTAGTAAATAGTTGCTCCCTGTTGTGCATGTGCAAACACAGAAAATATAGAAAAGATTAATAGAAGCAGCAAAGGTCTCATTGACTAACCCTATGGGATCGTCCAATTATTTCTTCCTAATTCAGCAAAGTTCATCCTTACCCAGTTTTTTTTGTTTTAAAACATTACAATGTTATATCACACAATTTTTTCCAAAGTGGTAATGTAGGACCGTGAAGAATAGTTTCACAAGCTACATCCAAAGTAATAACCAACTAGTATGATAACAAAAGTCAAATACTACAATTCATGACTGCCTTCACTTCTGGTATCTGTGCAACAGTAAATAACAAATAAAAAGAACATTTTCTTCTTTCACACATTACATTTTGGGATTTATGAGAACATGATTAAGTCTACATATTTATCACTGTTCCTGTGTGCTCTCACTGTCATCAGAAATATCTTTCAAAAGCAGCCAACAGCTTCTTGATGCTTTACTTCAGGCTCCAAAAAAAATGAAAAAAAGAAAACTTCAGAACCTCTTTTACCTTCTTCAGAACATCCAGGGAGTATTATAATTTGTTACCAAACACAAAGAGATGGACTGCACATATCTTTTCAATACCTGTCAAATAAAGTCTCATACAAGAAATATTACACAAGTTTTATTAGTGGTATCAAAGGTGAAGTTGCTATCAAGCAGTCATTAGCTAAAGATTAAATGGACCAAACACCAGCTATTTATGCTTTGGACATAATCTTCTGGTCACTTCTGGTCCCACTGAGTGGCTGATTGAACTATTTTTGATTTAGAATACCTGATTTATCTTTGACAATAGATTGAAGGGGGAAAAAAAAAGGCATTAATTTCTCTGCTTAATAGGGCTTTACAGTGGCAAAACACTAACTCAAGCTGACAGAAAATAATGTCACTGAATGCATTTCAGAATGTTGTCTACCTGTAAAGCACAGAGGAGACAAAAGCAGAGCTTTGTGGTAGAACCTCAAAATATGCTTAATCATTTGTTTTAGTTAAATTGAGTACAAAACTGCAGTGCTTTATTTCTGTGTCAAAAACATAGTAACGCTGCATTACAGTGAGGCAAAAAGAAGTAGAATTTACAAAACACAGTAATAAAAAACAGTTACCTTTTTCAGGAGTGTTTGGAAAACAACTATACATTTATTAGACCACTGATACTATCATTCAGCAGCATGCCATTTTTAAACATAATCTGACTTTATTTGTGAGATGGCCTCATATTTAGGCTTCTGTTAAAACATAAATTGAGTATAATACTGATGACAATCAATAGAAGCAGCACCAGAAATGGTACCAAATCATCTTTCAATATTCATTCAATTAAACAGGTCTTTATAAAAGAAGGTAAATAAATTTATGCAAATCTACTTTAACAGCACTTCCAAGAAAATGCCTTACAAAATAATTCTCACTGCACTTGCTGAAAGAAAGGTTTAGAAAACAACAGTTATTCTTCCTATGCTTTTAGCACTTTCCTTTAAAATATGATATTTAGAACGACAGAAATGGGGACAGGCAAGAAATTAAAGGACTGAATCATAGTGGTGTATGCCAAAGCATTAAACACTTCCTAACCGTGAGCATGCCAAATTAGTGAATGCCATAATTTCCTGGAAATGTCACCACACCAAATTGGCAGGCAGCATAAGGTCATGTTTGGAAATACTGGAGTTGACAGTTTAGAAGGCAATGACTCAAAATTTGAACTACCCACTTTTTCGTAAAGAAGTTTAGTATTTGTTATATTCAGCCTCCATAAATCCTTCAAACAATGAGCATTCTGGGAAATCTACTCAATTATGAATGGTTTCAATTTATCCAAAACCAGAAAACTATGAACTTGTATTTTAAGTTCTCTGTGATTACAAGGGTATTAATTTCCTAAGTTTAAGTGCTAGTCCCCAAACTCAAATGCAGAATTAGGTGATTGCTAAAAGTTCTAATATTCTCAACAGAAGCCCATGCATGCTTATTGTGCTGATGGTCTCAAACATGTTTTTGGTGTCTGTTGTTAGCAAAGAAAAGATGGTTACTCTCTGCTGGGGTTTTTTGGTTTTTTTTTTCCCCTAAAAAAGCTTTTCTACTAGCACCTTTATGTAGTTATACTAATTGGTGAGTAAAATCTCTTTACTCCATTCTGGTTCTTGTGTAGCTCTTCAGAGACGCCTGACTAAATTTTTGTAGGAACAAGATCTTAGTAAATGTTGTTATACCCATAGAAATCTTACCTCTTCCCACTGGTGTATGTACCTAATCAGTCTTGAAAGGCGTAATAAACGTAACAGGCTGAGGATTTTAGTAAATCTCACAATTCGAAGTGCTCTTGCTGTCTTGTAAACCTCTGAATCCATTCCTTTTTCTACAATGAGAAAGATATAATCCACTGGTATTGATGAGATGAAGTCAACTACAAACCAGCTTTTTAAGTAATTCATCTTAATGATTTTAGGGTCCAGTATTATTTCAGAGCTGTCTTCATTTACAGTCCCAGTTCTAAAATTCATGATCAAGTCCAATAGAAAAACAGTGTCTGATGCCACATTGAAAATAATCCATGGTGTTGTTGTTTGTTCTGTGAAGAATGTGATTCCAACTGGTATAATGACAAGGTTTCCAACCATCATTATAAGCATGATTAAGTCCCAGTAAAACCTAAAAAAACAAAAAGGAAGAAACAAAATGGTTGATGTAATGAGGTAAAACACAGTTAGAAAAATGGTCTCTATCATGCCACTAACTTCATCTCAAGGGGCTTAAAGATTTTGCTAGCCTAAGAAAACTCTCACTCTTTAAAATCATTCAATATATTCATAGTCATTAGAGAAGACAAAATAATTAATACATTTCATTAACTGCCTTTCTTCTCAAGAATATGCATCAAAGATAAAGACACTACTATGTCTCATCACTCCACAGAATATCTGAAAGGTATGTATGTGTTGCACTTGGCTGACTTATCCAGACTCCTGTCAAAACCTACCCACCTGTTACATAGAATGTATATTCTATGTGTATCTATGTTATCTATCCTGATGTAAGATTTCCAGGGGATGGTAGTATAAACCAAACAGATTTCAAGAAAATTAAATCTAAAAAATTAAATCGTCAAAGAAGGTTATTCTTGTTCAGTAAAAGAACTGAAACTGAATTTCAGAAAGCCCGAACCCAGCACATGACCTGTTGTTCTGCTTGAGAATATGATCTGTTCAACTGAACTTGGAAAGACATGGAAAACAGTCAACTCCATGAGTTCTCCATGGCCACATTAGGCTTTATAAAAGACTAGAGGTAGGAATGGCTCCACAGCTATCTCCCTGGTCTACCCTCCATTGCGGTGGGGCCTCATGCAGCCAATATGTGATGGATGTGCCACCAGCACACCGCTCCAGCACTGATTTCCATCATACTAGCACCAGCATCTAGCATGAAACAAACACTCTCATCTTGGTAAAGGCTCAAGGAAATCAACAATAATAACAGTTTAACTATCCACAAAACATTTTAGAACCACAAGCTTAATTTTTGCTAGACTTGCAGAGAGCTTATGGATTACATTAGATTTCAAAGACTGCTTCTTGTATTTGCCAAATGATACAGGTTTATAAGTCCCCTTTGTTTCATGTTTATCCATGAAAATACGTCTGAGTTTAAAACTTGTTGATCTGAGAGTAGAAATAATTAACTGTAACTGTAAAATACCCTAACGGAATTGTAGCATGGGATTGAGAGTTGCATGAGAATTCATAGTTTTAAAACTTTTTGTTTCAAGCTAAACCTAGAGATTAGTCTTCACTATTTGAGAAAGTAGATAGCAAAGTACCTCCAACTGGTACAAAGAAATTGTTTGTAGTACCACAATGGGATTTATGTCTTTCACATTTTCGATCTTACAATAAATGTGAATACTACATGCCATAAATATTCTGGTTTATCCAGGCTGTATGCGTTTTTGCTTAGTATGTGATGGTATTCACCATATCTGTACCTTATCTGGCAAAAAAAAAAAAATCTCTATTTCTCTTATATTTTAATTTCATGTAATTTCATGTAATAGGCTTCTTGCTGTGCTAGATTCTTTTTCAATAATCTAGAATTACCGCACAGAAGGAATCACTAAATTCAGATATTATTGCTACTATGATCTACAGGTACAATTACTACAAACAGTCTCACATGTTATCAAACAAAATATTTCACAAAACTATTCTGGTAGAATAAATGTCTCCAAAGAATCCTGAAAATGAGTGAAAAACAATGAGGATATAATCACAAGAGACATACTTATATTTGTGGCTCACTCCTAAGCAAAGCATTGCTTAAGTTCAGCTTGACCTTTCTGTTTCACCAGCACAGCGAGCTGTTATGCAACAAAGGCTAACTAAAGCTAAAAAACAACCAGTGACACAGCCAACATAGAATATAATACAGAACCAGGTGTTTTTTATCTAGCAGTAATCCGTGGTTTAAAGGATAGTTATGTACTGTGATTATGCAAAACACACTGCAGTTCCTGATACTGAATGTCGGCAGAAGTGGTAGCATTAGGGCTTCAGCATAAAATATGATTGAATGCTAAGGACTATGAGATTGTACCAGTTTTGCATTTTGATATTACCCCACCATATAGTATCAACTGATTATTTAGCAAGAAAAACTTATTTATTTTTCATTAAGAAATTAATCCAAAATTTTCTTTTAGGAAATTGTTTCCAAATGCCATTCTGTCAGCCATGTTACATGATATTTTTCTTTCAGGTAAGAAAAATTAGATGCAACCCCTGTATTGCCCTTCTGCGACCTGTGCAGAGCAAGTAATACAATGCGTTCCTTCCCTACTGGGTCAGAACATCCTACTGTTCATGTAACCAAGGGCAAGCTGAAAAGCTTCACAAGATGGTGCGAGAAGCTGCTATTGAGACACAGAGGTAGGCCTTTGTTTCAAACTGGTTTTATCATTATTTATTTATTTATGCGTGCTTCCCCACCCCCCAGTAAGCATGGCTATACATTTTAAATTTATAATCTCAGAGTTCCAGATTTGCATAAGGTCTTCCCAAATGCTGACCAAACGCAAGAAAGAGATAGGCCTATGACAAAAATTTTTTGATAATGGGTTAAAAAAAAAAAAGAACCTGGGGTAATGAGATCTTTCAGAGCTCCTAGTGAGAAGCAAGCACTGATCATAGCTTCACAGTAAATAGCTGGTCCTTTGAAGCTAACTTAGTACAGATAATACTAGTTGCCATTAACTGAATGTACAGCAGCCAGCACCACACCAAATTATTCCTGAAACTTTTCAAATGCTTCTAAATGACACAAAGGTTTAATATCTCTAGGTGAAAAAAAGTTCATGCATTCAAAAAGTATTAAAAAACATTTTTAAGGCACATTTTTCCTACCTTGGAAAGAATTTATAAAGAAAGAAAAACAAAACAAAACAGAACCAAACCAAACCATGCTAACTATTACTTTGGTATTCTCAAATAAAACCAGTTGGATGCATAGCCCTCTTTCAGTGATCTTTTCACTCATAATTTATATACTATACTTTTAAACTTATGGTAATAACACAGTGTTTTTTACAGTTCTGGAACATGGTCCTGAAGCTTTGGTGGTTTATTTATTGCCACAGGCTATCGGGGATAGGATAAACAGCTTGTTCAAAATGAATGCTTATCTGAGCAACAATAAAGAACTACTTAGTAGTATTAATTAATCAATGTTTGAACTAACCTTCATAATGTAAGGCACTATGAGTTCTAACAGGCATTTTATTACCCACTTTATATATCCATCCCACAGAAAACGGAGTCTTAAAGAAAGAAATTTCATCTCTAAATTAGTTGATATGCTACACATTTTTGTGTATATACAACTGCATAAAACATAATTCAGATTTCTGTTATTATTTCCTGGTTGCGCCCATTGACACAGCAGTCGCAATGTGCTTTAATCAGTGTAGTTTGATATATGATTATCCTTACACCACACCCAGACTGACCCAGCAGAAGTAGTCAGTGGTCTCACAAACCACAGAGCAGAGTGAGTCTAAGACACTGAGTGCTGTGACACAGCTACAGAGGAGTCAGGTTGATTATGCTCAAGGATAAGTCTTCTGAGTTTCCAGAAAGATCATAAAAGTCTGATTATTTAATAACAAAGAGCAAAATATATCCAAGCAAAATATATCCATAAAACTTCATGAATCTCAGTGATAAAAACACATGAAATTCTGCCATGTTATAACATGGAACGTCTTTGAAAAAGACACAGATTCAAATTGCTTGTAAAATATCTTTCAATTGAAACCTGATGCATTTGAGACATTATTTCATTTTACACTTTCAGAGAACCAAGAACTGTAAGAAAATCTCACAAGTTCCCATGGAAAACTTGTCTCTCCTTTAGTTAAATATTTTGATTGACTAGCAGATGCTCAGCGAAATGAACACTGACTGTTTTGTTATCTCACCTTCAAACACAGCTTTATTTCTTTTGCTTTCATGGAACATCAGTTCACCTAACAGAGAAATCAATCTCCTACATAGAACAAAACAATCATAGTAGAAATAACAGTAATTTAAAATTTTACTACAATATACTGTAAAAAGCACTATACTTGGTATTATTCATGCCAGAATTTGGTTCTTATAGGACATGCCATCTTTCTCTTGCTCTGCAACTATATTACTCTTATTGTAAGAAAGAGCAAAGCTACACACGCTTGAAAATATCTTCAACTTGCAGATAAACACTGATATGTGTTGGAAAGGACAGGAAAATGAAGAAGGCAGTGTTTCAGAGAATCCAAATTCTTTTCATGATTGCACAGGTGTCTGTGCTTGAAAAATCATCACTTTTTTTTTTTTTTTTTCACAACCTGAAAGTGAGGATATCCCCTTCTGCCCAGCTATGCATTTCCATTCTCCCCATCTGCCTCTCTCTTACGCATACACAAACCTTCTTCTGGGAAAAAGGCATACAAAGTAACTATGAAATTCCTTCTATTCTAACATGATACATTGCATTCAACATCCTCCTTGGAACAAATTCTGTTTAAATGTTGCAAATCTATTGTGACATGCTTCTGTGATTTTGGCTCAGCAGCAATTTTGTTGCTTTACAATTTCCAAACATAATTTATTGTAATCTATCTGTTCAATCACATTAATACAAATGCATTAAAATGACTAGTGAAGTGTCACTACTTTACTTTGGCCAGTTTTCCACCATCAAACTGGTTAATTCTGCAGTTACGCTGTTCTTCTGTACAGATAAAACTTCCATCATCTGGATGTACTTAATTTTGAAAAGCTTTAGGAAGACAAAATTTTAGGTTTGGGTTTCTGTTTGGTTTTAAGAGTTTAAGAGATAAACATTCTTCTTCTGAAATTGTCAATATATATTCTTTAATCTCTTCTACTTCCATCTGACAGCTTTTAGCTTATATTAAGTAAACATAAACAAGGAATCTTGCAAGGCTGAAACAGAGTGCCTTTCATGACTCACTCCTTTCAACTGTAAAGCACACACTACAGCAGAATACTAACAGCATCTCCTGCTCTTTAAGTGCTGAGGTTGAAGGGCAGAAATATTAAGCAGAAGCCTGTGACACTTTCTCAGATGAAAATTTCATCAATACTTGCTGCTATTTTAAAATTAAATACATATTGAGATTAATGAACTTTCATTGACTTATGGACTTAGCTAGGTAACCTGCTGAAGAAGCGTAAAGGCTTTCTCTACCTGTCTGAGACTGGTCAGTCTGGGAAGAGGCAGAGGCTGATGTTCTGAAAAGTCAGTTTCCCTGCCCAAATTCTGAGCAATGCTGGACCTGGGAATCTTCCATGATTAATAGTTTCAGTCTGATTCACAGTAAAAATGCGTTTAAAAAAAAAAAAAAAAAGGTTTCAGACCACCAGAAATCTTGATTTCATTTCAGTCTAATACTGAAGTCCTCTACTTCAAGGTTATCATACACACTTGGAGATCCAACTTATGTGCCTTACTGTTATTTTTTAAATATAAATGCAACTTCCTACCTCATAGCAGAAAAGGAATGCAAACAGAGATTAATAAAAATCAATACCATGTCTTCTTTTTTTTATATAGACATAGAACATACTTAACAATTACAAGCTTGCACAATTTCAAACAGATTTCATTAGTTTTATCTAATAACTAAACACACTTAGCAGTAGAGATTTGTAATTTATTGTTTAGTTGTGATTCTATGCACTACGAAGATGATTAGATAAATGCAGCTCCCAGGGGAATCCAATCAGAGCCTAGTGAAGCCAATGAACAGCAACTTAATACTTTCAAAAGGCTTGCTTACAGCATTTGGTTAGGTTTAAAGCACGAGTGCTTTAAAGGCTTGATTACTAGAAAAGAAAACCCTGGTACTATCCTTGGAAGGTGACTATAAAATTGTTTAATTAACATTCCACTAATATATATAGATATTTTCAGTAAATTCAATTAATATTTAAGCAGTGGACATTTCATCAAAAGATTTTTAATTCTTGTTGTGTATGCAATAGCTTCTGTCTAATGTTTTTATAGTATTTTGCATTAAAAAATTAAGTCTCAGATTTCTGAGAAATAAAGGTACAGGAGTAATATTGCCTTCACTGAATATGAGAGGGGAGCATGTAGAGGAGAAAAATAAATTTATATAATGTGGCAACATTATTTAATAGACTCTCTTCGGTTTTAGACAACAATCCCCAACAACAAGTGTTTGAATACATGTGGTATTTGCCATTGCTTTTCCTCCAGAGAAACATACTAAACTACAGCAGAAAGCATTAAAGCCTGACTTCTATATAACCTTGGGTAAGAACAGTGCATCGCTGTCAGCGGAACTCTGATATTGCTTTTACACTCCCCCATCTTTACACACTTCCTCCTTTTTACAGCCCCATTCCTCAGTAAAAAAGCAGTGCTCCTGTTCAGATAGCTGCCAGCCAGGAAGAAGTGATGATGAAGAGTCAGGACTCACAAATTAGTTTTCTCATGGAAGAAGCTGAATCTGTCTATGCTGACCTGTGTGCTGATCAAAACAGGTATCTTTCAGATCTTCAAGACTTTCTGCATCAACACATGTCAAAGCACAAGGAACATATCTTCCTCAAATTTGCCATCCTGTTCCAACAATTCCACTACAACCTCTCAGTATCAAGCAACACTCTGTGTAGGGCATCCAGCTGATTTGTTTCAGCTATATACCACCAAGCCTTAAACCAATCACAAACTGAAACATACTGAATCTTTAATTGTCAGCAAATTTCTGTAGTGGATCACTGTAAAACACACATTCACATTCTCAAATTAGAAATGACCACTTTACAGGCATGAGAAAAAGTCTGAAAGAGACAGGTCTAAAAATAATTCAGCTGCAGAATAATCTCACATCTCATGTTGGAACACTTGCATTAATTAAGAATTTTGTAATGACAGTAATTTTAAGAGTGCCACTTAGAAACATGACATTTAGGATGCCTCCATACTCAGAAAAATTCAGAGGCTTAAATTGGGAGAAGCCTTCTGTAATTATTCTCAACAAATCTTCGTGTGAAAAGGAAGGTAACTTAACCCACAACACTTTGCAAAACCAAGAAAAACCGACAATATCACCTAATATTCTTCTTTAATAGATTTCTTTTAATCAATTCTATCTCTCAACTTTCAGTTTAATCCTTAAAGTTTCTGCAGATGGGGAAAAGTCCATTTTTTCTGCTTATCTTCAGAAAGAGATGATGGGGAAGACAATGCTCAGTAGTTATTGACAGACCTCAGTAATGGGGTTTGTTGAGGAAACTGGCCTGTGGCCACCAAACGAGTTAAAACAACTAGTTTTTTGAGGTGAATGCTTCTGACCAAAAAAAACCAGGACTAGGACCAACAACTTGTTTCATGCAAGACACTGAGATCTCTGGTATTTGATATATACACTACTACTAACAATTTCACTCTGAAGAGGTAAAATTGGCTTTGTGCATGTAACCATACAAAGTTATAGTACATTTGAACAGGAGGCTTCAAACACGAATTTTCATTTATTATAAAAAGTTCACTGAAGGCATGACTCAACATTATTTTTTAAACTTAAAAAAAAAGAAAAGGTAGTCTTCAAATTCATGAAGGAAAATCAGAGATGTGTAAAAGTGTAAAATAAATAGGTATGAAACAAATCAATGGATTATACATGCAGACTTTGTACTTGTACAACATGAGTGAAAACAAATATCTACAACTGCGTATTTATATAGCTTTTATGCATCTACACAGGTATAGAAGATTGTAATGCAAGAACAAGTAATTGTCATAACATAAATATATCATTAAATTATTTTTCCCTCTTACAACAATTTATGTCTGGTCTTTGGTTCCAAAGTCTATGTTTCTTTGAAAGTAAAAATAAATAGTGAGATTTCAGCTGTTCAAAAAAAAAGTGGAAGTACCATTTTAAGAAACAGTAAGCTGATTTATTGTAATCCACGGATAACACATACCATTTGCTTCAAAAGGTAATTAAATCTAATTAAAATATTTATGTATTTAAAAAATATAGTAATAACTTTTTTTTGTTGTGAAAATGCACTTTCAGCAACCAGACTGAATAGTTTGATTTCTTAGGAGATATAGGAGACATACAAGTACACGCTCAAATACATACAGTGAAAATTGTATATTTTTGAATCGTTATTTTATTAATTTTATTAATAGAATTCATCATCAATTTATCTAAAATAGCAACTAATTGAAAATACACCAGATATTTTAAGAAATTAAAGAAATAAACTTCCACAAGCTTGCTTATACCTTTTTCCATGTGTATTTATTACAAACCCCTTTTTTTACAGGGTGATGCAGCATAGGAGCTCTGGACTAATAAGCAGGTAGGAAGAAGAAAGCTCAGCTAGGAAGTTCAATATTCTGTTTTAGCATTATCCCTCAATACATAATTTCATACTTGATACACTAAAACACCTGTCCGTATCAGAAATAAAATGGAGCTCTTACGTTTTTCTCCTCCCACCAGCCACATTCAGAAATCCCCATTTTTATATTATTCAACTTGTATTGAGATCTCTCTGCTAGCCATTGCCTTCCACAGGATTTAAGCAGATGCGATGTAATTTTAATATTTCTTTAAAATTTCTCATTTTACATACTGCATGTTCCAGACTTACCATCCTTTTGACAGCATCATTCTGCCTGCATTTCCAAACAAATCAGCTAATTATACCTCTAGAGAAAGCAATATCATGTAGACCTGATTCGCTTGTTAAAAACAAAAAGGAAAGCCCAGAAAAGCAAACAAGAAAGAATATATATATATGTTGAAAAATGTTCTAGCTATTGGCCTATGTAACTGTGATCTTGTTAGTTTTAACTCTGCTCTTCTCATCATCTTTTCATGCTGTTTATCCTCTAACACTCCAGCAAGCTTCACACAAGCAGGCTGAGCAAAACCTCACGTATTGCCGTTGCAAGCAGCTCAGAGATGGGTGGAGGTTCGGCATACAAATCAAGCTTCTGGGGATGTAAAATGTGCCTCTGACATTTATGAACATCAGTAAGTATAATGCAATGTGATTGCTGAAGGGCCCTTTTGCAATTTAATTCAATACAAGGAAACAAATTTTTTTCAATGAAATGGCTTTGTTTGTTCTTAAAAAAAAGCTAACAATCACGTCTTAAAAAACAAAACCAAAATCAAAGAAAAAAAACCAAAAAACAAAAAACCACAACAAAACAACCAATGTACATTTATTAATTTTTTTTTATCTGAAAAACAGGAAACAACTTCCAATATCAAGCACACCAAGACATTGCCTTTACATGCAATGATGCCTTTTCTCCTTCCAGTACACCTTTGCCCACAGCAGTACAGCAGGTTATATCCATCACTTGGTTGCAGTTAAAAAATGAGGTTCCATTACATCTTGTCACAGGTCTGCACAACCTTGAAAGAGATGGTCAAGATGCATTTCTAGAAAATATGCAATAAATTTACAAACTACATGTTGAAAGTATTTCTTGAATAATGGCAGATTATTGGCTTGAAATGAAGTTGTTAATTTGTTTTAACTTAGTCATGTGAAATGGTTGTGAAGCCAGTGGAAGATGTTTGTTACGAATATATAGATTAATTTAACATTCTATTCTATCTTCATCGAGACAGAACCATCTAAAGTAGAGCTGTTATACAAAATATGTATATTAGATAAAGCTTTTTTCCCTGACTTTTTTTTTTTTTTAAAGACAAGATATCACTTTAAGCTTCAGAAAAACATGTCAGTTTTCAGCATGAAAAATAGAAGATTGATAAAAATATTAAGATCTGAAAATTTATTCAAATATAACCACAGGCTTTGTTACATGCTTCACCTATAAATATTTATCAGAAAAAAATATAAAAGGGAATTATTTAATAAGCTGCTTCTCCACTTTACATTTTGGTAGAGTGTTTTGTTTTCCGCAGTTAACTTTGAAGTTTCTTGGTACAAAAATTCTCTTTTTCCAGTCTTTGGACATTCAAGTGAAGTAGTCCATACACCTTAACAGTGGCACAGCCCCAATGTTGCTCTCAAGATCAGCCACACAGTAGAGGTTAAGGGTGACAGGGGAAAGCGTTTGCCTGCAATAAAGTTGCGTATAATCGTAGCCCCAGATAAGTGGCTCTAAAATAAGCACTCAAAGAAACTTTGGTCACGAACCTATGACCTGAACTATAAACAACAGCAAAAGTATCAAGGAAGCTATTCACTCCCTTATAGACAGATGACTGTTGCTTTGATACAGCCAAAGAAAAAAACACAAGAGTTTCCTTCTGCTGTGGTGAATACAACACGAGATGTCCATCTTTATCTTCCATCCATATTCACTTTCTAAATATAATAAATAGGTTTCTGGCTTTCAGCAAAAGAAAACATTTTACTCAGAAGAGGTTTTAGCCACAAGCATATGTTCCTCAGAAAGACAAAATTTAATTTAGCCAAGTATGTATGTTTCATTTTAGGAGAACAGTGAGTTATGAACTATTCAAACATGTTTAAGCTCAAGATGTGTAATATTTAGAACAGCCAGTTATACGTTAATAATTCATTGTTGGAGAAAAAGAAATTGAGGGCAAAAAATTATTAATAAAACTTCTCATTATAATTTTAGAGAAGATATTGATCTGTAAACTGCAAATCAAAATATATAATATGAAAGAAAGTGAACATGAAGCATATTCAAATCACTCTGATATACTAGTTCTACAAATGCACAGTTCCCATGGGTGACATTTTTTAAAAAACAGGTTTACCATTTATGTCTCTTTATGGCTAGAATTATGAAAGATGTTCAGGCACAGGGTCCAGATGCTTACAAGTATCTCCGTCCCTAGCTCGTTCTGAAATCCAAAGATAGATAGGCTCCTGACTTCCATCTTGGATCTTCATCTAACATCCTATAGATTTGCACACTCTGTACAGATCACTGGGTAAAAGTGACATTTTCAAAGCCGTTCCAGAAATGGAAAAGTTTGTAATGAAAACATGAAACCAAGTTAAATATCATATTCCATTTGCTCATTTTTCCTGTGGCATAAAATCAGCATATACATTCAATGTTAAGATGAGCTGTTCTTCAGTGCCACTTCATGGAATTACGAGTCAGTGGCCCCAGAATGAGCATCTGCTACCATTTTACACAGATTCATGGTACCTGCATTCCTGAACTATAAAGCTAGCTCTCCTTCCCTGAAGCAAGTCTAAACTCTGTCATGCTGTGAGGGAGTGGAAGTTCACTGCAGCTCTCCCATCCCTTCCACAGGGAGATAAATTTGATCTAGCCTGTGGAGAATGTAAAAGTTGGCTGCATCTTAGAAATGACAGAAACAACCATGGTCACATCGAGCTATGTTCATATAGTCCTGGGAACAAGAGTAGTGGTGGTGAAAATTGCTAAGTAACACTGACAGCTTGTATAATACTGAAGGAGTATTCCTCAGACCTGTCTTAACGAGAATCATCTCTCAACAAAAGAAAACTAGCTTGCCTGTAAAAAACAGAGGACAGCATATAGGCCAGCTACAGAAAAATCTACCTTTAGGAAACAAGAACAGAGAGCAGTTTAAATGGAAGCAAGAAATTTTAAACTCATAGCTAATACCTTTAAATAGCAAAATAAAAACAGACAGTTAATTGGATTCTGTCATCATTTATGTCATATATAGTTCACATCTAATATGCAAATGAAATAATACGATTATTAGTTCCTGGATTTAGTTCTTGTCAACATCAAAAACCTTGAAATTGTTTTTATATTTCTTCTTCCATTTCACAAAGATCACCCACCACAATAAATTCACTACTTCACTAAATACACAGTAAGAACATGTACAAATACCACTCAACTTTTCAACACCCAGCAGTATATTACTGCATTTAATAGTCTGTTCCAAATTTCAAGAAACACCTTTAAGTTACTAAAAGCATTTCAGATATCTATTGACAGAATGCACACAACTAGAAGTCAATTTTGGTCATGTGGGCACCTAAATTAGGTTCCTTATCTCTCACTTGTCCCATACATGCAAGATCTACTGTTTATTAAGCCATTGGATTTCAGACATTTTCAATTTTGACCCTTTTTAAATACCCTGTTAGACTGCTTACCATCTGGCAGTGCTTACTCTTGATACCACACTCCCTTTGCATTACAGAACTGTGTTTCTTATAATTATATCTTTAATGTGATAGATGTATGCAACACTAGAATTCCCAAGCTGTCAATCAACAGGCTGAGGGGACAATTGCAGCAAAGTATCTTGTTACTGTCTGTAGTAACAGCATGTTCAATTATATTCTCAATAGAAAGGCTGCCAACCTGGCTAAGACATGGGAAACAGAAAATATGGTGGTTTTTTTTTTTCTTAATTATTACAGGGTATTTATTTACAAACTCTAACACACTATGAAGAACACCTAGGCTAACCTCTCCCTGTTAGACTGAACGAAGAGCTCAGTATCCCTAGTTAACAGACTCTGTAAGAATGGAAAACTACATTAAAAAATAATCAATGCATCATTTCAATTTATATAAAGGGAGAAGGAAAAACAAAAGGAGGGAAAAGAGAAGTTGTTTTGAAAATAAATAAACAAATAAATCAATCAGGAACTACATCACCATGTTCTCGATAACTTTAAAATCAGAACTGCAAGTTGCCTGTAGCAGGATTTCTCTACCTGAAATTAGACCATAGGATATTCTATAAATAATGCTTTATAAATAAAAGACTGAAAAAGCAGGATTCAGTATTTAGGTAGTCACCTAGATAATAGTCTTCATGAACACTTGAGACACAGCTCTGAAAAACAAGACATCTCTGAAGTATACTTGACAAGGTGGGCAATGAGAAAGGTACCAAATTATTACATGAAACTCGAGGTATATACTTGATTCATTTCATTACTTACGTCTTGTTTCCAAGTTTGTGTCTTAACAGGCTAATATCTAGTTGGAAAAGAAAATCTTTGTGTTGCTAGTGATCTTATCTTTCACTAAAGACAAGGTGACCCAGAGTGACAGACAAGCTTGGCTGTTATCTTCGTTGAGAAATCAAGTGAAAACAAGCCCATATGCAGCCATCCCAAGGAACATGTAGCTCAGGATATGTTTGGGGAAACCAGAAGCCTGCAAGCGTGTACTGTCAGTCAGTAATAAGATGTTTAAGGGTTAGTGTTACCTACTAGCAGTTTCACAGTAATTTCCCTATCAGACAGAAATCGTAAGTCCTTCTGGGATGAACAAATAGAGAGCAGTCATTCAAGAGCCTCACAGAAAGCCATGCAGTAGTCATGTGAAAGCTTGATTGCATCCTCATGGTATTGCAGCCATACATTCATCCCATCTCCTGGGTGGAGTTGGATAGATCTCTATGTATCTTATAAAAGTTCTATATATTCTCCATAGCTTTGACCTAGAACAAGTTAGAATAATCACTTATCATTAGGATGCTATGATATATTACCCTAAATTTACTGCAATCTATAGATTTGCTTAACATCAGATCATATGAGAACCACATTGCCTGTTGCTGCAGTCATACTATAAAGACGTGCTTTTTGGAGGTCCTGGTAAGTTACTTTAAGATAAAACAGGATCAGCTAAAGAAACATCAATACTTCCATACTTTATTCTGCTGACAGAAGAGAAGAAAAATGAAGGCAATCAGAGTATGCTACATATAAAATTGGAATGTATGATATCATGAAGGCACATTTTATTTCTGTGGAGGTCTTTATATGCTTGTGCTTTAGTGCAAGTGGATTTCAGACTAAGAATGAAAAAGAGCAATACTACCTAAAAAAAACCTCTGTGGTCAAAACAATTTTAATGTATATTGGCTATTATAGTTTATATCATTTAAAAGAACAAGCCAGACAAACAAAGTAAAACCACAAAAACCTCAATGTAGCCCTATGTTTTTTCCATTGAAAACAATAAGAATAAGAATTAATAAGAATTAAGAAATTACATAGAAAATTTATTAATATCAGCAGTACTCCAAATTCCAATAGTGTATCAAATTATTCATTCAATAATGTGCTTCAGTAGGTAAGACATCCACATAAACAACATGGAAGTTTATAAAATAAGAACAAAATCCTATTCTTAGCTACATGATCCAACTCCAGTTGTGGGAATTTCAGCGGTATAAATAAGAAAGGGGGTTTGCATTTTGTTTTGTGGGTTTTTTTAAATATATAATGGAAACAGATTGCATTTCCTTTGTAATCAAATGAACATTTTCTGAACACAAGTTTCCTCCAGACTTATTCCAGCTGCACTGCAAACCAAGGCAATAAGATTATTACAAAATATCATGCAGCTTGCCTGAATCTGACTATCATCAGATTAAAATATATTAGCAGAGATTTTATGGAAGCTAAATGACAGTGTCCTTGAGGTAGTACTGACATTGACTCCAGCTGATACAGATTTTGGTCATTAACATACCTTACTATGTGTCTAGAACGAGCCCTCCAATAATTAGAGATGAATACACTATGATTTTTAAAATTAAATCATGCCTCTGGGAGTGAATCAGGGAATAGACAGCTAAAGGACTTTCAAGCAATTAACAAGAACTGTGCTGTCAGGTTAAAAATTAAACATTGCAAAGTAGGTTAAAAGTTTCCTCTCTCTCAAAAATTGTATGTTGACATAGAAAACAGCTCTCAGGCATGTTGAGTGAAAGTAGAGGTAAGAATGGATATCTCTTATTTACAATCAAATGAAGAATATTTCTTTAATTTTCATATTCTTCCCTCCTCTCTAAAAATAGTATTTTGCCTTCTAGGACCTTCAATCTGAGCGTCTCAAAAAAAAGCTGAAAAAGTTTAATTAAATATTACAATGTCACTGATCTGAGATAGCTAGGCAGAAATGCAGAGGTAAAGATTCATACTTTACAAGTGACCTCTGGTTTCATACATCTGCTACCCCAGGCTGAACAACCAGAAACTGAGCCACTCAAATTTTAACTTGATTATATAACCATAAAAAAACCCTACGCAATTTATCAAACATTATGCTTTTTTAATTCAGCTTTCTAGCCACCAAAACCAAAGCCACCAAAGCCACCAAATGCTAAATCCAGACCTTCATTTAGTATTCCATGCTTTTACATAGTATTCCAATTTGCAGTTCCCTCACTGTACTTGTATAAGAAACCTAATATGAAGAAAAAACATTTACTGACTTGATTATAAGCATTGCTTATTTCGATGACCTAACAAATAAAGTGCCAGTACACATTCAAAAGATTGTAGTCTTGCTAAAATAATCAATGGGATTAACAGAATCAGTGTTTTTTCCCCAAAGGCCCAAGCACGATGATGACTTTATGAGATCTAAATTTTGGTAAGTATATATATCTATATATATATCTATATATCTACAATAATAATCAAACACTTTTTTCTCACTGGAGTCAAAACAAAAAAAAAACCCAGAATAACGAGGAGGATGTCTCATGATATTGAGTGTTCCAGGTCATAGTTTAAAGACTTACATAATAACTTCCCCAAAATATCATCTTTTAGATTACTCACAGGAATTCTGTAACATTTTCATTTGATTTTGTTTTGATTTTTTTCAAACATATTTCAAATCATGATTAACATATTTGCCTTTATTGTGCAGAAGATACATATTATAAAATTCAGCATCTTGAATAAAAAAATGTAATTGGGTACATCTTCATAGATGCTGTCAGTGATCTTCAAATCATCCAAAGTTAAAGTACCTCAGTGAACTGAGGAATTATTTGAGTTATGCTTACTGAGTTCTTTCTCTGCTGTAAGCTTTATTCTATGTTCAAGTATGTAACATGTAAAAATTGTGAAAGAAAATTCAATGAATGGACTGTTATTCCAGGACTAGAAGGGCCATAATAAAAACTGGGACATGGTCAATATATATGTGAGCTCAAACTATGCATTATCTAGAGACAGAAGGATGTCTTAGCAATAAAATTAATTGCTTTCCTTGAACAAAGGCATAATCTTTCCCATAAACCCTAGAGGTCTGGAAGGTTCATGGCTGATGCATCAACCTCGGGTGGACTCAGCTGGCTTACTTCCGTGATTCTTGAAGAAAATCTTTCGAGATTTTCTTCAAAAGCATATGGGGACAAAAGCGTATGGCCCTCATGAGCCCAAAAGCACAACATACACCTCTACATATCCATTTTCACTCATACATGCTTACAACTGTACAACTGATACAAAAAGAAATACCAGTAGGCAGATTTAGTCAACTAGATTTCATAACAAATGAATCCATGACAGCCAATGATGAGGTATTATTCAATATTAAAATTAATAGGGACTGAAGATGAAAAACAACCTAATGCATTTCTGTCCCATATTCCACATCAATTCCACATCAAAGCATTTCCAACAGAATATTCTGTTGCTTATTTTTGGTCCATCTTCCTAAATGTCTAATTTAGATATTTGCTCCTGCAACTTCTATGCAATTTCTTTCCTCTTTGTAACATCCATTTATGCATTTCAGGACTGTCATATTTCTCTTCAGCTCACCTTTATGGTAGCTACATTTTAGCTGGGAAACTACTATAAAGCTTAATATTATAAGTTTTTGTCAGAAAGAATTTTCTGGTATTGTAAATGTATTATTTAGATTAATATTACAATTTTGTCATTTTATCCTTTGGGGCATTTTCAGAAGCTCAGAAATTCTTGGAATGCAGCAAATAAAAAGCCAAGCACTACTAATAATCTTTTTCATACTAAATGCTTTTTTATGTTTTCTATGTTAGTCATATATAAAGAATGAATACTCAGCTAATAGGAATTGTATAAAGTTTTTCCTTGATAGAACTAAAAATTATTCACCACAATAAAATTTGAAAATGATATGTGAAAGATAGCCCTAGCTAAAACTGTACCTCAATTATAAAACCATAAATATATTTTTAAATTGTTTTGTGCAAGGAATGTACACAGTACAAATATAAATCCCTGATTATCAGTTTATTAGCAAATAATTCAAAAGTCTCAACACTGTAAGAGAACCTCATGACAAATCCTGAGCAACAAGACTGAGATGACTACCTTCAGAATCCGAAACTACAGACATTTCTTACTCCTACACTGCTGTGACATAATGCATCCGTTAAACCCACACTAATTTGTATCTGATCTAATTAACATAAACTAACATGATTTATACACTTAATTTTGCATACGTGTATCTATATCAATCACATTTAAGTATGATACAACATATTTTCTCTTCATCACATATAGCATTACCTTCCGACTCTACTGCTCTATATAAACCTAAGAACGGAACAGGTCACAAAACGATAAATCTCATTAGCTTCAACTGAGACATTACAGACATGTGACAAAAGAGAGGGACAAAGTGCTTACCCTAAGCTTCTTACAATATAAATAATAGGTATAACACGTAAAGTGAAGACCAGTCCCAAAGAACAGGTTTTAAACCAATGCATGCACAAATTGCAAAAATATGTATGTGAGCTGCACGTACCACAAGCACAATCTACCACGTTAAGAGTGACTGCTGGTGGTCAGAGTCAGGCCTGAAAGATAGGTACAAATTAAAAAGGAAATTGCTTCATAAGGCAAATGTAAGTTCAAAACTTACAGAAGAGAAGTATAATAAAAAACATGAGTCACACTAAGATGCTACAGTTATGACCTACAGTTTGGCACATACTTGATAAAAAAACTAAGGTGAATGTGTGCACGACAACACGGATGTGTTGCATAACACTACACAAAATAATAGAATGGTTTTTAATAGCAACAGACTCAAAAATATTCTTCCACAAGTAACTAGACGTAGACGTGCAAATACTATTGTCTCTTTCACTCTGATTAAAACCCACTGAAACCTGGTGTTAAAGTTACTCCACATCACTTCAATTCAAAGCCAATTATTTCCCCAACATCAAACTAGGAATTGTAACCATCAGAGTGTGAAGGCTACATTTACTCATACATGTATTATTCCCACTCAGTCTTACTCATACATTGCTATTTCTGTCCAAAAGATGCCTCTCCTGTGTTACTTTGCAGGTAGTAACTCTGCTTTCTCTTTAGATTGCTGACCACAGATGCCCTAGTTGTTGTAATAATAAACACAAAGTCCATGACAGCACAAGTTTCTCTGTGTACCCACAGACAGACAGGGAGGGATATGCTACAGGGCTGAACCAAAAGCCCCAGCATGTGCAAGCAAGCTCTCTGAGCATTAAAGAACCTCCTGATGTGTCAAAGGAGTACACTGAGTAGTTATACTAATTAATCATCTGAAAAATCAGCCACGTGGATTTCCACTAATACCAGAAGGCTATAACATATCAAAGTCACACAAAGACCACGTCCACCACAATTCTTCTACAAAATGAGTGAAAGGCATATGGCAGCAGCAGAACTATGTGCAGTTGCTCCCATCTCCCGCTGGCTTTGTGCTGCTCTCATCTGGCAGCTGTGGGGCCATGGGGCTGGACCAGTGATGCTCTCCTGTGGGCTCATTCTTCCACATGAGAGCAGAGACAGCCGGAAGCTCTCAGTAACTCACAGAAAGCACGCAGGACTTCAATAAACTCTAACCAAAACACTGATGATAAATTCACTTTTGTGAGTCATGCAATTGCACAGAATTATTGTTCAAGTTTAGAGATGCAGCAATCACAGCTGCAAAGAGATAAACAGAGGTCTTGTGCTGGGTTTGATATGCATTAGGTGCTCAGCTTACATAGCATAAATTAGACATTAACCTCGGAAGACTGGGAAAAGACAACCAGGAACAAAATGGTCCCCATATGGAAAAATTATGTAATACTTATTGAATTTAATTCTCCAAGGGTATACCTGCCAGATGAAGATGCAATTCTTCTGTGAAACACAAGCAGGATCAAGCAGGATCAAGAGCCATAAAACTAAAAACCATTTCCCGCAAGGCTGTGAGTAACCAATTTACAGAGGTCTGAGTTTACATAGACACAGCTTTCACACTCTGTTGATACGAAAAAAGGAGGGCAGGAGGGCACAGGGATGCTGCCCACCGCCCCAAATGACACAGCAATATCTTGTTCAGTGTAGATAAAACATTAAAAGTTATATAAAAATCATAAGAATGAGGTCAAAAAATGTAACCAAATGCATCAAAGTATCCCAGCAAATGCATACAAGCATCCAGAACTAGAATAAAAACAAAAACAAACAAAATAATAATAAAAAATAATAAAAAAAAAACCAAAATGAAAAAAAAAGGAGAGTTCACAGGAGCCTGTACCAGATTTCCCATGTCTTACATGCTTACCTTCAATATTCTCCTAAGTGCGCCTACATTTAAAATTCGATCTGATGTCTGTTTTCATATGTGTCACAAACACACTACTATTAGTTACATTTACACTATCAAAGAGGGAAAATTTAGAGTAAGTTTGTAAAATATTCAGCTTTTTACCTTTTTCTTGTTATTTTGGCAGAAAAAAATAGTTTTTTCCCTTGTTAGTATCATTAATGCAGTGAAACTAGAACACCCCTGTCTGGATGCTTTAAGGTTTGTCTACATACAAGCACTACATAGTTACAAAATCACACAGAAAAAATAACTGAAAAAAACTCCATCTTTATATATGCATTTATTCTGGTACAGAGACATTGTTAGGAGGCACTTGCTAGTATTACTGCAATTCCTTATAGGAAGAGGAATATACTATATAGTGCTACTTCTTCACTCATTTCTATAAACACTACTACCCCAAAAAAGTAGTAGCATTATACAGTTGCAATTATTTCAGGAGAAACAACATAAACATCTCATATTTCTTATAGAAACAGTCCTGGTGGCTAAAAAATCAGGTCTGGATCAGGGCACATCACATCAAGACTAATGAAAGACTGAACTTTATTTAAAAAACAAACTCCTCCACTATCATAAAATAGAAACCATAATAGAACTCCCAGAAAATATGGTTAATTTAAGAACATGCAGACAACAGGCCTGAAAAGGATGCAGTGCTTTTTACTCCTACTGAAAAAAAGTAAATAAACATATGCTACAATCTGTAAACCTTCCTACAGGAAGAATTAGGACAGAATAAGAAGATCTTTCTGTAATGAAACAGAACCAACATACCTACCACCTATTTCACATATCACCTTAAAAAAGTTACATGCTGCACAACCTGATGCATAAGGTCCTATCACCCAAAACATCACTGGGTTGTGCACCTCACTCAGAAACCAAGCTTACTAAAAATAAAAGGAATTTACTTGCAAGAATAATGTCATTCATTCTAATGGAATCCTCACATGAATAAAGTTACTCATGCACATACTCAGGTAAGTAAGAGGCTATAAGCCCCCCTAATTCCCTATGCATGCTGCCACAGCACCAGATGTGACCTGCTATGTCCCTCTCCGGCTGGCAGAAAGGGAGTGGGTGGACTCTTGGCTCTCTCTCCCTGTAATGCACCTGCCTAGTGCAGCTGAGCTGGCATTCAAGAGGAAAAGGTACTCCAGGAAAAGAACAAGTGCAGCTTATTGCCCCCAGGGAGCCAGGAAAAAAGCAGGGATCCGAAGCATAATTTCTAGTCATAACTGAGTGCTGCCCTTCTCCTCTGCTCTTGTAGCTGTACTGCTCTCAGGCTTGACTGCAAAGTGCTAGCAGAGATCACTGCGTAACACTTCGCTCTGAATAGTACCACAGAAACTTGGACATTGCAAGTATTTCCTCCTGTTCCCGCTGGAAGCATGTTCTATTTAACCTACTTTTACTTAGAAAATCCATGTAACTATTGAATATTCTGGATTTTCTTTTTTTAAACATGGTCTCCAGGACAATTCACCTACTATATAGATGCACGCTGTTCAATTCAAGCTGTTGATTAAATATGCTTAATGACATCGATAATTCTTCAACAAATATCGTGGAGAGTGTTCAATTCACAAAGGCATGTAGCCAGCTGGCATAGAGAATACAATGCTTCACTTAAAATGTAATTTTAAAGGGAGATCTCTCTTCCTGGGAATTTACTTGCACTGCTTTTCATATGCATATTCCAGTTCTCCGTGTGTTTGACTTCCTGTGAAAGCAACGCTAATTTAGCATCACGTTCACCTATGAAAAAATGTAGTTTCCCACACAGCGTTAGCCTGCATGAAGTTACTGTGCTGCAACTCTGACCGAGACGTGCTTCCTTCACGCGGACCCCTGATGCTCAGGAAGGGGCCGCCACGAACCAGCGCAGACCCCGGCAATTTATTTACGGTGCTGCCGCCGCGTGCCCCCCGCCGAATTCGCCCACGCCGGGACAGGGCCGTGCCCCTCCCCGTCGGCGCTCCCCGCCCGACGGACGCAGACAATGCGGCGGTCCCGGTGGCGCGACCAGCCCGGGACGGCGCCGCAGGCCCCGCGTCGCCCGGGCGCTGCCCGCAGGGTTGCAGCGCAAGGGCGCAACGCCCGGGCGACGCGGGGCCTGCGGGGCCGTCCCGGGTGCAGCACGCTGGAGAGCGCCGGCCCGGGCCGTGCCCCGCGGCCGCCCCAGCAGCGCCGCACGGACCGCGGAGAGGGCAGGGCAGCCGCCCCACGCCGGCTCTCAGCCCCTTCCCCGCCGCGCGGGCGGGGGACGCGGAGCGGGGAGGCAAAGTTTTAGCCGCCGAGAGGGGCAGCGAGGCCACTTGCGCGGAGGGAGGGAAGGAAGGGGCGAGGCCGGGCCCGCCCGCGGGGAAAGCGCCTCAGCTTCGCGGGGAGTCTTCCCCCGACCCCCCCACGTTCCGGAGCCCGACGAAGTTCGCGCCGGGCGAAGTGGGAGGCGGCGGGAGCGCCGCCCTGTATCCCGCGGCGGGGCCACCACCCGTGCGGCGGCGGGAGCCCCGCGCTCACCTGAAGTCGCTGTAAGGGTGAATGATCCAGAACCCCGCAGTTTTAACCCTTTCCTGCTCCTTCTCCACCGCCTTCTGGCTGCCGAACATGCGGAGGGAGAATTTGTTGACCCCCGGCTGCAGCATGGAGGTGAACTGCCGCTGCATGAAGCCGTACTGCCGCCGGGGCCCCTCGGCATCCTCGAAGCCCACCACCGTCTCCTCGCCGCCGCCGCCGTCCACTTTGAAGCACACCGAGTTGCCATGCTCCTTCGCGCCGCCGGTGCCCCCGCCGCTGGGGCTGCTCTGAGCTTTCTCCACAGGGGCCGCCGGCTTGGCTGGGAAGGCGTTAGAGCTGCCATCGTCCCGGCTGCCGGCAGAGGAGCTGCGCTTCCCAGCCTCCATGCTGCGGAGCGGGCGCGCCCCAGCCGCGGGAGAGCGCGGGGAAGCCTCGCCGCTGCCGCCGGTGCCCTTCAGCGGCGCGGCTGGGCTCGGCCGCCCTGGGCTGGGCTGGGCTCAGCTCCGCGCCGCCGCTCCGCCCGGCATGGCCAGAGCGGCCGACTCTGAGCCGCGCTCAGCGCAGGGCTGGCACCGCTTCCCCGCGCCCGCCCCCTGCCGGCGGCTGCGCCGCGCCGCGCCGCCCGCCTGACATTGAGCGCCCCGGAGTCCTTGAGGGGCTGAGGCTCCCGGGCCGAGGGGAGGGGAGGGG
>JANVCC010010204.1:5725659-5798079 GCA_025345505.1 Todiramphus chloris collaris
ATAAGGAGGGAGGGTCTGTTGGGGGAGGGGAACGAGGAGGGGAGGGGAGGGGAGGGGAGGGGAGGGGAGGGGAGGGCGAGGGTGGCACAGGCTCTGCCCTCGGGGCTGTGGAGTGCGCGGGCCCGGCGGCGGCTCGACGCGTGGGTGCAAGTGCAGTGGCCCGCCGGGCTGGAGGGCGGCCGGGCCAGGCGGCGGCGTGTGTCCCGCAGGACAGCCTGGGGCCGCGGTCGCCGGGCGTAGGGGAGGGGTGGGGAGGAGGAGAGAGCTGCTTTCCGGCGCCCTAGACTGGGCTTCCAGAAGAAGTGGAGTAACGTGGGTGGGTTTGTGTTCCTCTTGGGCGAAGCAACGGGTGAGGCATGTGATGGCGGCATGGCGGCATGCCTTACCCCTGCCTCTCAGGGTGGGAAACGGTGTCTGGCAGTGAAGCTGTGGAGAGGTCCCACAGGCTCCCTTGTCTCTGGAATTCCAGAGGCTCTCTGAGGCTTCTCAGGGAGCAGGCTAACTGGAAGAGAGCAAGAGGCAGCGTTCTTCATGGTCATGGAGCTGAGTAATGTCATCAGAAGTAGCAGAGGCACTTGCGGTTCATACTGCTGAAAATGAAATCAGAATCTGCTCTTTACTGGTGTGTGCACAACAGCAAGGAAGGAGGGACTCTCGGGTTGGAGTGACATTCATTTTCACGTACACAACAGTTTGCTCCAGTTGAGATGGCATCTCACCGCGTCCAAAAGCAGTTTCCCTGTTCCCAAACATTACACTGACTGAAAATACAGAGCTGAGTGCACGAGTGTAGGGTGGCACAACACGCAGGCTGCTGTGCGCATAGCTGGAAACCACTGGAGGCTGTGCTGCCACAGTCGCCTGCCTGTCTTGCTGTATGGTGTGAAATGGCAGCTGTACCCAAGCATGGAGACAAGCTTCTCACATATGCCAAGATTTTGGTTTTGTTTATGTGTAAACAGGGATCTGGAGTCTGCATTCAGCTCGCTCCACCTGATGTCAAAATACATGTTATAGATAAGCCTCCAGGAGACAGACAAAAGGCTGTTAGACATAAAGGAAGCAGGAAGTATTGCTAGCTCCTGATACTCTAAAGTACAGTTGGAAGAAATAGGATACATTATCCCAATGATTGTCTATAATATTTGTAGAGCTTTGGGATGAGGTGGGCCCTAAAACAACACGTCTGACAATGGTTAAGCAGCTGTTCACAAACCATGAGTGAGGAGGAGGGCCTTGGTCTTAGCTCTGAAGATGCAAATATGTTGATACTTACTCCTAAAGGTTGTGAGTTTGTTTGGGTTACATTATGATGGGCAATCAATATCTGCAGGTGATATCACAGGATCTACAGCATTATGCACACCTGCAGAAGTATAAAGGCATTTATTACAGCACATGTACGTAGATCCTGGGGCTCTGTCTGGCTTGACATAGGTTTGTTTTTCACACATTTTCAGCACACTTTTTGTTTTGTATATTAAAACTACAGTAAGAAAGAATTAGTAAAGTCTCCAGAGTTTGGCTCTGGTGTCTTCAGTGGTGTTTGTCACTTCATTGTTACCCCTTCATCCTGTACAAAACAGATGCTTAAACCAAACCAAGAAACAGATGTGCAAATCTGCACACCACAGTTTGCACAGTGCAAATCAGGTGCGTTGTGGACCTGTGTTTCGAAATTGGATCTGAGGGCTTGTCTCAGCAATTTCCAGCTGTAACAGAATGTTTATGCCTAGGTCACTCAAATACACAAGGTTCACATGATGTTAATTAAATATGTTAAGTGCAGAAGATGTTAACATTAGCATGATGTTAGTGTGGAAGAAGATGACAAGTGTAGATGCACTGGGATGGATTGCTGGAGGCTGGGCAGTGACCATCATAGGAAGGAATACACTCACAGTGTGATTTGTTGAGAGCTGACATACATAAACCTTCCCCATCTGGAGTGATACTTTTCTGTGTGATTTTATCCTAAAACTGAAGACTGTGTGCACAGCTGCTGATGGCTCATGCACAGCTGCTGATAGACAAAACCCTCTTACTGGTTTATCCCCAGATGATGTCCGCCTCCTTCTCTCATCCAATGTCTCTCAACAAATAATAATTAAAAAGTAAGAAATTATTGCTGGTTTGCAGTTTTGTGAAAGAATTATCTCATACCATATTTGACAGAAATCCACAATGGCAAGGGATGAAAAGGCTAAGTCATGCTGTGCTGTTCAATATACTCATGCAGCTGACCACATCACCCTCATTGGAACAGACACTTTCCACACATCAGTTGTGTATATGTTGCAACATTAACTTTCCTTTCTGAAAGCAAGCAATTTTCCTACCTCTTCACTCCTTTTTTCACAGGACTTTTACATGCAGCCCTTGACCTGGAATGGTCTCTCTCAGCATAAGCTAAACAACAAATGGCCATATATAGGGGAAACCAAGCTTGTAATGGGAGTAAATCAGAACACTGAACTGGAGACATTTACAGCTGCAGCAAGTAGATTCTGATGTGCAAGGTGAACCTTGGATTAATGGTGGTGGTCCTTCATTTCTGGATGATGAAAATTACACGCAGCAAGAACATCCAATTTCTTATTTTATGAAACTTTGCTTTTGTTTGTGTTTAATGTCTCATTTGTCAAAGTTTATATATCCTTACTTAGCAGGGACTACAGACCTACCATAATGACTGTCTGTGTCTGCCTTTCCCCTCTTTCTACAGTACAAGAATATGGAAATATACTGTTGCCTTTGGTGGCAGACCCAAAAGTGGTTTATTACATCAACATGTCATATGATTTAAGAGAAATTATTAATCAGAGAAAATACCTTGCATTATATGTAACACATTCTCTGCATGCTTCTCAAACAAAGCTTATGTTTCAGATATACACCCTAAAATTAGATAGTTGGATAGCTGATGGGAATTTGTTTTTTGACAATAGTGGGACTATGGTGCTTGGTGACCAATGGCTGTTTGTCCAGTAAGTCTTGTGGAGAGGTAACACAGTCAGCCTTTGTGGTGCTCTGTAAATGAACTATTGGATGTGATTTCCCTGCCTGTGGAACTCTTACATGAAAGTCTATAAGGAACCATCTGTGTCTGTAGCAAATTCAGCTCTTCTGAAAAAGTAAGACTGGATAGAAAATCTGAACTTTATGAACTGAGTGATGTAAGTTAGTCACATACCCAGGGCTGTCGTGGTGGAAGCATTAGGAACAGGAAGAATAAAGAGGCTCTTAACCACCAGAACATCCAAGCCAGCTCAGAGGAATTCAAAGCTGACAGTAATGTACTTGTAATCAAAGTATTTCTGAACTCATGGTGACAACTTCCCACAAAGGGCAGCCCTAGGGAGTGTCAGCAACCAGGAGTGCTCTGAACAGGATGGGCAAACAGGGTGTGGCACAGCAGCCATGTGGTCTGACAGTGTGAATGGCAGTACATGCATGAGGGCGTGCAGAAAGGATGCCTTTTCAAAGGAGGGACATTCCACAGGCTGAGTGGAGAAGCTGAAAGAACATGTAACCCAGCAACTAGCACTGTTCCATGACCATCTGCACAGCTCAAGGGCACTCATCTTCCCTGACTTTTAAGGCAGAATGGTGGTCACCTGTCTGAGAGCAAAGGCTGCAGCTCCAGCTGTGGGTCTGCACCATCTACCTCAGTGGTGGCCAGTGCCTCCACCCAGACAAAGCTGCTGAAGGAATAGGCTGCTGTGCAGACCTCAGATTGCTGGAAGTGCCTAGACACTTCTCCTGGACAGGCAGCACACCTGCCTGCCAAAGTTGTACCTACGTGGAGGACCTCCTGCAGCAGATAGCTGAGTTTCAGCAGGTGGTGAGAAGGCTGCATAGCATCAGGGAGGCTGAGAAAGAGTTAGATATCTGTTTCCAAGTGCACTCTGTGGTGGATCTACAGCCAATGGCTAAAAAGCCAAAACCTTACCACCAGCACACACAGAAGGGAGGGGGCCAATAATACAAAAGAGTGGAAGCTTACAACAGCGAAGACCTGGCAAGAGGAAGAGACTTCCCCCAAAGCCTGAGGGAACCTTGCAGAACCACTTCACCACTTTGCAGACTGAAGAGGAAAGACATGTCACATCAGGTGAGATGAGCAAGGCTCTCCATATAACAACCAGCACAACTGAAGAAAAGGTGATAGGTGATAGTAGTATGTGACTCTCTTCTAAGAGATGTAGAGGTACCCATCTGCCACCATGACACACTCTTTAGAGAGATACACTGCTTCCTGGGGCAGCATATTGGGCATATCACTGAGAGAGTACCAAACCTTGTACAGTCCACTGACTATTATGCACTGATGTTGTTTCACGTGAGCAACAGTGGTAGAGCTAGGAGCATAGTGAGGAATATCAAGGGTTATGGAGCCCTGGAAGCAGTGGTAAAGGTCTCTGGAGTGCGAGTGGGCTTTTTTATCAATTATTCTAGTCAAAGGGAAGGGCTTCAAAAGGGCCTGTCAACTCTGTTGAATCCACAAATCGTTACAGGAGTGGTGACACAGCCAGAGGTTTGGCTAGTGTTGTGAGTACTACTGAGCATGGCTTACATCGTACCAAGGCTGTTTTTCCAAGATTCCGCCCCCTAAAAGAAGAAAGTCTTGGAGACAAGAAGACACTGTCTCCACAGTTGGTGTGTCCAAACCAGAGACCGTTCACATGTCTATTTCTGGGAAGTGCATCACAACCAAGCTGGCAGAATATGATGCTGGTTTCTTTTATTCACCTTTCTCCACGTGGCCTGTATGCACAGGACATCTTCTTATCTCTGGGGTCCTTATCATTACCTATATCACTGGAGATGACTTCCAGCACTACTGATTCTCTCAGGTACTGGATGCCTCCATCTGTGGTGGTCCACTTTCCTAGGAAGCTGGAACTCATAAGATCTTCCTTGTATAGGTACCTTGCCTTCACATTAGAATGGAGCCACCTCCAGAGACTGCAAATTGCTGCCTCTTTTTCAATTCTTCAATTCCCTGATCTTGAGCAAGAAAGCCCAGCTGTAGGGCTTCCTTACCTTCCAGTTACTAAGTGTTGGCCCCATTATCAAAATTAAACTGTCATTATCTTAATCTATGAGTTTCATCTTATTTTCTTCCTCCTAGTCCAGCTTGGAAGGGGGGGGGAAGGAGGAGTAGGAGTGACAGAGCAGTTTGGTGGTCACCTGACATCCACCCAAGGTCAAACCACCACAGCTATGTAGACCATGGTACTCACTTTGAGAAACCTGGTCTTCTGGGGGCTGATGGCATCCATCTGTCAGAGAAGGAGAAGAACATCTTCAGTCATAGGTTTGCCAAGCTGGAGAAGAGGGCTTTAAACTTAGGTTGCTGGGAGAGGGGAACCTCAATCCATCCTACTACCAGTTTGATGCCAGTGCCAGCAATAGATGCCAGAGCCTGTATCACAGGTCATCAAAAGAGCACCTGAAGAATGGCACAAAGGGATTTCAGCAGCAAATCAGCTTAATTGGGGTCACAGATGTTCTTGTGCAAATGCATGTAGAATGATAATAAAGGAGTCAGAGATGTACATACACCTGCAGGGCTACAATCTCACTGGCGTCACAGAGACATGGTGAAATGGCTCCTATGGAGTGTTAGAATGGAAGGATTCAGGCTCTTTATGAAGAACAGGATGGGGACACAAGGCGGGAGTGTTGCCCTCTGTGTCAATGACCATCTGGAGTGCATGGAGATCTGCCTGGGGATGGATAAGGAGATGACCAAGAGATTATAGGTGCCATGGTTTAACCTCTGCTGACAGCTAAACACCACACAGTCAGTCACCCACCACTTCCCTCCTGTGGGATGGGAAAGAGAATGGGGAGGAAGAAAAAAGGTGAGATCCGGGTGGTTGAGATAAGGACAGTTTAACAAAATGACACAAAGAGAGAAGAAAACAACAGTACTGATGAAATGATAGACAAAGGGAGTCACAGAAGCCAGGAAGTCTCTACTCATGCCCAAGACACCAACTTTCCCTGGTTTAGCCACACTGAAACAAGTTGTAAACAGGCACCCCCATCCCAGTCCATCCCTGCCCTTAGATAGGGGCATGACTCAGTACAGTATCAAATATTCCATTGACTGGTTCTCTTGTTTATCCTGCCTGTGGCCCATCTCAGCTGCAGCTCCTCCCAACTGCGTGGGCCAGCAGCTGTTTGTGGCAATTAATCCAAACTGAACCCAGGACAAAGTATTAGGATAAAAGAGAGGACAGGGACAGGTGACATTATAGTGGGTGTCTGCTACAGGCCTCTCAACCAGGAAGGCCAAGTGCATGAGGCCCTCTGCAGACAGAGAGGAGCAGCCTCATATTTGCAAGCCCTCATCCTCCTGGGGGACTTAACCACCCTGATATCTGTTGGCAGGACAACACAGCAGGGCATAAGTGGTTACTTGAATACATTGATGATAACTTCCTTCTACAAGAGATAGAGAAGCCTATGAGGAGAGGTGCTATGCTAGACATTATTCTCACTTAGCAAGGAGTGCTTGGTGGGAAATGTGAAGCTCAAGGGCAGATGTAGTGACCATGAAATGTTGGTGTTCTAGATCCCTAGGGGCAGCAAAAAGGGCAAACAACAAGCTCACTACCCTGGACTTCACAAAAGCAGGCTTTGGTCTCTTTAGGGATCTGCTTGATAGAATACCATGGAATACATACCTTGAGGGGAGAGGGGCACAAGAAGTCTGGTTAGTATTCAAGGATCGCCTCCTCCAACCTCAGGATTGATGCATTTGTCAAAGAGAAAGTCAGGCAAAAAAGCCAGGAGAACTGCATGGATGAACAAACTCAAAAGACAAAACGGAAGCCTACAGAGGGTGGAAGCAAGGACAGGTAGCCTGTGATGAATACATAGAAATTGTCTGAGCAGCCAGGGATCAGTTAGGAGAGCCAAAGCCCTAGTTAAATCTGTCCAGGAACATCAAGAGGAACAAGAAAAGCTTCTATAGGTACATTGGTAATAAAAGAAAGACTAGGGAAGGTGTGGCCCCAGTCAGTAGGAAACAGAAGACCTGGTTGCCTGGGATACAGAGAGGGTGGACGTACTCAAAGACTGTTTTGCATCAATGTTCACGGGCAAGTGCTCCAGCCACACTGCTCAAGTAGCAGAAGGTAAATGCAGGGACTGGGAGAGTTGAACTGCTCACTGTAGAAGACCAGGTTCAAGACCATATAAGGAACGTGAAGGTGAACAAGTCTGTGGGATCTGATATGCATCTGCAGGGGAAGAGGGAACTGGCAGATGAGGTTGCTAAGCCACTATTTGTCATATTTGAGAAGTTATGGCAGTCCACTGAAGTTCATTGTGACTGGAAAAGGGGAAATATACCACCCATTTTTTAAAAGGGAAAAAAGAGAAGACCCAGGGAACTACAAGCCAGTCAGTGTCACCTCAGTGCTCTGCAAGATCATGGAACAGATCCTCCTGGAAACTATGCTAGAGCACATGGAAAATAAGGATTGATGATAGCCAACATGGCTTCACTAATAGAAAATCAGGCCTGACAAATTTGGTAGCCTTCTACAATGAGGTTACAGCATCAGTGGATAAGGTAAGTGAGCTGACTTCATCTACCTGTTCTTGTGCAAAGCATTTGACACTGTCTATAAATTGGAGAGAAATGGATGTGATGGATGGAGCACTTGGTGGATAAGGAATTGGCTGGATGGCTGCACTCAAAGACTTGCAGTCAACAGCTTGATGTCCAAGTGATGACCAGTGAAAAGTGGCATTCTTCAGGGGTCTTTGGGATTGGCTGTAGCAAATGCACCTGCCCTGACAAAGACATGACGATGACCACAGATTGACAAAGACACAATAATGATCGGTCCTTCACAGACATTAAAGCTTGACTACTTTGTTTCAGGCCCTTACCTAGTGTTTGTCTTTACCTTGCCCGCAACTAATTAGAATGACCACACTTCAGACTTGACTAGAGTATAAATGGAGCCCCACCAGAGAGCCAGTTTGAGTCAGTCCTCCTTGGAGCAGTGGGTCTGCACTCAGGACTCTCCCCTTGGATCAGGACAGCATCCAAGGAAACTTACAATGGAATTGCCAGACAACCATTCATCTTTGCATCTCTGCATTCATGGTGATATGAAAAGATGTTTGTTTGACGCATGAAACAATGGAGATTGTTGTGCATGTACAAGTGTCTTTGTTCATCTGTGTGAGTGATGGAATAACTGGATTTCAAGGTTAACCAGGAAAAAAAAAAACTAAGCACTATATGGTCAATCTTTCTACAGTATTTAATTTATTGCATCAAAACTCAGAGGATTCTTTTTTTTTTTTTTTTAACGGAAATTAATTTTTAGAGAAAGGTGATGGCAGACCTTCAACAATGAACAATCTCCATTTAAAAAAGCAGATGATACAACAGAGAGAAAAGAGGAAAATAAGAAAGAATGCATATTTGCTATCAAACCTTACCTGAACAATTGTGGATCTTACTTAGGAATTACAAAGAACTTTAGCAAATATATCAAGTAAAGTTAAGCATCAGGGGAAGAAAGGTATTATAAAAAGGATAAAAAATTGAAAATATCTTCAGAGAAACAGGTATAGCAGTCTGTGCAAGGTGTGCTTTTGCAAAGTCGTTGCAACAAGATACTACTTGACATAGAAGAAGCATAAACTGAAGGCAAAGAATATCCTCAAAGACTTTCAAATCTTGTGAGAAAATACATGTCATGTGCAGCAATCACAGATAAACATAGGAAAGTGGTATCTGGCACTTTATTAATAGAGAGTTCTTCTGTGTTGCTTTTATGTAATGGCATTTAAAAGCACAACTGCTGTCTCTGACAGTAATGCTCTACAGATGGTTGATGATGTTGATCTTAGATGATACAAACTTACCTCAACTCCTTTCATAAGAAAGACATGGGATTTCAGAGTATACTAGTTCAAGCTGGAAAGTCAAATGTGGTAAGTAGAATATGTAATAAAACCTGAAAGTAGGTAGTAGTAGCAATAGAAAAAAGGTCTGGAAAGCTTTATATCTAAAACCTGATTTTTCTGAAATGCTTGAATAAATGTCTTTATACTCTGGGAGACAAGTTGCAAGGGATATGAATGATTTTGCTGATGAGCTATTATGTCCTAAACTTAGCTTTGGTTTCTTTGCTCACCTATTTTCTTTTCTTTAAGAAATATAGCCTCTCTGTGCAGACCCTGTAATAGATTCCTCTGGTGCTGTTGACTTTTACTCTGGTAAAATTACAAAACTAATGAAGCCTACTATTTCTAATAAAATGAGAATCCTTTTCATCATCTTGTAGGTAATCTAGCAGTACATCCTCTGAATGTAACTTTTGTGCAGAATCACTTCCTAGTTAATGTTCTGCAAGTTAGTGTCTTGGTAGGCTTTTTTTCTTGGATTCTGTATTTTCAGCAACCTGTAGAGTTGTAGTCTATATCTTCATTCTTGACATACTTCAAGAGAATGGTCCTAAAGGTGCAGGAGCAGGCTGTCCCTACCCGCCAAAAAACAATCAGGCGGGGAAAAAGACCAGCCTGGCTAAATAGGGACATTTGGCTGGACCTCAATAACAAAAGGAGAGTTTATGACCTTTGGAAGAGAGGACAGGTCTCTTATGTAGACTATAAAGATGTCGTTAAGCAATGCAGGGAGAAGATTAGGAAGGCCAAAGCACAACTAGAGCTCAACCTAGCTATGGCTGTTAAGGGTAATAAAAAATGTTTCTATAAATTCATTAACAACAAAAGGAGAATTAGGGAAAATTTCCATCATTTATTGGATACAGAGGGAAACAGTAACAAAGGATGAGGAGAAGGTTGAGGTGCTTAACACCTACTTTGCCTCAGTCTTTAGTAGTGGAACAAGCTATCCCCTGGACATCCAGCCTCATAAGCTGGGTGACAGGGAGGGAAAGCAGAATGAGGTTATCATGACTTAAGAGGAGGTGATCAGTGACATTCTGCACCACTTGTATGCACACAAATGTATGGGACCGGATGGGTTACACCCAGGGGTGCTTAAAGAGCTGGCATATGTGCTCACCAAGCCACTTTCCATTATTTATATGATGTCTTGGCTAACTGGGGAGGTCCCAATGGACTGGAGGTTAGCAAATGTGACGCCCATCTACAAGAAGGCAGAAAGGAGGATCCAAGTAACTATAGACCTGTTAGTCTGAGCTTGATACCAGGGAAGGTCATGGAGCAGATCATCTTGAGGGCTCTTACAAACTGTATAGAGGGCAACCAGCAGATCAGGGCCAGTCAGCATGGGTTTAGGAATGGCAGATCTTGCCTGACAACCCTGATCTCCTTCTATGACAAGATGACCCAACTACAGGACGAGGGAAAAGCTGTGGATGTGGTCTGCCTGGACTTCTGGAAAGCATTTGACACTGTTACCCATAGATTTCTAATGGAAAAACTGGCTGCTCATGACCTGGATGAGAATACGATCTGCTGGATCAAGCACTGGCTAGACGGACGGGCCCAGAGAGTAGTTGCCAATGGTACTAAATCCAGCTGGCGGCAGGTCACAAGTGGCATTCCTCAGGGCTCAGTGCTGAGACTGTTTCTATTTAACATCTTTATTGATGATCTTGATGAGGACATAGAGTCTACCATCAGTAAATTTGCAGATGACACCAAATTAGGCGGGTGTGTCGATCTGCGTGAGGATAGAGAGGCTCTCCAGAGAGACTGGGATAGACTGGATCGCTGGGCCACTGTTAATGGTATGAGATTCAACAAGGCCAAGTGCCAGGTCCTGCACTTGGGCTGCTACAGCCCCATGCAAAGCTACAAGCTTGAGGAAGTGTGGTTGGAGAGCTGTCTCACAGAGAGGGATCTGGGGGTTATAAAAGACAGGCAAATGAATATGAGCCAGCAGTGTGCCCAGGTGGCAAAGAAGGCCAATGGCATCCTGGCCTGGATCAGAAACAGTGTGAGCAGCAGAAGTAGGGAGGTGATTGTCCCCCTGTACTCAGCACTGGTGAGGCCTCACCTCGAGTACTGTGTCCAGTTTTGGGCACCTCAGTACAAGAGAGATACCGAGGGGCTGGAGCAGGTGCAGAGGAGGGCAATGAAGCTGGTCAAGGGACTGGAGAATAGATCATATGAGGACCATTTGAAGGAGCCGGGTCTGTTTAGTTTGAGGAAGAGGAGGCTGAGGGGAGACCTTATTACTCTATACAACTACCTGAAAGGACATTGTAGAGAGGCTGGTGCTAGTTTCTTCTCTTAGGTAATTAGGGATAGAACCAGAGGGAATGGCCTAAAGCTGAAACAAGGTAGGTTTAGACTAGACACTAGAAAAAATTTTACACAGAAAGAGTGGTGAGATATTGGCATAGGCTGCCCAGGGAGGTGGTTGAGTCACAATCCTTGGATGTGTTTAAGCATCGCTTAGATGTGGTGTTGGGGGATATAGTCTAGGGGTGAACTTGTAGAGTAGGGCTAATGTTTGGACACGATGATCCCAAGGGTCTTTTCCAACCTAAATGATTCTGTGATTCTGTGATTCATATTGGCTATTCATTAATCATTCTTTTACTACCACTTTGTACTGTTGTATTTGAGCACTTTCTTTTTTATATGAATAAGAAAGTTTCCAAAATGCTACCTGTGTCTGACTTTCTCCATTAAAAATTATTAGATGTTTGTCAGAGACAAACATCCTAGAGCATCATGCAATTTGCAAGGACTATGCCTTCTAAAAATCACAGTAAGCAGGGTATAGTTCTTTAAAATATGCTGTACCATCATTTATAAACAAAATCTAGGATTTTGTCTAGGCTTTGTATGTTGTACATTGTAAGAGAAAGTGTTTGGTGTAGACATGAGTTTATTCATATGTATTCATTTCAAAAATTGCCTAATGATGTATATTTAGTACTTAGACTTTGTCAGTGAGGATCTGCTTGGGAATGGTGGACTTAGGTACTCTGTGTTCCTTTGTACTTTGAAAACTGTGGCAGACATACCACTAAAAAAAAAATCAGGAGGACAAGAGACATTACATTATTCACTCCCTAATGTTAAAACTAATGATTTACAATGCCAGCTTGTTTTTGTAGTAGTATGGATTCTCTTTTTTTTTTTTTTTTTAGTCAAACACTTTTCCTTTCTTTGCCTCATAGTTACATTAACCTGCAGCTCTGAAAAGTCTAGGTCCATCACCAAACCTTTGCAGCTAAGAAAGGGGAGGTAACTCCATCACAGAGTTAGTATCATAACATCACAGAATCATTTCAGTTGGAAAAAAACTTTGAAATCATTTAGTCCAACTGTAAGCCTAACACTGCCAAGTCCACCACTAAACTATGTCCCTGAACACCACATCTACTAGTCTTTTCATTGCCTCCAGGGATGGTGAATTAACCACTACCATAGGCAGCCTGTTCCAACGCTTGAAAACCCTTTTGGTGAAGCAGTGGTTCCTAATGTACAATCTAAACCTACCTTGCCACAATTTGGGTCATATCACTTGTAACTTCAGAAAAGAGAACTACACCCACCTTGCTATGACCACCTTTCAGGTAGTTGTAGAGAGCAATAATGTCTCACATGAGCTTCCTTCTCTCCAGGCTAAACAATCCCAGTTCCCTCGGCTGCTCCTCATAACACTTGTTCTCTAGACCCTTCACCAGATTCATTGCTCTTCTTTGGACATGCTCCAGCTCCTCAGTGTCCTTCTTTGAGTGAGGGGCACAAAAATGAACACGTGTGGCCTCACTAGTGCCGAGTACTGGGAGACGATCACTTCACTAGTCCTGCTGGCCACACTGTTTCTGATATAAACCAGGATGCTCTTGGACTTCTTGGCCACCTGGACACACTGCTGGCTCATGCTCAGCTGGCTGTCAACCATGTCCTTTACCACTGGGCAGCTTTCCAGCCACTCTTCCCCAAGCCTGTAGTACTGCAAGGGGTTGTTGTGGCCCAAGTGCAGGGCCCAGCACTTGGCCTTGCTGAACATCATACCACTGGCCTCAGCCGATCAGTCCAGCCTGTCCAGATCCCTCTGTAGAGCCTCAAGCAGCTCAGCACTCCCAATCAATTTGATGTGGTCTACGGAGTTGGTGCTAGACAGGGAGCAGAGACATTTTGCTAATAGATTGAATAAATATCTGCTGGCAGCAAGAGAACAGTGGGTTCAGTGGCTTTAATTCCTGACTGTGGACTCAAATAGAAAAAAAATCAGCACATATTTGAAAGAAAGACCAGAGCTTATTTCCTGCCCCAAACACACTTCAGCAAATGTGATTCTTTTTTCTTAACATCTTGAATATTCTGGAAATTCTAAAAAAAAAAAACAAGTTACCACAACTGGATATAAGAGAATTATACTTTGTTTTGTCTAACCCTTTTACAAAAAAAAATGTGAGCTGTTTTGTCCATCTGCTAAAATTCAGCCTAAGGCAGACTCCTGGCACATGAAAAATATAAAATCTGTGCATTTGTGCAGCTGGCAAAATTTCTGCCTCATTTTTTTCAGCTATTCAAAAGGATTTCACTGTTGGACAATCTTCTTAAAAGAAGGAGGTGTTACTCCCATCTACATTGTGATTATGTTGTCGCTATTGTTGGACAAAATGCCAGCAGCATGATCTCTGTTGAGAGAAAAAGTGAGAAAGAACATGGTAACACTGCTGAATTGGACCTTCACTTTTATTTGCTCAGCCACTTGCCATTTCAGATCTCTGTAAGGAATATGCTTGCCCTGCAGCCAACAGAAAAGTACAGAGACAGTCATACTATCTGCACATTTGATCTTGTGTATATGAAGCAAGCTAATAGCAGCAGCATGGAGTCCTATGTGAGTCAAGGTATTCAGGTGAGAAATTAGTTGATTAATTTATGTGCTAACACCTTTAGACCTATTCCATTGCCTCTGCTATCTCTTTTAAAGCTGGTTTCTGGATCCCTGTACTGAACTGCAGGTATAATGTAAAATGAGGTGGTATTATACTTGAGAGGCCATTAATGAAGTTATAACTTACTGAATTTTCCATATGCATTTTGTTAAAAATATTTTATATTACTTGCATTCTGTCTTCAAGTATTCAAGTACCACAAGCTTTATTGTATTTGTGTACACCATATATATCTGAGCTGCTCAAGCAGAAAAGGTAATTTTTTTTAGAGTGATAATTTTTTTCATGTTTCTCAGTTTCTAAGTCATTGAATAGTCTACCCTTATACTAATTAACTCTACTTTATAGAGATACTTCTTCATTAACAGAGAGACAGATTGTCTTTTTCCTCAGCACTGCTGCCCACTCCAAACATGACTAAAGAACCAGGGAGAGCATATGCTCAGCTATGCCAGTGAATGCTACACAAGCACTTTTTCTACTGCTGTGAAATGTGGCTGTTACCATCTCTCTATTTTTCTCGGTACACTCAAAGGCTTATTCAGTTGCTAATGCTGTTTGAGTCATGGAATATCTTTGCGTACTGAAAGGAAATAGGAGGAGGAAATACATGGAACATACACTTTTAAGAGAAAATACGAATAGCAATGGTGGAATTCTAGCAATACCCATAGACTCTGGAAAACTTTCACAGGGAAAAAAACATTAGAATTCTCTTCCGACTTCTAGAGGTCAAATGTTAAATACGTTGCTTGAATTTCAGTATGCAGAATCATAGAATGCATTGGGTTGGAAGGGACCTCTAAAGGTCATCTAGTCCAATACCCCTGCAGTAAGCAAGGACATCCTCAACTAGGTCAGGTTCATCAGAGCCTCATCAAGCCTGACATTGAATGTCTCCGGCAATGAGCCCTCCATCACCTCCCAGGGCAACCTGTTCCAGTGTTTCACAAGCCTCATAGTAAAGAATATCTTCCTAATGTCCAATCTAAATCTACCTTTCTTGAGTTTTAAATCATTGCCTCTCATCCTTTTGCTACATGCCCTTGTAAACAGTCAGAAACAATCTAACACATCAGAACTTCCGCTGTTAATCATACTAAAGGATTTTATATAATGCTGTCTTTAATATAGTGGGTCTTTAAAAATGTGGGCCCACTCATTTTGCATAAAGAGACTAGGATATTTGCACTTAACAGGGAGTCATCTATGCTTCTTTTATTTTGAGATACGATACTGGTTTGAGACTACATATATAGAAATAATGAGTGAACAGCTAGTATCTCAGAAAACAGTAGATCGTTATTTTAATTTGAACATATGGATAAATGGAGTTTTGGTAATCCTTAAGGCTTAATCTTATAAATATAGATGTCATGAAATCTATGTTGTGTAAGCACTGAGTGTTGTCATTGCACTGTATTTCCTGTGGGATCCAATGATCACTGGAAACAAGGCAAAGACTTGGATTGACTGTAAAAGTTAGAGCCGGTCTGATGGTCATCTAATGAAGGAATATAATCTAGAAACACTTTAACCATCTTTAAGAATTTTGTTATGAGAGCGATTTATATATTTCTGCTGTTTAAGTGAATCTCACTAGTTTCAGTTCTGTAGGATAGACCACATCTAAATCCTACATATGTGCTAATCTTTCCTAAGTGAATCTGTATCGTTCCCTGACCCCAAGTGTGCAACAGAACAAACACATCAGAAAGCAAATCACCTTTTTGGGTTGTGATAGGCATCAAATCAACTGTTTGACCACTGGCCTGTTTGGTAGCTCTTTTTACAATATAAATGTTCTTCAGTTTTTATCATACGATGCCTCAGTCTGTGGCCATTGAGATAAAAAGTCGTCTCTTGTAAAACTCTGAAAGCAGATGCAGTCATGTAGGTCACCCTACTTTCAGTCATAAATCACACAAAGCAGTCTCTGACAAAAATTAAAAAAAAAATAATAATTCTCATACTGCACAAGATTATTTATCTTGCTTATACAAGATAATCAATTCAAACCTCAGAGGGAGGTCACTGTCTGTGGTCATACTTTTAAAGATATTATACTGGCGTCTAGCAGGAACATGTAACACTGCAGAGCTTGCAGGATTATTTCTGTAACTTTTAGAAATAAGCAATAAAGCCCATTTTAGCCATGTTATTTTAAAACAAATTTTTACAACCTAATAAATGATTAAAGCCTAATCTATCAGCACTGGTAAGCAGTTTCCTAAAACTTTCAGTGACAATCCCATATATATTTTTACCTACTTATATTAATTTACTCTGTGATTCAGCAAAATGATTAAGAATAAGTAGTCTTGTTGATTTCATGGAGAGCATGCAGATGTTTAGGTTTTCGTATACACTTCAATGCCCTGGGGAACTGAGATCCAAATGTTAATCTTGTATTATTATATCCATATAGATTTGTTTTGGGTTTGGATTAGGCTTCTGAGTACAGACACTTTGGCGTATTTTTTCCCACTGAATTAATCTTAGAAAGATTATACCAAAAGGTGGCAATTTAACAAGTTCTGTTCAACAAAGGAGAGGATACTTAACCAAAATATTTTCCAGGGACTCTTTCTCAATAAACATGAGGACATGTTGGAATCTAGGCAAGCTATCTGATGCCAGTCTGTCCCTTCTCATTGTTCAGAAGATTCATCTAGTCATTCCTGTTCCCCAGACTCTTTTTTTTAAAGACACAGAGGCGGGATGATTCAAAAATATAATCCGCTCTCTGTAGAAGTACTTTCCAGTACAAAAGAGGTACAGTTTTCTGAGTTTAATCTCAGTGTTATTTCAGATCAAAATACAGTCCTTTGCCTGTTAATCACACTGACAATCTTTGTATGCCTTGATGCCCATTGTATGAACATCTCTTCAGTTTTCTGCTTTCATAATCCTTCCAAATTTCCCTTCAAAGTGTGTAAAATTACATTTAATATCAATCAAAATTCCAGCCACTTTTTCAGAGGCCCAATATAAATATTTGAAAACTAAGATTACTCATTGCCTTTGCTGATCTGGGTTACCAATATAGTTTAAATCCTGTCTCATGTAAACTTACCAAAAGTAGAATATAAGCTGCCAAAGCTGTCGATAACAATCAATGAATGTTGAGATTTTGAATTTTCTCTTTTCTATACTAACCTAGCACACACCAACTGAAAGTTGCATACTGTTATGTGCTCTAAAATATGATTTTAGGATTGCAATAAATATATCAACTACAAATCCAGAGGTTTCTGCTTCACTAAATAGAAAATATTTATTATTTAAATAGATTAAATATTTAAGCATATTTATTAGAAATAATCGTACTGAAATCAGTGGCATTAATGGATGCATTTCTATACAAGTGTAGTGGGTCTGGCTGAGCTGCTTTTCCCCATCCAGCCCTCACGCTGCAGCACTTGGAGCTGGAGGGTGTTGATAACACACCCATGTTATGACTGCCAGTGCTCACATGGCACCAGAGGATGGGGGGCAGGATGGGGGAGAAGATACAACCAACCTGAGCTGACCAGTGGGCTATTCCATACCATATGACGTCAGCTCAACTATAAAGGGAGAGGGCAGGAGGAGGATGGGGGGGCATTCTGCTTTGTCCTCCAAGTGGCTGCTGCGTGTTCCTGGAGCCCTGCTTCCTGGACTCGGCCCGACATCGCCTGTGGACAAGAAGTAGAAAATAACATCTTGTCTATCATAACCCACACCCCTGTGCTTTGCATCTTATTCTCTCCCTGCGTGCCGTGCTGAAGGGGGTCAGGGGGAGTGATAGAAGGGCTTGGTGGGCACCTGGTGCCGTGCCGGGGTCAACCCACCACAACAAGTGGTATCAGAATCAAATTCTGACATATACTTCCATTGTGCCTCTGAGGCATGTCCTACTTAAATTTTATAAAGTACAGAGTCAAATTCAAAAGGATAGTAAATTATATATATGCTAAATTCTATATATAAACTACAATGATGAAAATCTTTGCACTAGTACTCTTGCATGCAGATTGAATTCAATATAGGAAGAATAGCACTGCCAAAAATTATCTAGAGAAATACTTCACTCTTTGAGTTTCAGCATTTAATAACAGCATTAAAAGTCTACTTTTTTTGCTGTTGTTTGTCTGGTCAGTTTTTTTACCTTTTTTGTTTTGTTTTGTTTTGTTTTGTTTTTTTAAACCAGGAAATAAAGTAAATGTCACTGAATTTTGTGAGTTATGGATAATGATAACATCTGCATGGTTCAGTTGCAGTAGCTTGGACAGATCTTACTTTTAGGATTGTGACACGGAAGATTCCTGCTGTAACAAAACAGACTAATTTTCACTCCTACTTGAGTAAAACTATGCCAAAATGTGAAGAAATTCCTCTAAAATTTTTCTACTATCCCTTTGGGTAAATCTCTAATCACAGCTCAGTGTGTGCCTTGTTCTTACATGAGTGACAGCAAAACATATATGATTGCTATAGGAACAGTAAAAGGCTTGTGGTACAGAATTTGCAGCCTTAAAATAGCTTTTTGTGTGTTCCACAAACTTCCCCTTCAACATAATAAAACTGAATCAAGAATGAATTCTGAAAGGGACTGACCAGGGCTGTGTGGCTTCATACTCTTACAGATTGAATAAATCATTCAGCTTTTCCTGGGCCTCTCATACAAAACATTTCCTTGAGGATAAATGGAAACTGATGTGCCAGTTGGCATCAAGTTTCTGAAATGAATAAACATCTTTAACATCTTCTAGTCTGTTTTATCAACTGCTATCAAATGGTTCAAATTAGCATGTCACATTCTATAGACAGACAAGAGACAAATTCTGTCAAACAGAATATTAGTCTAAATAAGTAACATATTTGAAAAATCAATAGACCAAAGTGGGTAGCTTTGGTGTCTCCTAAATCTAAAAGAAAAAAAAAAATTATAAATTGAATTCAGCACTGGAACTCTGTGAGAAATTTCTACCACATAACGGTTAATTTACTTGCTTTGTCCTATTTCAACACTGTTTTCTATTTGAAGATTACATCAATAAGAAATAATGCTGATGATTGTTTTTAAAGCCTTTTTTTGGCAGAAATGCTTTCTAATTCTTAAGCAAATCATAAAACTCACAGGAAGAGAGTGTCAGCACCTTTCTAAAATCTAAGTATAGAAAAAAAATTATACTATTTTTCAATAAAATGTGCACTTTTATGGCCAGAGGTTTTCAATATTGATCACAATAATTACCAACAATGTTTTTGAAACATAATAAAATTGCAGTGTCCTCTGTATTCCACCACAAATTCCTCTGCATGAGGGGCTGAATTCAACATCATAGTTGCTCACCAAAAAAAAGTACGGCTTACTTTTGCCCAAATCAAATTGGCTCTTCCTTTATCATTCCCTTAATTATGATTTTGTCCTCAGAACTACCTCACTGAAGGTAGCTCCACCCTGTGATGAGATATTCAATAATGAAGTAATCTCTGTGCAGATCTTTCACTACTGCCAAGAAAGCTTTTTGAATTTCCTAGGTATGAAATTAATTGAGTTGTAAAAATCCACAGGCAAGCTAGTAATAAAACTGTTGAGGATACAGAGATTGAATGAATTAAAAGAAAGGCTTGAGCTTCTACTCTTTACCTTTTTCACCTCACTAGAAAATTGACAAAATCTTCTTTTAAATAGAATACTAGAAGTTCAGTGGACAAAATAAAGGACTAATTCTGTAAAAAATAGAATGCCAGTTTTTCTTCTTCCTCAGGAATGACAGCTCTGATCACTGACCTTCAGTTTCCTTTTTTTTCTGGCTTAATAAATCTTGAATTCCTTTCTGGAAAATAGGTGTTGCTTAAGGTGTTAAAAATGTCACCAGGCCGAGAAAATTATTTTACTAAGATCACATTTTATTCTAAAAAGTGGAGATCACCACATTTGCTAACCAGCCATGCTTAGGAACAAAACTGTTTTATTGAAACATTATTTTTCAAGAATTAATAGTCTGTTGAAGCTCTTGATTTGAGAATTCTAGAGCAACTTGTAAAATCTCTGACATTTCTAGAATTTTAGAATGTAGAATTAAGTGAAGTTTTTATTAATATTTCTACACCCCTAAAAAAAAATTGTAAAGACTACTAAAATAAGAAAAGGGGTTTATTTTATTGTGCAACTGTATTTTTTATGGTATCATAGCAAGACTGATTTTCACCAACAATACAGCATACCTTTGAGGTGTTACTTAGGGTTCAACACTTTAAAATACAACTTCCAGGGAAAATAATAGATAAGGAGAGCCAAATTACAGAGGGGAAAACATTTTCCAGATCATTTCCCAGTGTCTGCTAAAACAGCAAGACTTTAAATTTTTAATCTCCTTAATTTCAAATTATGAGAATTAAAAAAAAATAATCAGCAAACCTCTAAGGTAAAGTGCTTTGTTTATTTGTTTCCCAGGTTTGCCTAGAATTGAAAATAGAAATTACAAAATTGTGTCCATAGACTGCTTTGGAACCATGTTTTGGTTTGTTTCTTTGTGAACACAGGAAGCTCTAAAATTGTTCTGTATTTCTAGTTCTATCTCATCACCAAAACATTTTAGATAAATTAAGTAAAGTAACATTGTTTGAAAAATTTGTTTATGTTGAACAATAACTTTACACCTATTTAAGCAATAATTGAGTATGATATTTGTAAGTAGCAGTGTCTGAAATCAAATAAAACCAGTCTGATTAAAATTCAGACTAGGTATTTGACTTTTGATGTGGTTTTGTTACTGAATATCAGCATAAAAATAGGGAGATTTTAAGTCAAAATCATATTTTGTTGATAGTCAAAATTGCATACAATAAAAACATAGTTTCATAATAATGATATCACCTAAACTACAGATTGTCTGAGGGGTAACTCAAAGTGCAATGTGAAGTACACCAAATTCCTTGTAGAAGGAGGACAACAGAACTTTATTTTTTTGAAGAAAGCCCAGTTTGTGTTAAACTCAGTCTGAAATGAGATAATATATATAAAATGAAGTGGGAATAAATCTCTTTCTAAAATGTTGCTGTAAACTTTCACTTTATTCAGTTGTTGTCCAGCTTTCTTTTGTTTAGGAAGCAATATATATTGTGGACAAGTTAGGGTTCATAACATATACTATGCAATTAACTTTAGATTTATTAAATAAATACATTGAGTAGGGAAAATAATTACACATTTTCTTAGGGCAAAGAGTAATTATAGAAACAGGCTATATTGTGGTTTTTTCATAAGAATTAGCATGTTGAAAAAGAATTGCACATTCTTTCCTCCTTACTCCTGTACATTAGTGTGTAGCTCAAGTCTTGGGCATTATCAGATCAGGATATAACTCTAAATTACTGTCTGGTTGTAGCATCTCATTTTCATCTTGCTATCCTTACTGAACAGAGTAAATTAAGTCAGTGGTGCTGCTCACATGATCTTATTCAAGGGATAACAAAATCCATCTACATTTTCAGTATGACACATTTTTTCCATTCTTATCCATAATTCATTGGTGCGAGTGGGCTTTTTTTTACATTTTAATAAGCAATTTGAAAGAAAAAGCTATTCTCATGATATTTGCAGAACAACAATGAAGTGTTTGAATGTTTACAATAGCCCTTTCTTGTGATATGTTTAGACTAATTTCTCTGATTAAGGTATTTAGTCACGCAGTAAACACTGATTAATGTTACAGCAGTATTGTTCTTTTATTCTCTAGAATAACAAAACACAAAGAAAACTACTGTATCTAGATAGTGCATGAATTTGTGATTTCTTATTTTTTAATTATTTCTGTACATTTCACTAAGTACAATGGCAAGATCTGTAGTGTCCAGAAATTCTCTCTCATCTGAAAAGTGATATTCATACAAAATAAAAGCAAGAAAAGAGAACAGCTGCCCTATTGTAGAAATAACCCTATGCAGAATCCAAATCACTGAATCATTTTTCCAACTGTTGTTTCAAACAGATTTCAAAAAGCAACTTGTTTACAAACATTTTCAGTAGTGGCCATTCAAAACTTTCTTGTAGCAATGTTGACCAACATATATAAGTTTTTATATATGTAATATGTGAGAGTCTTTTTTAATTGTACTGTATCTAATGTAGCACTTCCAATAAAATTATGTAAATAAGAAAGAGAACAGAAGCATCCTTAGGCAGAATGGATCAACAGTGTCACATATTAGGTGATATACCAAGCACAGTTCTAGAAATCTCTAAAAAATTAATGCCTAGTACGTCTGCTACCTCCCAGTGGTTAGGGATTGGAATTGTCCCATTTAAATAGCATTGACATGAAGCTATACTTTAAAACCAACAGTTAACAAACAATTTGAAGTTGATAGTATTTTTAAAACCCTATTCTTATATTTACCATAATTGATTGGACTTGATGATATGGGGATGGGAATTCTTTATGCCAAGATATATCAGTACAAATTAAATGTTTTGCCTGGTAAAAAAAGACCAGAAAGTCAAATGCCTAAAGGCAGCTTGTCTGCTGCCCTTTACTTAATGAAAATTGCTTGCAAATTTAGTGCTGGCATTTTGCACTTTGGCTCCAGTTCCCAAATTCACTTCAGCCTCTACTGAATTCAATAGGACTTCAATGCCTGAATGAGTCTGGGATTATCAAGGAATTTCCAGTATTGAAACCAATGGCTCTTATAATTCCTGAAAGCTACTTGAACAGCCACCTCTCCTCTAGATTTCTTATAAACTATGGGAGATATTCAGAGTTATGAGTAGGATCACTATTTACCCAGGTGTGCTTGCTGTTTACTTTGTCACAGTGGTAACTGAGTATCCAGATGCAGAAAACAGAAGTTGTAGTGATTCGTAAATAAATGGAAATGCCCATGTTTGATATGAACTTGTTTTCTGATCATACAGTTTCAAAAGCAGACAGAATAACATTTCCATTATGCTGTTGAAACTTAAGTGTTCAGTAATCTTGAAATGCAATTGCCAGATTTTCAAAAAGATTTCCCAGCATCAAGTAAATTCTCAGTGATATTGTATAATATTGCATAAGCAAGTCTGTCTTATATAGATGATTATTTTAGCATAGGAATAATGCATCAGTTGTTACTGTGGATAAACAAAATGCCACTCTGCTTTTGCTGTCAACTTCCTGAATACTAAACGTACAAGATTTTACAGAGTTGAAGAATTGTCACAGTTGGAAAAGACCTCTAAGTTCACCGTGTCCAACTGTCAACAAAACAAAACAAAACACACAAAAAAACCCACTTACCATCCCACTAAAGCATGTCCTGAATTGCCTAGATGAAATGATTCGTTGAGATACAGTGATAACTTACTTCTATTGTGTAATACCTCAAATACCATGCTTGCTTCTTAATGTCTCTTTAATTTTCACCTTTTGCTTGAGAAGGTTATTGCCTGATAACTTTCAGAGTGGCTTTGGGTGAAGGTTTAGGGCTATATAGGTATGTTCAGATAAGTTCTGTTTGGGTGCAAGTTCTTTTTTTTTTTTTTCCTCTTTTCTTTTTTGTCCAGAAAGCTACAAAACCATTTCAGATTAAGAGCTACAATTTAGAACTGTCACTGACAGTTTCAGTAGCTTTATTAGAGTAAGGTAACAGCTTAGTTTCTCATGCTAAATGAACTGCAAGACTACTTAATAACAACTTAATAATTAATAAAAATAAACTAATTCTGCTTGTTCTGATCATTACATTCACAGTGCTCCAATAATTCTTTTCATGGTGGGTATCTGCCTGCTGTTCAAAAGGCTAAACATAAGTACAACATTACCTAAATGAACCAGTATTTTCTGATTTTTTTTTTTTTCAAGCCCATGCTGCAGTACTGAAAACACTGGAAGGTGAATCTTTAGGTATATTCATGTTCTGTGACCCTTCTCTGTACTAGAAGCTGAATGTGACATATGTAAATGACAGCATCTTCTAATTGAATGGTTATTCATCAAATGCAACAGAATATCATGAACTCCCTATCTACATTTGCTTATCTAAATTTCCTGATGGAAAACCTCATCCACTTTCTGTACTTGCAAACTATTGTTCAAGACATTAGTATTCTTAACAGATTATTAGTAAACAGTGAAGAAATCTTGAAACGCTTGCTGGAATAACACCTGACAAGTCATCATCTCACTACTTGAGCATAAAAACATAGCCAGATCATAAAAACTACTATGGTAGAGTACAATAATAAGCAAATTAAGATCTAGAGCATTGAATCTTAGAACTGAGGTAAATGTTTATTTGTACAACCGCTGTCCATGACTTCACTGACTGAAGCAAATGTTATTACTAAAATAACTCACAAAAAACTACACATCAATTTAAGGAAAAACAAACCAACAGGCAGGCTTTTTTACTGCATGAGCACAGAATGGTAATTTTATAGAAAAGAATTTTCTTTTGGAATGTGTTAGTGGGACAGTAACACCTCAACCAATTATTTGCTTTGATATCCTACTCTCCTAATACAGGCTTCATCTGCTTTTGCTATTCTTACCATTTAAGCCTGAGTGCCTTCAAGTAATGCATTAAGCAAATTGATTACCATCTCTTACATTCTTATTCTTTCATTTGTTTTCCCCTGAGAGGGAAGTGCATGCAGTTGGAAAGTGTCTACTGTATTTTTGTGTAATACTGATGTGCACAAATAGATTTATCAATCTAACTTATCTGTCAGTCCATCTGATATAAAGGCAGATTATAGGAATACATTTTGCAGTTGGGGCAGGAAATCGTGAGGTTTGTGACAGTCTGTAGTTTGTTTCTATGGTTGTCTCCTCCATAGCCATGGGCTAGTATGTGGTAGTACATTATGCTCTGAAAAAGAAAGCTCTGTCCTTATTTCTAGCACCCCCACTGTGCTAGAAGAATGAAGTTATTGAACATGGTCCTTATGAGGACCCAAAGGTAAGTGAAAATTGGTGAAATGCTACAAAATTCAAAGTTGTGGATGTGACTTCATTGTCAGTTTCCAAATGGGGATATTTAATAAATCTAAAGATTTATTTTTTCATTCTACATTCTGAGGTTTTAGTTTAAATGTCTACATGTTGATTTTTAAATCTGTGTTTCTAAATTGAATGTAGACAAGCAGCTGACATTCCTGTATTTAAATATGGGATTAATTAACTTACTCATAGTACTATATTTTGTCACTTAATTGGATTCTTAATCATGTAAGATCATTGTAAAGTTTAAGTTCTTATACTTTCTAAAAGTATTTTTCCTCTTATTTTGATAGAGGAAGGTTCAGTATTTGGATCTTCATTATTCCTATAATTTTCAAGCCTTTTCTACTTCCCCAAGTACTTCTCCCCATTGCTGTTCTGCCTTGGAACAAAAGACTAGGTATTTCTCTCTCATCCTCCAGTGTAATTGTCCTTATAATCTTTTCTTAATGAAACAAGTTGTAAAAAATAAAAATACAATTCTTTTCTATCTTATTTATTATTTATTTATTTGAGTAAAGGAAACAGCTGCAAGTGATTGTCATCACTCTTGTCTTGCACTGGTAATGACATAGAAATATTTATTCTACCCTTATATATATCCTCTATATTTCAGTGTAGCTACATAGCTGACAGTCACAAGAGTTTAAATGAAGCAACATGAAACCATGAGTCATAACACCAGCAAATATACATGAATTACTTGAAGTAATGTTTGTTGTATTTAATTTTTAAGTTTTAAATCAAAATCTTCCCATCACACTTGCTGATAATATTTTTAAAGAATTAGAATATTTTTGGTTTGAAAGTGATATATATTGAAATGCTAAAAAGTGGGAGTAAGTGGTATCAAGTAGCACACACTATTAAGAAATGCATTCAATTGTAGTTGGAGATATAGTGGAGATATGCCACTACTTATTGGGATTCTTGTTCAGAGTTTTCAGTCAGGATGGTTGCCAGGTGAGATGACTGTCCATGCAATGCCTTTGCTGATTCAAGCTGAATTTACCCCCTCTTTTGCCAGAAATTATTTTATAGACCTCTCACAACTTCTTCCTCTTCCCAGTCTAGATTGTGGAGACTTATTTTGTTTAGTCATTCCCTTTATGGAAGATATTTCTTGTCTTTTATTATCCTTTTTGCATCTCTCTCTTCTTTTTCCCAGTTCTACTGTAATCTTCTTGAGACAGAAGAACCAAACCACAGGCACTGTTTGCAGATGATATGCAGATTTATATAGTACCATAACAGCACTCTCTGTTCTATTTTATATTCCTTCCCTAATTATTCCTAACATTTTGTTTGCTTTTTCCCTTCTGCTGCACATTGAGCAGACAACTTTATGAACTTTTTCATAAAATTACTTTATCATAAGGCTTTTATGATTCTAAAATTTATTTTCTGAATGGTAGCTGATAGTTCATAAACCTATCATTGTGTCATACTCTAGCTTCCCAATCATTGCCATGGCTCACATTAGTTTTAGAAACTGTGTCACTGGCAGTGGTACACATACGAACTAGACTGACCATTTTACCATGCTACTAATGGACACCACTAGAATTCAGCCCTGCAAAAGAGCACTGTCATGGAAAATGATGGAGCCACTGTAACCTCGGTGGTAACTGTAACCTAATTGGTGGGACAAAGACACTCAGGGTACTCAAACAGTACAGAGCACATACAGCCAATGAACCTTTTCTTTAATCAGCACTGCCCTTTGATGTTACCTTAGCAGATAACTTCCCATCAGTCACAATTAAAAGAGAGCTGGTTCCCTCACACCTCAGCTAAAAGCCCCACCTTGTACATAACACATATTCTAAACAATCTGTTACTGCAAATTTCAACGGAGAATAGGTCATTCTAATTCCAAACACAAGAGTTACTGGAAGAAAGAAATTTACAAGTGGATGAGCTGGAAATAATTAATCCTTTTTCTTAACAGAGATTAGGTTCTGTGAATCATCTCTTATTGACTGCTGTCTATGTCCTGTTTTTGAGACCAGACTGTTCCTTGTTTATGCTGAAATGAAATCATTTGATAGACAGATGACAGGCATACTGTGTACTAGGAGAGCAGCTGTTTGCAAGATCATAAAAAATCCTGGCAAAACCAAGAATATTAAAAACAGCTGCTAGACACTTTTCAAAGCAATGTCATTATGTTTCTATACTGATTCTAGAATGCACAATTTAATTTCTTAATATTAAATCTTTTCATTTTATATCATAGCAGCTGAATTACAGTTCCACTTCTTAACTGACTTGTAAGAGAATCTTCATTTTTCTGTGAATTTAGGAAATGATACCAAATCCTGAAAATTTATTAATGTCTTCAATATAATTTCCCAATGCTTAAAAAAAGAAAATACAACAGAGTGAACTTTTCGGTTAATTTACAACTTATGTGTGTATTTGCTTCTTGCATGTGTTTCTCATTAATAAGTAAATGGACAAGATTATTATTTTGTATACTTGCTTCCTTAAGATTCCTGTGTGATTGGGTGCAAAACATCTTTTCTGTGTTGTCATAAAAGTAATTACATACTCAAACCTCACTAGAAAAGATTTGAAACAAAATTTAATGAACATGTTGGAAAGGCTCCAAATGGAAAAGTCCTTTAAATATCACATGTGCATGATAACTGTGTGTTGCTAAAAGGATAAGTACAAATGGGAAGTACAGTTTGACAGATCTAGAATGCTCTTTGCATCTTTCTAGAAAAATAAAGGCATATGCTGAAATACTCCTCATCCGGGTCCCACAGACAAAGTTTCATTCAGAAAATCTAGGATGATTTCCTTTAGACAATAATAGAGGTAATTCATAATGTCTCACATTCATTAGTTTATTCCTATTTTGTACACCAATGGTGGGTTAAGACTTTTGCTTTTTAGTAAATGTTATCCAGAACATAGGTCTCCAATCTTCTGAGGCTACCAATAAGGTTTACAAATTAGTGGCACTGAAAATTATGATTTCTGAGTGTCCTTTGAAAATGTCAGTGGTGCCATTCAGCTCTATTTACATATGCCACAGGGTTCTGCTAAGCTCCTGACAGCTTGTGGTCATTTACTTAAGGCTGAATATTAAATTTTCTAACATGGTAGAATACCTGGGAAGACTTCTGTGATAAGATTTCTTCCAAAGTTTCTTTCCAGAGTCCTAACATGTACAATAGTGCAACAACTTTTTTTTGTGTGCAGTTTTACTTATTAACAAAAATGTCAGGAATATGCTTGCCACTTTAGGCTTCTACCAAATTAATTTACAGATGCAGATTACACGTCCATTGCCGGGATATTAAACAATTTCATGTTTATGTAAAATTTTCTATATTATTCATGCTGTCTTGGCATCCATTCCCTGCCATATTAAAAGGCATGTCACATAGTAAGCAATGTAATGGGCACACTGTAGACTGGTCCTGTAGGCTGCATATTTCTTAACACTTAGAGCTCATCTCCTGAGTGGAATTCAGTTTCTCCTCTCAGAGGCTGCTTTCTAATGCAGAGAGAAGCAAGGATAACTGACAGATTCTTTCAACATCATACCTGTTCTGAAATAAAATTATAATGTATGCCATGCACAGTCATCTCCTTAAATCAACTTTCCCTCTGTCCTTTCCTTGAGAGGACAACCGAAGTCTCCATAATTCCCAAGGCTAACATTAGGGAGTACCAAGGTCTCCCTATTCCAGAAGGAGTAGGGAACCAAGCCCAGCAATGCAGCTGGCAGAGCCTCACCAGGCAGGGCCCAATTCCCCAGTACTCAAACACAGTGAGCAGGACAGATCTGTTAGCAGCTGTGTTCAGCAGAAAGTCTATATTGCTAGGCAAGTTCATAGTCATGGGGAAGGTCCAAGGTCAGGTCACCAACTGAAATGTACACATCAGGCTGTGTCTAGACCAATGAGCACCACAGGACAGCACAAGCAAGGACTGAGAGAACAAACCTTAGCTTAAATGCAGCTCCTGAGCAAGGGGGTACCTGTGGTGGGTAGGATTACACTTCTCACAACAGTGTTATTCATGGTTACATAGATGTGCAGTATCACTGACCCTGAGCACAAGCAGCAAAGCACCTGACAGCCTCTTCAGTTCCCAGTCGTTTCTGCTTCTCAGGTGGAAGTAGAAGCATGCTCAGACACTACATATATATTGGAATTCTCAGACTCTGTTTGTGTCCTTTATTTTGGAAAGAGAAGAATATACAGTGAAGCTTTCAACCTCTGATCCTTTGTTTTCTTAGGATGGAGAAGTAGAAATATACTGATTGGGTTATTTTATTCCAGTTAAATATAAATGCTATTACAAACATGCCTACCTATTAGGTATGACTATTAATTTTTACTTCTCAAATGTTTACTGCTGTTCTGGACTAGAAAGTGGATAATTTGTTCTTATCCAAACATTAAGTGAGAGATCTAGTCATGGAAATCTTAACAGAAATTTGAATTCTGTTTCTTTTGTAAAATTGGACTTTAAAAGTCACTAACTAAAACATAAGGTTAATTGATGTTCCTGTGTTAGCTCTTTTTGCTCATATTACCCTGTCTTGAAACAACCATTCTGCTCTAGGTTTTTTAGCTTTTTACAGAGCTTTATAGATTGCTGTAGTTCAGTGGGATCTAGCTCAGTAAGACTGTGTGCCCTTTTCTGAGAACAATTCTGTTCAGTGATTTCACTTTTCAGCTCAGAGTCTTCCAACTAACTGTGCTTTCTGAAGTTAATGGCAGATTTTAGCAGACAGTTTCTTCTTCTAGTAGTGATAACAGCCAATGTTTAGAGTTACTACCAAGGATTGGTATGAAGACCAAGGCCACTGCTGGATCTTGTGTACCACATTGAGGGTGCAGAAAGTAAAAGGATGCACTTGTGGGGAGCAACAGACAGCACAGGTGACCCTAAACTGACTAACGAGGTATTCCATATATTCAGTATAAAGCTGAGGGATCATAAGAGTCAAGCTCTCTTCAAAGGCAATCCATTCTGACTTTGATCCCAATCCATGTGTTCCTGAACCCAGAACCAGAATCCAGTTCCAGTCTGCTGCTGAGTCTAACCTGGGACTTCTCCAGTGCCTGCCCACAGCATCAGTAGTGACAGTGATGTAATTGCCATCAGGGGAGCTGGACTCAATAGTGATTTTGTATATATTCCTACATATTCCATATTATTATTTATTATTATTATTTTCATTAAGCTGTTTTAGTTTTCTAATCAATAAGGCACTCTCCCTCATTCCCTTTCTATTCCCCTTTTGGAGGGGGGTGGGGTTATCAGAAAGCATCTGTTATAGGTCTAGTGGACAGCTCTGACCCTTAACCTTGACACTGTGGTTCAAATGCACTTAATTTAACTTCTACTTGGCTCATTTTAGCTTTCAATTTGTGCCTCCTGTAGATTTATTTTCTCTAGCTTGGCACCACATTAACTGCCCTTCCATGACTGGTTTGAGGTCAATTTATTTCTCCTTACAACAGTCTGTGCCATCATATCTTAAAAGCACTGACCTTGAAAAACTAATTCTTTCTAGATATCATGTTGTACTTGCAAACATTGTAATTATTCATGGAGTTATATTTGCCAGCTATCTGTATAGTTTAACGAATCAATGTGCTTGTGAAATCTCTGCTACAGCTTGCTTTCTTAAAAGAGCACCTGCAAAGCTGAACTTTCATCTTCAGTGTTGTCTCAAGTCCTTCTCCATTTCTTTTTCACAGAATCACAGAATCATTGGAATTGGAAGGGACCTCTAGAGATCATCTAGTCCAAGCTCCCCACCAAAGCAGGTTTGCTAGAGTACATTACATAGGATTGTATCCCGGTGTGTTTTGAAAGTGTCTAGATAAAGAGACTCTACAACCTCCCTGAGCAGCCTGTTGCAGGCTCCATCACCTTCACAGTAAAGAAGTTCTTCCTTATATTTAGCTGGATGAGATGCAAGCTGGTAATGAGGTAAACTGGTATTCATATACTTTCCCAACATAATAAAATTAAGTAGAGCTTGCATCCTGTGTTCCAGCTTGTGCCTGTTGTCCCTTGTTCTGTCACTGGCCACCGCTGAAAAGAGTCCAGCTCCGTCCTCCTTCCACCCATCCCTTTGATATTTATAGACATTGATAAGGTCTCCTTTCAGTCTTCTCCAGGCTAAATAGTCCCAACTCTCTCAACCTTTCCTCGTAAAAGAGATGCTTTAGTCCCCCAGTCATCTTTGTTGTCCTCTGCTGGATTCTGTCCAATAGTTCCCTCTCTCTCTTGTACTGGGGACCCCAGTACTAGACACAGTATTCCAGTTGTAACCTCACCAGGGCAGAATAGATGGGGGGGGGGGGGGGATGACTTCCTCCCTTGACCTACTGCCCACACTCTTCTTAATGAAATCCAGGATATGATTGTCCCTCTTGGCCACCAAGGCACGTTGTTGGCTCATGGATAGTTTACTGTCTACCAGGACTCCAAGATTCTTCTCCTCAGGGCTGCTTTCCAGCAGATGTACCCCTAATCTATATTGATGCATGGGGTTGCTTCTCTCCAGGTGCAGGACCCTATATTTGCCCTTGTTGAACCTCATTAAGTTCCACTCTGCCCACCACTCCAGATTGCTGAGGTAACACTGGATGGCAGCACAGCCTTCTGGTGTGTTGGCCACTTCTCCCAGTTTTGTATTATCATAATCAAACTTGATGAGAATACACTGTTTTCTCACCTAGGTCATTGTTAAATAAGCTCAGACCCAGCACATACCCCCAGGGAGCACCGCTAGCTACAGGCCTCCAACTTGAGCCTGCACGATTGATCACAAACCTCTGAGCTCTGTCACTCAACCACCTCTCAATCCACCTCCCCATCCAGTGAGAAATTCCATGCATTGAATTTATCTTTAGCCTTACAAAGTGGTTTTCTGCTTTTTTCAGTTGTTTAGGGTTTCTCAGTGCTCTATTTTGATTCACATTCCAAAACAGGTAGAATTGCTCTTTGGAGGTACCTTTCCCAGTAGCTGTAGGAGGCATGAGTCAAAGTAGATAGCTTGCACTACACTGCTACTCTGTAGATGGTAAAGATAGGAGCGAGGAAGCTTCCACTTCATAGACAAAAGTACTTTCCAATGGATAAAGACTTTGTCTTTGAACATGGGGATAAACATTTAGAGTTAGATGAAACTTATATGTTTGGAGATTATTTTTCCTTTATTTGATAATAGGATGCTCAATTTCATTCATTCTCATCTGTAGATGTCTGGTAATGAGGTAAACTGGTATTCATATACTTTCCCTACATAATGAACAAATTAAGTAGAGCTTGCATCTCCTCCTGCTTGTTAACAGCGTTACCCACCTGGATTTTTGTAGAAAGGTGGTAATGAGTGGTAAATGAGTCTTCTCAGCATAATTTTTAAAATAGAAAATGCTTTTAAAGAGAGGATCAGTAGATAAGGAACTGCACCACAGTAACAGTAAGTTCTTTAAATCAGCTGCTATGGAAATACTGTAAAAATAAAATCAACTTATTGGATTCCTGTATTAGATGACTTCTAAGCAGCACATAAGAAATGAGGGAAGGAATGTTTTATTCATGTGATGTATGCAGTGTTCAGCTTTGGATAACAGGAAAAGGAAAAAAAAAGGTTAAAACTTACTTTGTTTCTGAAGTAAACGTAGATGCAGACAATTCTTGCTGTAGTGCAGGGGTTTAGAAGCTACGCAGATGACTTAAATGTCATGGAAGAATTCGTTAAAAAAAATCACCTTATCGCTCTTTTGGCATATGAGTTTTGTTTGAAGGATACTCCTGGATGAGTATCACCAGGTTACTAAAGGGACATCTACAACAGCACAGGCAAGAGAATGAAGTAATGATGTTGTTACATTTTTTTTTTTAATTCACTGATTTAAAATCACTGAGTATTCCATAGCTTCTGGCAAAACATACTTTTGACTGTGGCTTCTTTTTGAAGCTTTGTTCAGTGAGCAACAGCATCAAACTGAGTTCTAAAAGTTGGCAGAGATTTTCCATATCTCTCACTATGACAAGAGGCTTTCTAAAGCAGTTTCAGGAAGTCATTCATATCCTATAGAATGCAAGAGAAATCATTCTTTTGCTAGTATAAAGATAAATGCTGTTCATGGATCAATGTATAATCAGCAGAGACATTTCTCCTGTTCCGTGATTTACCTAGCAAGTAGAACTTCTGGTGGTTTGGATTTCAGGAAGAGGAAAACCTGAAGTCATGCTATGTAACTGAGACAGATAATGTCTGTTAAAAAAACAGCCCTCTGTACCTGCTCATACAGCTCCCAACAGATTGTTTGCCTCCTGGCTGCAATGCTGCCTGCTCTTTACACTCTTCATGTTTGAATTGCAAATCTGGATGCTTTTTTGCATGATAACAGTAATGGGCAAGATATTCTTCACAGCTTTTTCATATAATCAGAAACACTTGCAATTTAAGCTAGTGAAGATTTGTTTGAAAGGAATTAACCAGACCAGTTGCCTGTTTGACACTTGATATTGAAAATTGAAGATGAAACATTTTTGTTTATATATGGGTCCATAAAATAATAAAAATCTCAGTTAAAAAGGACATTTGCAATATTAGACCTTACTTCAAGCAGGGCTAGCTTTAAAGTTGGATCACATTGCGTAGAGTCTTGACTAGATGCTATTTGAAAATCTTCAAGGAAAAGAAATTACAAAAATCTTTGAGTAGACTTTTCTAACTGCTAAGTTACCATGCTAGTGAAGAACTTGCTCTTCTGAACCTGAGCCTTCTGAGCAACAGTTTGTGACCATTGCCTCCTTTTATCTCATCTAGCATTACTAAGAAAGATGTTTTGCTTTCATAGAATCATAGAATGGTAGGGTTTGGAAGGGACTTCTGAGATCATCGAATCCAACCCCCCTGCTAATGCAGGAACACCCAGGGCAGGCCCCACAGGAACAGATCTAGGTGGGTCTTGAAAGTCTCTAGAGAAGGAGACTCCACAATGTCTCTGGGCAGCCTGTTCCAGTGCTCTGTCACTCTCACAGTGAAGAAGTTTTTTCTCATGCTTTTCCTCATGTTTCATTACAGGTTGATATTGAATTTATTTTATTCATAGCAATCACATATTTTGTAAGCTAACATACGATAGGGAACATCCTCAGAATGTACTGTAAACCAATGGCATGTTCCTAAAAAGGGATTTGGATGTAAAGTTGAGGGCAAAGTTAAATGAAAGTGACTACTCCAAATGCTCTTTAAAGGAATTTAGAGAAATTAAGGCAACTCATGTTTTCAGATTGCTGGTTGCTGAGTATATTATTTTTAGGGTGTTCTGGTTAATTGGTTTGGTGAAACTTATATCAGCTGATACTAGTTGAAATGAATATATCTTACTAATATAAAGAGGTGTGGTGTACAGCTGCATACGCAATTCACTGTCTGAATATATGGAGAGGAGTCACCTGTGAAAATCAAAAATATGCTACACTTGGATGGAGGATGCATTATGACCTCAGTGAGGTCAATATATATCTATATAATCAGCATAGAAATCATCATTCAAGAAAAATATAGTCATTGCTCTGTGCAAACTACAAAACAATAATGACAGCACAAAGCATTACGGCATTAAGTCATTTGAGTATACATCGAACTTTTAAGATTTTAATCTGATTTATTTAACTAGGTGTCTTTCATCCATTGTTTGGATGGAATAAAGAGTTACAATTTAGACGTGCTGAAATCTCAAATTTTATAATTTGTTATATTAACCTTTTGAATATTATCTTTAGTACAGATTTCAGTTAAGTGCTATTTATAATTATTTCTATTAACTATTTCTATAACTATTTCTATTAACAATTGTCAAGGTTCAGAGTAAGGGCCATCTGCTACATGTCTAACAGGTGCTCTCTGTTAACGTCTCTCCCATCCAAAAGGGGAAATGAAAGGGAATAAGAGAGAGGGACTTACTGATTAGAAAAGAAAACTAAAACAGCCTTAATAAAAATAATAATGGAATATGTACAAATATGTACAAAACCACTATTGAGTCCAACTCCCCTCGATGGCAATTACATCACTGGTGCTCTGGGCAGACACTGGGGAGTCCCAGTCTGGACTCTGCAGCAGACTGGAACTAGATTCAGGAGCTGGATTCTGGTTCTGGATTCAGGAACATATGGATTGGGATCTAAGGCAGAACACACAGTCCTCCTCACATGCTGACCATTGAAGAAGAGCACTTGTTCCTTGTGTTCCCCTAGCTTTATACCAAATATGACAAATAATGTGGATATGAAGGGCAAAGGGGTCCAGGAAGGCTAAGCATTCTTCAGAAAGGAAGTCTTAGAGGTGCAAGAGCATGCTGTTCCAGTCTGTCAGAAGATGAACTGGCAGGAAAGACGACCACCTGGCTGAACAGGGAGCATCTGCTGCAAATCAGGAAAAAAAAGAATTTATCACCTTTGGAAGAAGGGGCAGGTAACCTAAGAAGAGTTCAGGGATCTAGTTAGGTCATGCAGAAAGAACATCAAAAAGGTAGAAAGAGCATCAATTCCAGCTGAACTCAAGCTGACCACTATTGTAAGAGATCATAAAAAAGGTTTTTACAAATACATTGGCACAAAAAGAGAGACAAGGAGAATCCCCACCATTACTGGATGCAGGGCAGGGAACATAGACACCAAGAATGAGGAAAAGGCTGAGGTACTTAACACCTTCTTTGCCTCAGTCTTTATCCATAAGACCAGTTATCCTCAGGGCATTCAGCTCCCTGAGCTGAAAGACAGGGACAGAGAGCAGAATAAACCCCCCATAATCCAGGAGGAAGCAGTTAACAACATGCTATGCCAACTGGACATTCACAAGTGTATAGGGCTGGATGGGATCCACCTGAGAGTGCTGAAGGAGCTGGTGCAGGAGCTCACCAAACCACTCTCTCTCATCATCATCAATCCTGGATAACGGGGGAGGTCACAGATGACTGGAAGCTTGCCAATGTGATGCCCATCTACAAGAAGGGCCAGAAGGAGGATACAGGGAACTACAGGCCTGTCAGCCTGACCTTGGTACCAGGGAAGATTATGGAGCAGTTCATCTTGAGTAAGCTCACACAGCATGTGAAAGATACCCAGGGGATCAGGCCCAGGCAACATGGGTTCATGAAGGGCAGGTCCTGCTTGTCCAACCTGATCTCCGTCTATGAGAAGGTGACCTTCCCAGGGAATGAAGGGGGGGCTGTGGATGTTGTCCACTTGGACCTTAGTAAGGCGCTTTGTCATAGTTTAGGGTCAGGGCAGCCCACTAAACTTATGGGAGATGCTCTCTGTTAACCCTCCTCCCTCCCCAAAGGGAAGAGAAAGGGAATAAGGGAGAGAGACTTAGTGATTAGTAAAGGAAACTAGAACAGCTTTAATGAAAACAAAAATGAAAATAAAAATAATACAATATACACAAATATGTACAAAATCAATATCAAACCCAACCCCCCCCTGGTGGCAGTTATGCCACTGTCACCACTGATGCTGTGGACCAGTCACTGGGAGAGTCCCAGTCTGGGCCCAGCAGCAGACAGGAGCTGTGTTCAGGAGCTGGATTCTCGTTTTGGATTCAGGAACACACAGATCAGGATCACAGAATCATAGAATCATAGAATCATTATGGTTGGAAAGGACCTCCGGGGTCATCAAGTCCAACCTTTGTCCAAGTATTTCTCTAACCACTACACCATATCTTCAAGCTCCACGTCTAATTGTTCTTTAAATGCCTCCAGGGATGGTGACTCCGACACCTCCCTGGCCAGCCTGTTCCAGTGCCTAACCACTCTCTCAGTGAAGAATTTCCTCCTAATATCTAATCTAAACCTCCCCTGACGCAACTTGAGCCCATTCCCCCTTGTCCTATCATTACTAATTTGAGAGAAGAGACCAACAGCAGCCTCTCTACAACCTCCTTTTAGGTAGTTGTAGAGGGCAATAAGGTCTCCTCTCAGCCTCCTCTTCTCCAGACTAAACAAACCCAGTTCCCTCAGCCACTCTTCATAGGGCATGCTTTCCAGACCTTTCACCAGCTTTCTTGCCCTCCTCTGCACTCACCCCAGCACCTCGATGTCCCTCCTGTACTGTGGTGACCAAAACTGGACACAGTGCTCAAGGTGCGGTCCCAGAAGTGCCGAGTATAGGGCTACGATCACCTCCCTACTCCTACTGGTCACACCGTTTCTGATACAGGCCAGGATGCCATTGGCCTTCTTGGCCACCTGGGCACACTGCTGGCTCATGTTCAGCCGGCTATTGACCAACACCCCCAGGTCCTTTTCCGCCAGGCAGCTCTCCAGCCACTCCTCCCCAAGCCTGTAGCGTTGCTGGGGGTTGTTGCGACCAAAGTGCATGACCCGGCACTTGGCTTTGTTAAACTCCATACAATTGAGCTCAGCCCATCTCTCCAGCCTGTCCAGATCCCGCTGCAGAGCCTTCCTACCCTCAAGCAGATCGACATTTGTGCTTAATTTTGTGTTATCTGCAAATTTACTGAGGGTACATTCAATTCCCTCGTCCAGGTCATTGATGACTATATTAAACAAGACGGGTCCCAAAACTGAGCCCTGAGGAACACCGCTTGTGACTGGTCGCCAACTGGATTTTTTACTCCGTGTACTACCACCCTCTGGGCTCGGCCATCCAGCCAGTTTCTAACCCAGCGAAGAGTCCTCCTGTCTATGCCATGACCTGCCAGCTTCTCCAGCAGAATGCTGTGGGAAACGGTGTCAAATGCCTTCCTGAAGTCCAGGTAGACAACATCCACCGCCTTGCCCTCATCCACTAGGCGGGTCACCTGGTCATAGAAGGAGATCAGGTTGATTAAACAGGACTTGCCCTTCATGAACCCATGTTGGCTGGGCCTGATCCCCCCATTGTCCTGCACTTGCTGTGTGATCACCCTCAAAATGAACTGTTCCATAATCTTTCCCGGGACCGAGGTCAGGCTGACAGGCCTGTAGTTCCCTGAATCATCCTTCCTGCCCTTATTTCAGAAGGGTTTCACATTGGCAAGTCTCCAGTCATCTGGAACCTCCCCAGTTGACCAGGATTGCTGATAAATGACGGAGAGAGGCTTGGTAAGTTCCTCTGCCAATCCCTCAGCACTCTTGGGTGGATCCCATCTGGCACCATAGACTTGTGGCTTTCCAGTTGGCTTAGAAGATCATTAACTACCACTTCCTGGATTATGAGGGGACTGTTCTGGTCTCCATCCCTATCTTCCAGTTCAGGGGATTGAATGCCATGAGGATAACCAGACTGACTATTGAAGACTGAGGCAAAGAAGGCATTAAGTACCTCAGCCTTTTCCTCACCCTTGATAACAATGTTCCCCCTTGCATCCAGTAAGGGATGGAGATTCTCCCTAGTTCTTTATTTTGTTATTAATATATTTGTAAAAACTCTTTTTGTTGTCTCTTGCAGCGGTGGCCAGGCTGAGTTCTAGTTGAGCTTTTGCCCCCCTAATATTCTTTCTACACAACCTAACTAAATCCCTGTACTCTTCTTGAGTAGCCTGCCCCTTCTTCCAAAGGTGGTGAACTCTCCTCTTCCTCCTAAGTTCTGACAGAAGCTCCCCATTTAGCCAGGCCGGTCGTTTTCCCCGATGGTTCATCTTACAACACATGGGGACAGCCTGCTCCTGGGCCTTTAAGAGTTCCTTTTTAAAAACAGTCCAGCCTTCCTGGACCCCCTTGCCCTCTAGGACTGTACTCCAAGGGACTTTCTCAACCAGTGTCCTAAACAGGTTAAGTCTGCCCTTCGGAAGTCCATGGTAATAGTCTTGCTTCTCCTCCTCCTTACTTGGGCAAGAATTGAAAACTCTATCATTTCATGGTCACTAAGCCCAAGACGGCCTCCAACCACCACATTACCCACTAGTCCCTCTCTGTTTGTGAGCAACAAGTCCAGCAAGGCACCTCCCCTGACGGGCTCACTTATGAACTGAGGCAGGAAGTTATCTTCCACACAGTCCAGGAACCTCCCGGACTGTTTCCTATCTGCTGTGTTTTATTTCCAGCAGATGTCCAGCAAGTTGAGATCTCCCACAAGAACAGGGTCTTGCGATTTAGCGGCTTCTGACAGTTTTCCATAGAATAATTCATCAGCCTCTTCATCCTGGTTGGGTGGTCTATAACAGACCTCCAGCAGGACATCTACCTTGTTGGCCTTCCTCAACTTAACCCATAAACATTCAACTGGTCCATCACACTTATTAACTTCTATACATTCAAAACACTCTTTAACATAGAAAGCACACACCAAAGCCCTTTCTATCTTGCCTATTTCACTTATAGAGCTTATAACTATCCATTGCAGAACTCCACTCATGAGTCATCACACCATGTGCTCTGTGTCATCAGACAGAAAAGACAGGTTCCTTCTCAAATGCCAGCCATTGATGAAGCAAGGAACAAGGTAGAAGAGCCAAGCCAAGCAAAGTGGGGTGAGACCCTCATGATCCCTCATCTTTGTATCAAATATGACATATATGGGATGGAATACCTTGTTGGTCAGTTTGGAGTCACCTGTCCTGTCTGCTGCTCCCTGCGGGTGCAGTCTTTTACTTTCTGCACCACACAATGTGATACACAAGATCCAGCAGTGGCCTTGGTCTGCACACCAATCCTTGGTAGTAACTCTAAACATGGAGTGTTGTCACTGCTAGAAGCAGACACTGCCTGTGAGAACAGGCTGCTGACTTCAGACAGTGCAGTTAGAAGAACTGAGCTGAAAAGTGAAATCACTGAACAGAATTGGTTCTATTATAGCTCTAACCAGGGCATCTATTATAGCTCAAACCAGGGCAATATTATTGATACAAACTTCCAAAGTATTTTAAGCCCCTCCAAAGGCAATATTTACGTTTAAATTATGATTTAAATTGGTACGCTGATGCAAATCTTAAATGTGAAATATGGGGTGTCACATTTTTTAAAAGCTTTATAGTCCTTTAACTGCTGCAGCTGCAATTATGACAGTAATGATCAGCTATGATTACATCTTCCTTTCATGGAGTAGACTTGTCTTAAAATCAGAAGATGAAATCTGATCACACACTACGAAACTGGGTCTCATGAGATCCAAGAAGGCAGTCATTTAGGGCCAACAGTGCTTAAACAAGAGAACTTCAAAAAGGTGCAGCAGTTGCCTAAAGCTTACATTTCCAGTTATAAGAAAGCACAGATTAATATCAGAGCAAATTTAGAATGAAGATTTTTATATTCTGTTCATTTTGAGCTTTTATTTCAAGAGCAAATTTAATTCTGAGAAATCTGGTGTCTGAAGAAAAGCTTTAGGGGAGTGGGCACTACCCACGTTCATCTAAGACAGACACAACGTAGATTTTTTTTTTTTTAGGAGATAAAGGCCGTTTTTGGTTAAGCATGCCAAGAATTGTTAAATGAAGGATTTGGGATGGGGTGGGGGAGATCAAGCCACTCCTAGCTTGTTCAGAAGACTGAAAATAGTGGAAAAAAAATTTACTGAAAAATGTGCCTGATGATGTTGTAAGTTCTAATTGTTTAGTGGTTAGTGTTTGGAATATTTAGTGATCACTTTGATGCTGTGCTGATGAGCACGTGTGCACTCACTGGACCCAGTTCAGTGAGACTTTCCCCTCAGTAGCAGGTTCTGGACATTTCCTGGCTACCACCACTGAACACAACAGTTTGGAGACCAGTTGTGAGCAGAATTGTGACTTAATATGTGTTGCATCAGTCTTAGTAGACTCTTAAGTGTGCTTGTTAACATGGAAAATGGCTGTATGTAAACATAGGTCAATTAGTTCTTAACACATTTATAAAGAGTGACTGCTCCTTAAGAGAGGCAGAACTTAAGAAAACATTCACAGTAGATCTCTACTGTTCAGTAAAGCCTGTTTTAATATCAGGTTCCTTAGATCAGCACAAGGAATCACCTGCTCAAGTTATGGCAATGGCTCAAACTTCAGCTATCTGCTGTAACAAAGTAAATACCTTTGAGTTAATTTTAACTCGGACCCTACCTCTTCAACTGTTCAATGTGCTCCAGGGTAATTGACTTCAGGGCAGAAATATAATTTTTGTTGATAGAACTCATTCTCTCCTTTTAACTGCATTTACATAAGTGTCCTGTAAATTGTTACTTAGTCTCAGCATTTAATCAGACCTTTGAAGGTCTCTATGAGAAGACACTATTCTTTGTTTTCTAGAATATGTAACCCTGAAATTTCTTCTAATGTCCTACCCACAGTAGTAAAAATTCTTATAAAATGAAGCCAAAATACTGCTGCTGTCCAAACTGAAACAACATCACGTTTTCTCACCACCTAGCTGATTTTTAAGTGTGTCACCTACATAGTTTCCAATTACTCTAGCAGGTTTTGTGTGTCAGGAAATCTTACTTTGATGCAAGAAGGTCTATGAAATTTTAATTGTCGGTAGGGTAGATGCAGGGACACCAATGCATACTGTCTACCTTGACTTCAGCAAGGCTTTTGACACCATCTCCCATAACATCCCTGGGGTAAAGCTCAGGAAGTGTGGGTTAGAAGAGGTGATGGTGAGATGGGTTGAGAACTGGCTGAACAATAGAGCTTGGAGGTGCAGAATCCAGCTGGTGACTGTAACTAGTGGTGTTCCCCACGGATCAGTTCTGGGTCCAGTCTTATTCTTCATCAATGACCTGGATGAAGGGACACAGTGTACCCCCAGCAAGTTTGCTGGTCATATGAAACTGTTAGGACTGCCTGGTACACCAGAAGGCTGTGCTGCCATCCAGCAAGACCTGGACAGTCTGGAGAGCTGGGCAGAGGGGAACTAAATGAAGTTCAATGAGGATACATGTAGAGTCCTACACCTGGGGAGGAATAAGCCCACACAGTATTGTGTCCAGTTCTGCTTTCCCCAGAGAAATGTTAGAGAGAGTCATAGAATCAGAGAATCAGAGAATGTTAGGGGTTGGAAGGAATCAAGAAAGATCATCTAGTCCAACCCCCCTGCCAGAGCAGGATCACCTAGATCAAGTCACACAGGAACGTGTCCAGGCGGGTTTTGAACGCCTCCAGAGAAGGAGACTCCACAACCCCCCTGGGCAGCCTGTTCTAGTGCTCTGTCACCCTCACTGTGAAAAAGTTTTTCCTTATGTTTACCCTAAACCTCTTGTATTCCAACTTACTCCCATTGCCTCTTGTCCTAATATTGGATGACATTGAGAAGAGTCTGGCTCCATCCTCCCTACACTCATCCTTTATATATTTATAGACATTAATGAGGTCCCCCTCTCAGTCTCCTCTTCTTCAGGCTAAAGAGACCTAGCTCTCTCAGCCTCTCCTCATAAGGGAGATGCTCCACTCCCTTAATAATCTTGGTGGCCATGCACTGGACTCTCTCCAGCAGCTCAATGTCTTTCCTGAACTGGGGTGCCCAGAACTGAACACAATTTTCCAGGTGGGGCCTCACCAGGGCGGAGTAGAGGGGAAGGAGAACCTCCCTCGACCTGCTGACCACACTCTTCCTAATGCACCCCAGGATGCCATTGGCCTTCTTGGCCGTGAGGGAGCATTGTTGGCTCATGGTCATCCTCTTGTCCACCAGGACCCCCAGGTCTTTTTCCCCAGAGCTGCTTTCCAACAGATCAGCCCCCAGCCTATACTGATACATGGGGTTGTTCTTCCCCAGACGCAGCACTTTACACTTGCTCTTGTTAAATTGCATTCAATTTCTCCCTGCCCAGCTCTCCAGCCTGCCCAGATCACGCTGGATGGCAGCACAACCTTTTGGAGTGTCAGACACTACTCCCAGTTTTGTATCATCAGCAAACTTGCTGAAGGTACACTCTATCCCTTCGTCCAGATCATTGATGAATATATTGAACAGTATTGGACCCAGCACTGACTCTTGGGGGACATCACTAGTCACAGGCCTCCAGCTAGACTCTGCTCCACTGACCACAACACTCTGAGTTCTGTCCTTCAGCCAGTTCCCAATCCACCTCACTTCACAATCACCCAATCCACATTTCTTAAGATTGGCTGTGGGGATACCATGGGAGACAGTATCGAAAGCCTTGCTGAAGTCAAGAAATACCACATCCACTGATCTTCCCTCATCTAGCCAACTACTCCCCTCATCTGTCCAACAGAGGGATTAAGGGTCTGTCTTAAGAGGGAAGGCTAAGAGACCTGGGGATGTTTATTCTGGAGAAGAGAAGACTGCGAGGGAATATTAGCAATGTTTGCAAACATCTGAAGTGTGGGTGCTAACTAAAAGGGGCCAGTCTATTTTCAGTGATGCCCTGTTACAGGACAAGGGCCAATGGACACAATCTGGAATACAGGAAGTTCCATCTCAACATGAGGAATGACTTCTCTACTGTGAGGTTGACAGAGCCCTGGAACAGGCTGCCCAGAGAGGCTGTAGAGTCTCCTTCTCGAGAGACTTGCAAAACCCACCTGGATATGTTCCTGTGACACCTGCCATAGGTGATCTTACTCTGGCAGAGGGGTTGGACTGGAAGATCTCCAGAGGTCCCTCCCAACACATACCATTCTATAATTTTATTGGTCATATGTCGCATAAAGGGGTAAAGTAATTTGTCAGAAAATAAACCCCCTTGTGTTCCAGCTAGTCCTCAGATATCAGAGGGTCTGGGGGCGGCTGGGCTTAGATTCTGGGTGATGTCCAATTTTGCACTATTAGTCTGGTAGTGATCAGTCCATCTGAACTCTCAGGGCTCCGGATTCACTAATAGCACACTGCACTCCTTGGATAGTCATGCTCCATGGCTTCACGCAGCTAGGAAGGAGCTGGCAGCGCCCGATGAAAGACTCTTGCAACTGGCAACATGAACAGTGCAGTTTATTGAGATCTTGTGGATTGCCAGTGATAAATTCACTGTCTGAAAAGCACATGCAGATATACAAAATGTGTCAGATTAAAGAGCAGCTCAGTAAAATTCCCAGGTTTCCCAGGGAAATATTCAGAAAGTCCAGATCTTACCCAAAGCTGTCCCTAAGCGGGAGGAAGCAAGATTCAGCCTGTCGACTGGTCCCAGGAGTCAGAGATGATCAGCGATAGTATCCTCCCTGACTTGTTCACAATGATGTCTTCCCTGACATCCCCCCTTATTTAAAGCATTTTGATAATAATTTTTACCTTCAGGTGGAGCTTGAGTGACTCTAGTCATAAATACCTTTATTATGATTGCTGTAAATTTCTTTCACTTCATTTTTAAAGATATAGCTGAAGGAAATTCACATCATGAGCTTAGTGAGGGGTGCTCACACTTTGGAGGCAGGTAGCCTTTGGGACAGAGGTGTGTTTTGGTATTATAATGACATTATAATGAGCAAAGTTCACACAAGGACAGTACTTTGTCAAAAACTGACAGACTGTTGGCACAGGGTCACAGACAGGACCTTTCCTTAATGTGCAAACAATGATGCACCTTTAAAATAATTTTAATTTCTAACTCACCTCTAGTTATTATTCCACATCATGAACAATGGAATCTGGGTGGTTAGCAAGTCTGACATACCCCGAATGCATTGGGCTGGCTTGCATGTTCACTCGTTTTTTTATTTAGTTTATTTTTTTATTTATTCACCCATGGTTTTTTATTTAGTTTAACAGTGTGTCTTTTAAATTACCCAGAAGACAATTTTCAAATGTAAATCAATAGTGGCTAGTACTGCAACAACCACTCAAAATAAGAGGTATTCTTAAGAGGTATTCTACAATTATTAGGGAAGGTGTTTTCCTGACAAAGTTTTAATAGGAGAGAAGTTGTTAAGTAGTCTAGTCTCTCTGAGGGGAGACCTTATCACTTTCTACAGCTACCTGAAAGGAGGCTGTAGAGTGGTAGGTGCTGGTCTCTTCTCACAAGTAACTAGTGACAGAACAAGACAGAATGGCCATTAGAACATGCTGCCAAGGGAGGTGGTTGAGTCACCATCCCTGAATGTGTTTAAAAACTATATAGATGTGGTGCTTTGGGATTAGTGGTGGACTTGGTAGAGTAGGATTCATGGTTAGATTCAATGATCTTAAAGGCCTTTTCCAGCCAAGAAGATTCTATGATAGCCAAACTAGGAAAGAATGTCTTGTAAATTTATTCTGGATTATTGTAAGCATCTACCATAATAGGAAGTGTCTGGTAAGGGAAGGGCATCTCATAACTGATCACTTAAAACCCTAGCACTCTTCAGTTTCCATTCAAGCACAGCACCTGTGTACCATAGGTATTTGCACGTAACCAACTTGAATGCCCCTTGCAGTCACAGAGGATTCTCTTCTAAAAGAAGTGAATTGCAGCCTTTTAAATGATGCTGTACATTATGTAGATTAGTAGCCCGTACTATATGGCTTTTACAATGGTGAGAGGTACTGCTGGAAAATGTTGTGCTCCAGGGCCTATACACTGTATAAGAAGATTATTTCTACTACTTGTGTGTGATATAGAACAGAAAGATGGGGAACAGGAAGGACATTAGAAGCTGAGTTTCCTTCAGCAGCAAATTTTGCCAGCTGTAGTTACTTTTCTGTGAAATACTGGATATCCTCCTGTGTCTGACAACATCTCAGACTTGCTGATAAGGTCCAAACTTTGACACTTGCTGCCTCTGCAGGCAGTAGGTCAGTCTGGACTATGAACCTAAAAACCTGAGGCATGAGGCATGCTGGATGTGATCAAGACATAAATGTGTCTGAAATGCAAAGGAGGGGTTTGATAGACATGATACAGAAACTGTCTGTGAGTGTGCTGCAGAGAACAGCACTGACAGGTAGAAGGAAATAAGAAAGCTTTGAAGATCCAGGTCTGTCTGGCTGTGTTCACTGAAGTTGACAGATGTCTCCATGGTATGGGGTTTTTTTGTTCCTTTTCTGTGAAAATTACAGAATGGTCTTAAAAATACCAAACTACTGCAGTCCAGATTGATAGCTCTAGAGCTCTAGAGCAAGACCCCAGAATGCACAATCTTCATCCATTCCACTTTTATTAAAAATTACCAGTTTTTTCTATTTTAAGAATTCAATAGGGCACGGATAGGTATATTCCCATCTAACTGAGTTTATGTGTCTAGTGGATATCTGAGATCAGCTGTAGACTAGAAGCAGTCAGCAGACTGTAATCTAATTTAATATTAAAGGATTCTCAGAAGGCAGAAAATAGTTTTAGCTTCCATGGGGATGTGGTTGTGGAAATGCCCTGATGCTTGGAGGTATTTGTGCAGTGAAATGCAGGCTCTCTGTCATGCCATCTTTAAGGAGGGAGGTGGTGAGTTAACAGAACTTTTTTTTTTGAGAAGGGAAAGTCCATTAACACATGATAGAATTCTTAGAAGTAACAGCAATTGGATCAGCTCTACAGATTTAGTCTGAGTCCTGGTGAATATTTTCCTGAAATCAGTGAAGTCAAGATAATTTGACACCTATAAGATTTTTCCTGACCACTATTGAACATAATGCTTTAGAGTAAACACTCCAAGCCAAAATTATTCCATGCAGAATGAAATGTATAATTTTCATTCTGACCGGAAATGCTTTAAAAAGGAATAATTTTAAATGATGGCTGTCAGTTATTTATAGGATGAAAACTTACTTTTTTATAGTAGCTCAGATATTTATTTGATAAAAGGTAATTAGATTACTGCCTGAGATCCTTCATATTCCACACGACAGAGGGACTTCCTTTGTCATAATGCAGAATATCCACATTTCCAGCTAGATCAAACTTTCTTCACAAATTTCATTTAGTATGTGACATATGAAATGGGAACTTAGACATGATATTAAAGCCACAAAAATGAAATTGTGTAGCATAATTATGCATCTTTCAGATAATAGTGGACCAATATTAGCTTATAACCATAAAAACAGGTTTTATCCCACAATATCTTGCTAAGGTAAACTTTAGAGTTTCTGACCTGTCTACAGTACTTGAGTACTAATGACTTTCAATGTGTGTTGGTTCACAGTTTTATAAGTTATGTAACACGTCTCTGTAAATGTAAAATATTGTAAGACACTTGGGGCTTTGGATTTAAGCATTTCCTGCTTCATATACCTTCAAAAAATTTACCTGATGTTTTAGTCTAGCAAATTTTAAGTCCCTAATTTGAAGCATACTTTCTAGTAGTCAGTGAAATTATATTGATTCAGTATAGGCAACTGCTTTTTATTCCAAAACACCTTCCACTGTTATTTCTTCACAACTGTCTGACAGTACTCAATACATGTAGGCTTTATGGAAGAAACAAGTCCGTTGAAATCAGTCTCTTATAATTTAAATGTCATTTGCAATTGAAGACTACAGTGAAAGTGAGGTCTGAACTTCATACTTGTCAATATATGAACATTAACTGCTGTATCTTTTGATATACATGACATCAGCTTGTAACACTGTACTTAGCTGCACAGTCCATCTAAGTCATGTTTTTAATTTGGAACCCCCATACCTAGATAAATATCTGTATGAAGCCATTTTTTCCAATCCAACGTTTTTCCTCATGTTCACTTTTTTGGTCTTTCTCATTCTTGTATTTATTGTTGTAGTAGCAGAAAGCATTTTTAAGAACAAAAATAGCAGAATTATCTGAATTGAACTTTAGCCTATGTTTACACAGTCATATCAGATAGTGTATTGGCTTTTTTAGCTTCTTTCTCAGATGTTTCCTGTCATACTGGATTTTGAAGTGGGGTCAGTGTAGACCACTGATATTTACTGGAGGTTTCTTACAAACTGGATCCAAGGCCAGGTTCTGTCTTCTGTCAGAGTAAACCTGAATAATGCTTGTTTCATGGTTTTGTGTGCTGAAAGTTGGACAAACTGGAGAGGTAGGCCCAGGTGAACCCATGAGGTTCAACAACACCAAGTGCAGGGTCCTACACCTGGGCTGGAACAATCTTCACTATCAATACAGACTGGGGGATGAGGTGATAGAGAGGAGCCCTGCAAAAAGGACTTGGGGATGCTGGTGGATGAGAAGCTGGATGTGAGAAAACAGTGCACGCTCGCAGTCCAGAAGGCCAATCGCATCCTGGGCTGCATCAAAAGAAGTGTGGCCAGCAGATCAAGAGAGGTGATTCTGCCACTTTGCTCTGGTGAGACCTCACCTGGAGTACTGCATCCACTTCTGGAGCCCTCAGTACAGGAGGGACATGAACCTGATGGAGCAGGTCCAGCGGAGGGCCATGAAAATGATCAGAGGGATGGAACACCTCTCCTACGAGGACAGGCTGAGAGAGCTGGGGTTGTTCAGCCTGGAGAAGAGAAGGCTGCGGGGAGATCCAAAAGAGACCTTCCAGTACCTGAAGGCCCCCTCCAGGAAGGTGGGAAAGGGACTATTTACAAAGGACTGTAGTGACAGGATGAGAGGCAATGATTTTAAACTAGAGAAGAGTAGATTTAGATTGGATGTTAGTAACAAGTTCTTTACCATGAGGGTGGTGGAACAATGGAACAGGTTGCCCAGGGAGGTAGTTGAGGCCCCATCCCTGGAGATATTCAAGATGAGGCTTGAGTAACCTGATCTCACAGAGGATGTCCCTGCTAACTGCAGGGGGTTTGGACTGTATGACCTTTAGAGGTCCCTTCTGGTCCAAACCATCCTATGATTCTATGAATTTAGCAATTTGCCAGAGAAGGCTTATGTCAAGAATTGCCCAATGGGTCCCATTACTATTGCCATGGAGTTGTTGCATGAACTACAATGTTACATTTTTAGTGTTGATCAGTATGGTTTTATGCCTCACACAGTTTCAAGAATTGTATTTGTTCACCATGCATTTAAATATTATTTGTATTTTATTTAAAAATAATTAGGTATGCCTTTTTTTTTTAATGTGACATAGCATTCTTTACACTATTTTCCTGATACCCATTCAGCTGCTTCATGAAAGTATATATAATCACTTCTGAAGGAAACAGAATAAAAAAGGAAGATCTCTGGATGCATGGAACTCTTCTTATGCTTGCAAAAATTGCATCAAAAACAAATTTCCACATATTATCATATGTATATCTCACTTCTGGGTAACAAATCCCAAAGAATGAAGAAGAGCTTTCTTTGACAGTTTCACACAATGCTGCTGCTTTTGTTATAATCCACTTTTTCAAATAGCTGAAGTAGTTCTCTTCAGTGAAATTAAAACAGCTATGTAGATTATGCAAACATAAAGCTGAACACATTTCCAAGCAAATAGAAGGAAATAGGATGTAGTACTTTGTACTAACCATGCTTTATTAACTATTTTCCTTACAGAAAACAGGTATGAAATAGAATATTTCTGTTTGGTGTCCTAGACAATCATTTTGATGCCCTCCACTTCATGATTATATGGGATTTTGTCATTGACCTTCTTGGTATTTTACAAAATGGAGACTCCTGCTCTCTCTTTGTATGAATGGTGCTCTTTATCTTTAAAGACATACTCTGAAGTTTTTCCACTTTCACTTCTTGTTTTATTCTGTAAGAGGGAGGGTTGGAAGGATTTCACCTGAAAAGCTATGAAAAATTTTGTTTTTCACCATTTTCTTATTCTGTGAGAATGTTTTGTTTGTGGTTTTTTTCATGTTCTAAGTTACTGATCTTCCAAGTAGTACTTCAATGGTAATTCCAGATATCTTCTTTGAGTGGCATCTTAAACTCCATAATTTGGGCCTCATTCAAACTTTATGTATACATTCTGGTAGAAAAATGTTTTCTGTGTAAGTAATTTCATCCTGGAAAGGCTGGCTTAATATTCAGAATGTGAAGCATAAGCATAACTGAATCATGTGTTAATGTGACTTAACTCTACCAGACTTCAACTATAAACTATACAGATGGGCATAATTGGGACACCTGACTCTCAGTGATGTTACCAATGTCGTCTGGTTTGTCACATGCATATTATGCATCTTGAGACATTTTTGAGGACCCTACCCTTTACAGAACATGCATATACTACAAGCAGTTAAATGTCTCTGTCTTGTTTCTTCTTTGTACAATTACTTTCCTTGCTGAATGTATCTGTAATAAAATATGATGCTCCATTACCAGATGTCTTTTATTATGTGAGCTGGAGAACTCTATTTTCCAAAATATTTCTTTTTTGAATTTCATTTGTCTTGTGTGCCCTTATTTATTTTGTTCTGATTGTAGATGATAGCCATTCATAGTGCATCCTACTGAAGGGATAATTTAACTGTCATACATTTGAGAAACTCAGTATATTAAATACAGAACAAGTCTTGGCATGTCCAGGTCAAACAAAGTCTCTTGCAGAGGAGTAGTGTGAAATACTTTATGTTATTATTTATATATTTGTCAATTTATATAGAACAACTGTCATCACAATGACAAATTTCTAGAGCAGTATTATTGACTACATTAAAGCCTTTTAGAAGCAAGTCTTAAATCTTCCTGAACTTTAACAGTTGAAGATGCCAGCATTGTCTCTGAGAGAACAGGAATCGATCCAGGATGCTTCTACATCCATACAACTTAAACTGTAGTTTTATTTGGGGGAAAAAAAAAATTGTTCTATTTATGCTCAGGCCAATGTTCTAGCCCATGATATAGGTCTTGAATGGACTGGGGAAGCTTCTGAAAGTATTGCGCAACTACTCCACTTAAAAGTGTGGTTCTAAGGCCTGGTATGCCTTTTATTTGTCATCTCAAGGGGATTTGCTTTTGCTTTTGCTTTTTTTTTTTCTTTTTTTTTTTTTTTTTTTTTTTTAATCTGGTTTGGTTTGGTTTTAAATGATATGTGAAATGAGAAGATAATCCTGGTAAAGTGCCTTTTACAGGGTATCACCTGGGAGGTGTTAAGGTCTAATTCGGTCCCTCTTAAGATCATGATAAACTCCAGCTTCAAAGACCAGTAGCTTCAGGGACTCATGGATAGGAGTCCAGTCCCAGATAGTCCTTTTGTTCATAAGATCATATAATGGATATGCAATGATGGAAAAATGAGTAATATGCTTTCTCCAAATTATGAACAATCCCAGGGTATGTTGTAGCTCCTTCCTGTTTTCAGGCATCTTGATTTACTCAAGGGCAAATAATATATCAGGAGGAATACATGCTGTGCTGCCCTTCCACCAAATAACAAAAAAATTAACTTCTGGTGAGGGCAACTGTTTCTTTTCAGTTGCAATATGAGCCCCAAACCTTCTGGGTGAGCAATAACTTTTGCCTGGGTCTGCCCTACCCTGACCAAATCAGGTCCTCCAATTAGCACATCATGGATATACTGGTCCATTTCAACTCCCTCCTTGGGGATAAACCTTGCAAGTTCCTTGGTCAATGCATAGTGAGCAGTTGTTGGTGAATGTCGATATCCCTGGGGTAAGAAGGTAGAAGTATACTGTATACCCTCCTGAGTAAAGGCAAAACAGTCTCTGGTTTTTGTAAAGGAACCATAAAAAACATATCCTTCACATCAATGGTTGCTAAAATAGGATGAGCCTGCTCCTGTAGGAGAGTAATCAATTCAGCTATATTAGGCACTGCATCTGTTAGGGGGGTCAGCGCTTGCATTTAATTTTCAGTAGTCTATCATGAGTCTCCATTTCCCACTTGGTTTTTGGACCAGCCACACATAGGAATTATATGGTGAATGAGTGGGAATTATAATTTACTTTTCTTTGAGTTCAGCTATTACTGAAGTAATACCATCTCTGGCTTCCAGAGGCAGAGGGTAAGGTTTAGTATTTATAATCTTTGAAGGGGGTAGCACCAGTGCTTGTTGTAATAACTGGATTTCATTAGGGATTGTTCCAAATTTCCATTCCCTTCCTTTAGGGTCAATCCAGACACGGCCTTTTAACAAGTCCAATTCCATGATACTAGCAGGCATACTGCCCAAAATCATGGTGACTTGTGTGGTTTGGTCTGGCAGCCAGCACCTCACCCATGCAGTGAATTGGGGCTGCGAGTTTCCAAATACATCAGTGACCCAAATTTCTTTCTGTCGGGGTGAATGTGGCACCATGTTGCCACATCTTCTCTTAAAGCAGACATCTGTGTCCCACTGACCAGTAAAATGTGAAAGGCATTTTAAGGGGGCCCCAGGGACAGGTGATTAATAAGTCACCTTCGGAGTTTTCTGTGAGCCTTGTAAAATGAATCCATCACCCATGACCCGGCTCACTTACTGGGGGCAGGGCCAGCAGTTTCTGTGCATAAGCACCAATGCCTATTCCCTCCCGAGGGGGGCTGAAGGGGTCGGTGAACTTCCTTCTCTTTCCAAAGCCTTATCTGTGCCTTTCCAGATTCACTAATAACTGCAGATTAGGAAGGGGAAGGACATCCATCAACACTTTGGGTATCCCCTTTCTTAAACCATCTTTCCACAGCTTATTTCTAGTCATACTTTACTGAGGATCTAGGGAATCTATTGTCCACTGCAGCCCTCCTTATGGAAGTGTTTTCCCTATGTTCCCTGCTTGAAATCCCCAGGCACAGCTGTAGCTGATCAGCTCTTGAGCGACCTCCCCCCAGGTGAGAGCAGTTCCCGCATGGGTGGGCCCCTCCTGCCCCCCTCCCAAGGCCAAAGCCGTCGCAAACAATGCTGAATTGTTCCTTACAAAACCACTGCTGCCCTCGGGTGATCCTGGAGCTGAATGGCATAAAGTTTCAAAGACTCAGGGACACACTTTACCAGCAGTGTCATTCGATCAGGGTTAGCCTTTAACAGCATTGGGGAGGATTGGTGTGGAATCAGACGCCGTTCATGTGTTAATTGAAAGCAAATCGCTTTCTGCACACTCTCCGTTAATTGGTCTAATCCCGAAGTGGGGAAAACCACTGGATCCCCCCTTTCCAAGGGGTCCAGCCCTCCAGCCCAATATGCTGCCTGCTGAGTCAGAGACCAGGGTGCCCACTTATCATCCACAGGCAGAAATACATTAGGAACCCAGTATCCCGGTGCTTCATCCTCATTGAGTTTTCTTCTGTCTCCCCCAGTGAGAGAGACTCTCCACACATACTTGGTCTCAGACTCCCTAGGGAGCTGGCCATATTTTTCTTACAATTTTGCTAGCTCAGTCGCACTATAGGGTATTTCTTTAGTAACAACTTCTGGCCCATCCTCATTGCTCCCATCATACAGGAACTCATTTTTAGTGAGTTGTTGAAGTTGAGGAGCAATATTATCCCCTATGCTCAAGTTTTGCTTCCTCCTGAGCCACTAAGTCATACTCCTTAGCCCTATTACTGTATCAACACTCATTCTCTGGGTCTTCCCGATGACACTCAGCCAGTTCTAAACGCAACTCTTGCTCCCTAATGAAAGCACCACACAACTGACCCTGCAGACACTCTACTGCTAACTCCACTCACCGCTGCTTTTACTTCTCAGCACCCAACTTGGCCTTGGCCCGCAACCGCTTTGCCTGCTCAGCCTCCAGCTCAGCTTGCAAATTCTTAGCCAATTCCTCTAATGCCTTATTCAACTCTTGCTCTGTTTGCTCCACTACACATTTATCTTTCAGCGCTGCCCCTAAAATGGTATAAACTGCAGCCTTTCCCATTCCATGTCTTAGCCTACTTTCCATTGCCAAGTCCTTTATCCATTCTGCAACAGTTAAGGGAGAATGCCAGTTCATCTCAGCCCAACCTCATCCTTTTGACATTGGGCACGCTTTATAACTTTTCAACACCTCTAACAAGGGCAAGCAGTCAAGATTATGCTGAACCCAGATAACCATGACCATTGGCTGGAGGACTCAGACTCTACCAGTTAAACATCCTCCCTTCTTGACTCAGCTGATATCCCCTCTACCTTTCTCTTGCCCTCTTATTCAGGGGATCCTGTCCAATTAAAAATGTCTCGTTCCACTCTGTGGACAATGAGGGAGGTGAATCTTTGTGATCCTCTGAAAGAGGCTGTCCCTGCATGGCAGGGCCGCTGGGGTGGCAGAGTCACAACAATGGCTCCAAGGAACAATAACAAAACAACTTATTAGTTCTCCCTAATGAAACAATCAATAAATGGTACAGATAAAATTGTTGGTTTAGTAGGTAATTATTTTATGGCATGACTAAATTTTCAGGAAAAGGAAAAATGAATTATTAGAAAAGAGGAAAAAATAGGGGGAGTAAGGGAGTAAGAGAGAGAGAGTAAGATACAGAGAAAAGGTTATCACCACCCATAGATCCACTGACGTCTCAGTGGATCAGTCCAGGTCTTCAATTCTTCGGTGGTGGGTGCACCATGATCCATATTTTTCTATTCCTTTATACCCTTGAGATAACTGTGTGGCATTCCCAGTTTCCACAGGAAGTGATGTTGATTTTCGTGAGCCCCTTGAGCTAGAAGTAGTGTGGTGCCTGCCATCCACATCCCCCATGGCAAAGTTAGCAGGAGCACTTAGCTAAAGAAAAGGCAAAGTTAGCAGGAGCACTTAGCTAAAGAAAAGACAGAGTCCCACCTCTGCAGAACTTGTCTTCCTTTTGTTAAAGAATATCTGCAAGGAGACAAAGGGGGAACACAGAGACATTGGGAGCAATCAACACTTTTCCTCTCCAGAAAGGTCTTTCCAGATCTTATCACCACACAAGGTTTGAGGCACACAATTGCCAGGCTCTTACAGTCTCAAAATATCATGGAGGACTCCAATGACTACTCTGGTGTGAAATTAAGACACAAATGAGTTGAGATGTCACTGGGCAGCCAATGGCACTTGATTTTTTTTTCCCTTTCTGTTCTTTGAGATGAATAGTAATTTCTTTTTCTTTCTTTTTTTCTTTTTTTTTTTTTTTTTTTTAAAGTAATGTTTATGGATGTTGAATCATATGGTAAATTGGAGTCTTCCCAAGTGAGCAGCTGAGCTTACTCATGTAGTAAGGCAGCTTTGGCATAGGGACTGCAGAGAGCACACAGGCTTCAGAGACAACAGGGGGAACCCAGCAGGATTGAAAATAACAGAGGAGAGTTTGTTACTACTTGGTTACTGATTTAATGTTGAAAAAAATTGAAAGGGAGGCTTTTTTTGCAGGGAGATAGCAGCTGAGTTGACATCCTGCAAAGCTTTGATTTTAGCCCTGTGCTGGTAGGGTGCTCTCTGAAAGCCAAGACTCTCATCCTCCCAGGAAACTGACCATGGCCACCTTCCTCAGTGTGGTGGCAACTTCTGACATCAAGCTGTTTCTTCATTCTGGCTGCTGGAGTCTGATCTTCCCTTCCAGCTCCCAGGGTCTTGTGATGGGCTTTGAGCTCAGCAAGCGGAACTGGAAACAGAGACTGATGCTTCCTATAAAACAGTTTTCTAGTCATCCTTGGAAAGTCACCTGGCTTCCTGAGCACCGTGTGATTAAGCAACATCTTTGAAGTTCTCTTGGGTTTTTTTTATTTTTGACAGAGCTATCTCCCCCTGCAACTCATTAACTTCATCAGTAAGTACTTCATACTGTAGTGATGTACTAGCCTTTTAGTAGCTCTGTAAGTTTATAGTGAGTCACACATAATGAACAGTAGTCTGGATTGATGGGCTGAGCCCTGTAATATGAGGTTCAACAAGGCCAAGTGACAGATCCTGCATCTGGGTCACACTGACCGCATGTGATAGCACAAGCTTGGGGGAGAGTGCCTAGAAAGCTGCCCATCAGAAAAGGGCCTGAGGAAGTTGGTCAGCACCCAGCTGAACATAAGCCAGCAGTGTGCCCAGGTAGCCAGGAAGGCCAACAGTATCCTGGCTTGTATCAGAAACAGTGAGAAGTGATTATCCCTCTGTAGTCAGGACTAGTGAGGCCACACCTTGAGTACTGTGTTAATTTTTGGATCCCTTCTTCCAAGAAGGACACTGAGGTGCTGGACCATGTTCAAAGAAGGGCAATGAAGCTGGTGAAGGTTCTAAATAACAAGTCTTATGAGGAGCAGCTGAGGGAACTGGAGTTGTTTAGTCTGGAGAACAGGAGGCTGAGGAGAGACATTCTCACTCTCTACAACTACCTGAAAGAGGGTTGTAGCCAGGTGGGGTTGTTTTCCCAGGTATCAAGCAATGCAACAAGAGGAAATTTGCACCAGGGGAGGTTTAGATTGTATATTCAGAACAATTTATTCCCTGAAAGGGTTGTCAAGCATTGCACCAGGTTGCCTGGGGCAGTGGTGGAGTTGTTATAAATGAGACCAAAATCGTCTTTAAATAAAAAAATAAAAATTTATTAGTGATGGGGAATGAACAAGCAGCGCTGGGTGCGTGGGGAGTCTGCGCTCCACCAACACGCATGCAAGATGTCAAGCAAGCAGGCATTTATTACCCTAAATCATGCATATCCAACAGCATTAACTACATATTCATTCTGTGGGGTTGGATTATTATAATCAGGTCCAGGAACTCATTATCAGGGGTCTCCTCCCTTTGGCACTTGCGCACTGGTGTCTGGTGGTCGTGGGCCGGGGTCTTCAGGAGGAAGGCCCCCAGTCTTCCTCGCAATGCACTTTTCACCTTTTGTCTCAAAATGATGAGTCAGGAATCGGAGGGTTGGTGTGATCTGGCTTATCTGCAGGGAGGCTCTCCTGTCTCCTATCTTCCTGTCTGGGACTTAGTTCCCTTATCTACAAAGACCAAAGCTACACAAGACAGGCTACAAGATTTAGGAGAACCTTGATAACTTTCAAGGCTATGTGAGACAAAACACAACTTACAACTATGTAAGACAAGACACAGTTTATGGCTATGTAAAACAAGCTACAGTTTACAAGGCTACTAAACTAGGATTTATGATGACATTTACAACTCAGGCCTCAGCCAGGCCTGTATCCGGTGGGAGCAGGGATGATGTCTTGGAGGGCCGAGTCCCCAGTATAGCAGAATACATTTCGTACCTTTCCATACCTGATTTGGTGCTTTTATTAGAGCAAACCAGCTTAAGCAATTGGTACAAAGTTTGATGAACAAACAATTCACAGTTTATCACAGAGTCACTATTCCTGGAGGTACTTAAAAGACATGTAGATGTGGTGCTTAGGGACATGGTTTAGTGGTGACCTGGCTGTGCTCGGTCAACAGCTGTACTTGATGATCTTAAAGATCTTTGCCAGCCTAAATGATTCTATGATTCTAGGCTGCAATTACAGACTGAAGTAGCAGATTACTATAAGGCTGAGAAGTTCTGCCATTTTCCTGGGACTGAACTGGAATACTATATCCATTAAGCCATTTAGCAGTGGTTGGATTGGACTGTATCTGAAATCCATTGCTAAAAGATTTATCTGGCTTACCAGATATCTGTTGGCATTTTTTTTCAGCCATGTGTGATAATGACCAAATGAATATCCATTAAAAACACTAGCACAAAACCAAGATGATCTGGTTGATTTCAAAATGTTCAACGAAGCCAAATCTTGGAAAAGAAATACATAATATTGTGTAGTATTTGGGAATATGCTGTACTTTTTAATGAAAAAGTTTAATGTTTCATTAAATATTACAAACAAGATTCCCATTCAGATGAAACATTCTGATTAAATCCAAAGTATGATGAATTTTTCTTCATTGACTTTTCATTGTGTAGGTGTTTTGGCACATCTCACTTCACACAGAAGGCTTTTTTTCTGGAATAGATATAATGTATCCCAGATATCTTTTTTTTTTTTTCATTATATTTATATTATAGGTATATATTTTCTATATATAAACACACATTCTCTAAGTATATTTAGGTCTAGATATTTAAATATTTTATACAGATACATCTATACCTATAACCATATAATATATAGATACATATCTATATAATAGATTATATAATATACATATTATATACTTTATATATATAATACATACAATAGATACAGATCTATAGAATATATAGATATGTCTAGATATCTTTATACATCTATTTCTAGCTTTATAAAGAGGTATAAAATAGATATCCAATATATCTGTTTGTATACGTAGCTAATACATATCAAGTACATATCAAATGTCTACTTTTTAGATATCTCTACACTTCTGTACCAGCATATCCGTGTATTTTTCATTTATATTTTTATGTATAGTTGAATATACTATCTATATAAAAATATATTAGATATTTTGCTATATATAAATATATCTATTTTCCCCCATAAAATTATTTTGCAGTTTGCAGTGTTTCACATTCTCTTGTTTTCAGTATACCACAGAACCATATGCCATAAAAAAGAGACTATGTAATAGGCTCATCAGTTTCTTATTGCTCTAAGGTGCCTAGGCCAGCTGTAGTTTTGATTAACTGAGATTAAGTTGCTCATTAGCATTAGAATCTTTTGTTACATTTCAAGCACCATTAGCCAGGTACAGCCTGGTTTTGACTGGAGAGCTGATGTCCCCTAGGCTGATTACAGCTGGCTGAGCACAGGCCAGATGTGCTGTGCAAGGGTCCTTCCTCAGTTGCACTCCTCACAGTGAGGATCACACCTAAAGCCACATCTATGGTGGGAATGTAATTGAGAAGCTGTTGTACCTTGCATGTCACAGCCATGGAGCAGGCCTCAGACCAGGATACTGCAGTGCTGTTAAGGTAGAGGGTACAATGCTTAGAGGTGGTACGTTCCTCACCTTAACTGCAGCATAAGTGTCTGAAGCCCTTCTACTGTCAAGGGAGAAACATACTTTCTACCATGTAAGCTATGCTTACCACCAGAAGGCAGGAAGCGAGAAAAGTCACTGTTCAAACCCGTTAGCTCTACTCTGAACTTTCTATGTCAGGTCCAGTTTCTGTCTCTTCTTTGTGTTATTAGTGGTACAAATTAACAGAGGGCTAGTGGAACACTAGTACTGGCACGGGTTGTGTTGTTTAAAGTAAAGCATAATATTGCAGGATATATACTTAAAAAAAATCAGGCCAGGAATTCACACAGGGTTAAATCTGGAGAACTGCAGCTAGGAAAAGCTTATTATATTCACATAAAACTGTTTCTTCCTTAAAAGAAATGATTGATTTAGCTTGGTTTGTACTAATGATGAAAGCAGTCAAGACCAACAAAGGAAAATACAGCTTCTGATGCTGTGATGCCGTAAATAGGATTGTTCTGTCATCTGCATAACAAGGCTCTGTTTAGATTTTCCAGCATGTATCTCCCCTAAGTTGTGACATACTGAAGATGTAAGAAAATGCTTGCTATTTTCTTTCTTTGCTCAGACTGATCCATTTCTCATTCTTGACCTTTCTGAAGGGTTGGGTATAGAAGAATAGCTTTTTTCTTCTTTTCTAAGCCTGACAGAGCAAGGTTTTCTTGTCTCTTAGATTCTTATAGAAGAATGCTGGAAGGATAAAACAATATGAAAATCAATGAGTCACAATCTATAATTTAAGTATAATTCATTATGACTCATTCATGAAATGCTTTTGCAGAGTTTCACATAACAAAACAATAATCATAAACATAACCATCAGCACCTACTCAATCCTTTCTTTACAGATCTGCAAATCTGTGGTTCAAATGATTTTGGAGTCTTTGCAATTATAAATCAGCACAGAACTGTCAGAGGCAAAGGAATTCAATGACTTAGAGCAGCTGCAGGGTCATACCTTTTTGTGGGTGTGGTAAGTTCAGCTGGCACAAACATCTTCAGGCTGCCACCATTCCCGTTAACCCTTCACACAGTCACCATGTTACTCAGACCCTATGCCACTCATTAAGCAAAGAAGGTGGTGAGAGCAAGTGCCTTTCTCTGGCAAGAGCAGCCTAATCTAATCTATTGCCTCGAGACCTGCCTGGGTGCTTTCAGAAGACAGCAGACCTTCTGTAGTGTCAATCAGTACTGCAGCCAGGGCTTTTGTCTTATTCCAGAGACAGGTTTTCCCTATAATAAGGTCTGTGGGTCTCCCTTCTAGAAGATGTTGGTATGGTGGCTTCAGTGATACATGCAGAATAGGTAGAGGTAGCAGCTGCACAGCTCTTCTAATGAGTGTGTACTTAGTTCTAAGGCCTTGATTTTGGTGGGGGGAGGGGGGAAGGGGTTGGACTTAAAGATCTCTAGAAGTCACTTCCAACTCCTACCATTCTATGATTCTAAGATGGTAAAAAAGAAAAATGCAAATCTATTGTGTAATAGACTTATTCCAATACATTTCTCCAGCTAAAAAATTTAACAAAAATTCACAGGGTATCCTGATACATATAAATCATGTGTAAAATATTCATGTGAAAACATTTCATTTCAGAAGAAAGATATTCAAAAAGTACTTGGTTTGTAATGTTTTTGTGGCATTGGCAATAAAGTCCTTATTATGCCATTTTTATTAATTAATTTTTCAGTACTGTAGGTATTCAAGCTTTTCTAGAGCCTATGTAACAAGAAATACATGCATAGGTCACACATTTTCTCTGCAACTAAAGCTGTCCTGTAACTACTAGACGTCTTGTTCATGCAGATCATGTTAGTTGTTGAGAAAATTTAGTTTTCCCTAAATCTTTTTCCACTTCCTCTAGTTTACTTGAGTTGCTTCCACCTCAGCAGTTTTACAATGTCAGATATGTGGTGTCAAATCACTCTTCAGAAGAAAAACAAAGATTTGTCCAGGAAAAGATGGCTTTCCTGAAGGAAAGAGAAAATGAGGATAAAGTTTTCTGAGATGGGCTAGGCTGATTGGTCTCTCTGAAAATCAGATTGTATGTGGATATTGTTTCAATTAAAAAATAGATTGGGTTTATAAGATAGTTCCTTTTATATGATCAAATTAACTCCAAGCTTCTTTATGAGCCATTTATATTGATGTACAAATCTTCTACTAGCAAAAAGAAAATACTTTCTGAGGATGTAATTAAATTGTGTTGATCTATTCTGTAGTTTAAATTGAAATAGAGCATATGCATTACACTTGAGTGGCTTACTAAAGTGTAAACTGAACTGATTAATAGTCTTCTGGATAAATGTCAGTTTTCTTCCTAAATAAAACAAATTCAAGTGAACATCTTAACACAGAAATGCAAAATATAAGTAGTGCACTTCAGTATGATCCATTAGGTGCAGCTCACAGTAAAGAGAATTAAAGGTCCCGGCTGTTTTAAGATCAACCATAAGTCAAAGCCTAAACAGTGCAATCAGTTTGTCCTAGATTCCTTCAAGCATAGTTCAGGATGATCTCTGACAAGCATACATAATCCTCTGAGAAGCTCTGTGAAGTTTTCCTTTAGATCCAATTTTAAATAGATTAAGCTTTGTATTTTGTTACTTAATTCTCAAGATTGTAAATACATACACACAGAAATTATGTCAGAGAAGATTAATATTCTGTAACTTCCACAAAGTCTGTCTGGACTTGGCTTAATTTTATGCACCTGTAACATGTACAGGTTGTCATGCAGCTTTTCCTGAGGGAAGTATCAGATCCTGACAAATGAACAGGTCTTGAATCCCCTAAAGGTAGGCTGGGTACAGAAGAAATGTATGGAGAGTATAGGTGATCATCTTTGGCTCTTCAGGGTTTATTAAAAGGCTGTTTTTGGAGAAAGTGATCAAGACATTTTTACAGGCATATAGCAGAACTTGTTCAAGATTATGGTTTCAGTTTGGTACCAACACTCTAAACAGCCCAGCTGGTTCCTCTTTTCCCTTTTACTTCAGTGAATGCTATCTCTGTCTGTTCCTGATGATTGACTTCTTTACGCTTTCCTGAGGGGTGAAAGCTACATGAAGAGGAATGTTTCACATTGTTTTGGATGAGAATTTGGTGATCTACATCTGAATTCAATTATTTTTGCTGTTAATTTTCAGGAACACCTGCTAGCTCTACAATTTGGTAGAAAATCCCAGGCTTTTGACCTCTTGAAATTAAGTCTGCTGTATTGTAAGATCATAGAGGAGGTTACTTTGCAAATATTGATAACATACCTTTTGGATTCCTGAAATACCTTACCTGGTAGTATCCTAAGGCCACTGAAACTTTAGTCTACAGAATATATTCAGTCTATAGAAAGCATTAATATTATTTTATTTTATTTTATTTTATTTTATTTTATTTTAAAAAAACAAACATTACTTTGATAGTTCCATCTGAGAATTCAATGTTGCTTTCCCAAATCTAGTCATCTTACATCAGAATCATAATTGGAGTTACCATGCTTGTTGCAGATCTCTAATTTGGAGGTAATATCTGATAACCTTTTTATTCCACTGTTTGACTGGAGATGATGGCTTTTCCAGTTTTTTCTTGTACAATACTTTCAGTACATGCAAGTGACTACACAGCATACAGCACCTACAGAAAGAACCTGAATGTTTATAGTGCACTTCCATGTTCCCTGGTTATGTTTTCCTGCACTAATGAATTCTATGGAGTCTTATTTTCTCTCGTAACTTTGTCTGCCAAAGTTTTAGGATGTAAGTCTTCTCTCTTCAACTGCAGATGTCTTGGAAACAGAGTAAATCAGAAGTCAGCGTGACAAATTAATTCGACTTTAAAAAATATATATTATTATGTAATTACTGTGCAAGTTAGTAATTATATACCAACTTTTTTCCCCAGATCTTCATTATACTCACTGCAAAGAAACTTTTAAGTAATATGTGATTTATGGGCTAAAGTTGCCTTTTTTTTTTTTTTTTTCCCCCCCAGGACTCTGTAGTAACCCTCCTTTTCCATAACTGAGTCATTCAACCAATACTTGAGGTATTACAGCCTAAGCCTAAGGTAGGTAAACTTGCTTTATTTGCCCTGTATCAGTTTCTACTGCAGTTATGAAGTTTTTCACATAACAATCTGAAGGACATCTGTTTGCCTTCATCTTAGTGAAGAAAAAGATCTATGATACTACATGTAGCCCAGGCACTGTTATCGCTTGTTCTTTTTTTTCATTATTTTATGTCAAGTAAAGAACCAAATATGTGTGAACTTGGTAAGCAGAAGAAAAAAAAAAAACTGTCAAAGCACTTAAGAACAAGAGAAGACACTACTAAATCTATTAGTGGCATAACAAGATGTGGACATTTAGCTTTTCAGTCTAAAAACTTTTTCTGACTCATCCACAGAACAAAACCTGAAATGAGAAATATTCAGCTTTGCCCCCTTTCCTGCTGCTTGTTAACAACTGATAAACATGAGACATCGTAAAATGTTCAAAATTTAAACAGAAGATGAAAACATTGGACAAACTCAGGGCTTTCTGGACAAGGTAACTGGGTATTCGGAATAAAAGTAGCAGAAGATTTTGATGTGAAGTCTCCATTTATTTCACCTCATCCATGGAATTATCCTCAAAAGCATATTAGATGAAGAGCAAAGACTGAAAAGACATTCATCAGAAGCTCCATATCAGCAGAAGTTTGAGTCACTTAAATAATTCAGCAGGCTTCTAATGCATTTTTTCCATTAAGGCTTGTAACCATTTTGGACAGCTATGAATTTTTTTTGTGATTCACTTATTTTCCAGTATAATCATGAGATGAATGTCCGTTGTTTTGTTTTGCTTTTAGAGCAAAGATAAGTATGATTATATGTCTAAGCATTTTCCTAGCTACAGGAATTACCTTGCATTTCTGAGAGCTTTCTGTTCATCTTTCTTGTCTGATTGAATCTGTTTAGATGTTGGGTTTGTTATTTTTTTTTTTTTTTAAATAAATTCATGCAGTTTTCTGTACTGTTTCATGACAACTTGAGCAAACAATCACCCTTATTTTGTGGGCAGGCATATCCACCCTTAAAAAAAATTAGTAATTACTTCTAAGAAGTTAATGCATATATGACATGCTACTCATAACAGAAGGGTAATATCAGTCCATGTATCTTGTGCTGTAAGGACCAAACTATTAAAATGCAGTAACTGCCTGTGCTTCCTCTTCTGTCTGTCACTACTAGAAAAGCTCTCCACCAACCTTGTGCAACCTGTTATATCTGTCTTTGGCACTTTCTGTTTGTGACTCTGCCATGTGTTTCTGAAGTGACAGGTTCCACTTATAAATTGGTAACTGTCACAGTAAACAAGCAGTTGATTATCTTTTTACTAGATGAATTTTCTGTGTACAGGGGCCTGTAGCTGGTGCATCCTTGACACCATGTGGTGCTCAGTCCCATGGGATGATGGTGATGGTAGTGGAAAAAACTCCGGGTGTCTGGAAACTTCATCACTGCTCATGCTGGCTACTAAAATGCAAGTGAACAGGAAGCTCTAACATTTAAACTAAGGAAAAATACCAAAACCAGGAGAGGACTGTGAAGACATATTCAGCCAGCTGCACTTTTTTATTATAATGACAAATGTGATAGGAAAACAAAATATGCCTTTCTTCATCCTAACCAATTTTATATTAAAAAAACCCAGACAAGTCTACAAACAAGAAATCCATTTCTCTCTCCTCAGACTTTTTGGATATCATTTAGCTTTTTTATTAGATGACATGGAATCACTTGTGGCTATTGAAGAAGAGAAGGCTATGAAGAACTTGAAGAGCATAACAAAGTTAGGTGCCCAAGAGGCAGAATGACAGATGAGATTGACTGTTGTCAGTGCAAGATAATGCACAATAAAAAAAGGATAATTGCAACTGCAAACATACCTTTGGGGGAGTTCTAAATTAACTGTACCTTTAAGGGAAAAGGATCTGTGCATAAGTCCATGAAATTATTTGCCTAAAACATAGTTGTGCACTGGGAAAACAAAGAAGAAAATAAGATTAGAAGAGGGGATAATAAGGATTCTTAGGATCATATTAACCCTTATATAATGAAGTTTAGAATTAAATACTGAATACAGCATATTAGCTATAAAGCTTGATTATTATCCTTTATGTCTGATCCTGATTATCCTATTTAGAAAGAGAAAATACATATATCATAGAGACATGTAGGCTTAAATTTACATATATGAATATATATGAATTAATCAGGACGTTCTCCAGCTTAAAAATCATCATTTTTAAAATAGTTGGTTTATACTGATGAAAAAGTATTTATTTCTTTGCAAAGAGAAGTGTGGTTCCTGGGAAAATATAATGAACTCAGGTGAGGGTAAAATAAAAGGAAGTTGTGCAGGAGAAAATTGTTCCAGTGTTACCTCATTTCTGTAGTGTCATAGGAGAATTTGCCTGGATGAAGATTTTACGTTTATGGACCAGATCATCTTGAGTGCTATCACCCAGCACATGCAAGTGATCAGACAGCTAAGTGATCAGGCCCAGTCAGCAAGAGTTTATGGAAGGAAAGTTCTGCTTGACTAACCTGATCTCCTTCTATGACAAGATGACTCACTGAGTGGATGAGGGAAAGTCTGTGGATGTTGTTTTCCTGGACATTGTTTCCCATAGCATTCTCTTGAAAAAACTGGTTGTTCGTGGCTTAGATAGACAGACTCTTTTCTGCATATAAACATGGATGGTCGGGCCCAAGGAGTGGTGGTGAGTGGGTTTAAATCCAGTTGGCGGACAGTCACAACTGATGTTCCCCAGGGCTCAGTATTTGCACTAGTTCTGTTTAATATCTTTATCAATTACCTGGGTGAGGTGAGCAACTGCATTCCCACAAAGTTTGAAGATGACACCATTTTGGGTGTCAGTGATGTGCTGCTTGAGGGTAGGAAATCTGTACAGGGGGATCTAGATAGTCTGGATTGATGGGCCAAGGCCAATTGTATAAGGCTTAACATGGCTAAGTGCCAGGTTCTGCACTTGGGCCACAACAACCCCAGGCAATGCTACAGTCCTGGAGAAGAGTATCTGGAAAGCTGCCCAGTGGAAAAGGATCTGGGGTTGTTGGTCAGCATCCAGCTGAAAATGAGCCAGCAGTGCACCCCCGTAGCCAGGTAGGCCAACAGCATCCTGGCTTGTATCAGAAACAGTGTGGCCAGCAGTACTAGGGAAGTGATCATCCTTCTGTGCTCGGCACTGGTGAGGCTGCAGCTTAAGTACTGTCTTCATTTTTGGATCCCTACATCCAAGAAGGACATTAAGGTGCTGGAGTGTGCCCACAGAACAGCAACAAAGGTGGTAAAGGGTCTAGAGAACAAATCTTATGAGAAGCAGCTGAGGGAACTGAGGTTGTTTAGTCTGGAGAACAGAAGGCTCAGAGTAGACCTTATCATTCTCTACAACTACCTCAAAGGGGGTTGTAGCGAGGTGGGGGGTGATCTGTTCTCCCAAGTATCAAGCAGTAAGACGAGAGGACAGGACCTCAATTTACACTAGGGAAGGTTTAGGTTGTATACTCAGAACAATTTATTCCCTGAAAGGGTTGCCAAGCATTGCAGTGTTGGGGTCACAATCCCTGTAGGTATTTAAAAGACCTTCACTTAGTGACATGGTTTAGTGGTGGACTTACCAGTGCTGGGTTAAAAATTGAACTCCATGATCTTAAAGTCTTTTTGAGCCTAAATAATTCTATGATTCTGTGGTTTGAAAGAAAATTCTTGGTGGATTTTGTCTGAATGATGGAATCAATTCTACTAGACTCTAAAACAGTAACTGGACTGTCTGCATCTTCTCTATAGTCTGTATAGAGTTTTCATTTGCAAAATATTTAATATTATAAATTACCTTTTCAGTCTTAGTAAACACATGCTGTCATGTGTGAGTTTGCGTTCTAGAATCTGAACCATTTTGTAATGTACAGTTGAAGATGACACTAGACTGAATATACTACCTTTGAATGACAGTGAGTGTTTTATATTTTTGATACTCTGCTCAAAACAGGCTTCAAACAATTAGAAACAACTTTAAGGTAGTGGTTGAATTTTAATGAGTATCCTTGGAGTCACACCTGTTAAAGAAATCCAGTATTTGAATGTCAATTTCATTTTGATCGAACATTACACTCTAAGACTGCAATTTATTCTGTAACTGAAGCAATTATGTCAGTCACCAGCTGCACTAGGCACAATTTCTACTCAATTCTACTCTTCTGTATTTTTCGGAGAGGGAGAGAACTTGTTAATCTTATATCACACTGAAAATAGAATAGTCTCCCTATGGAACTCCATCTATCACATATTCATAAAGCAAATTGTTACAAGTATGAGACAAAAATGCTTGTATTCTGTTCATACACTCAGCAAGTACCTAGAAAATACATGATGAAAATACATTATAAAAATACATCATTTCATTTCAGATTAAAGAGCTCATCTTGAAAGCGTTCAGCATCTTGAACTGTGACAATTTTTGTAGGACCTGATTCTGAAGTTATCAATGTGTTGGAGAAATGTCCTCCTGTACTGTGTCAGAGACAGTAGGTTTTCTAAGGCTATAGTATCATAGAATTATAGAATGGCTAGGGCTGGAAGGGACCTCCAAAGGCCATCTAGTCCAGCCCCCTTGCAGTGAGCAGAGATACCCTCAACTAGACCAGGCTGTTCAGAGCCTTGTCTAACCTCACCTTGAATATCTCCAGCGATGGGGCCTCAACTACCTCCCTGGGTAGCCTGTTCCACTGTTCTACCACCCTCAATGTAAAGAACTTCTTCCTGATATCCAATCTAAATCTACTCTTCTCTAATTTAAACCCATTACCCCTTGTCCTTTCACTACAGGCCCTCTATAGTGCTTTGGTATTTTGTATAAATTGCAGGGTTGGCATTTCAGAGTAAGAGAGATGCTCTTAATGATAAAAATTCTAACAAGTTCCTACTCCAAGCAACTTCTAAAGTGAAACAAAACTGCATGATACTAGAACTATTTCGGTAGTTCCCAAGTTATAAACTAGAAAACCCATACCCATGTTGGAATTCAAATTGTATTTGAATACTTTGTTAGATTTAGTGACTGACATAAGAGAAATTGATGTAGCCTCTTGTTGTGGCCTCCATTTGTAGGGTTTGGACCATACAGTAATACTGAGGAAAATTTCTATTTGACCCTGACCTTTGGAGATACAACTACAGGAAGCATGAGTGACTTTTTAGGCTGCAGTATGTCTGTTTCAATTTTGTACCAAGAGCACAAAACCATAAAAAAATAGGGGAGGCCATTAATAAACCAGGAGAAGTAATCATTCATCTCAGAACCTTATCTCTGGCAGTGGCCAAATGTGAAATCGTTGGGCCAATTGCCAGAACAAGGAATACTTTTATTAATCTCCCAGTACTGAAATAAAAGTACGGAACACCTCTTTTATGAGCAAAGCCTGAGATATCTGTGGCTGTTGAGCTGGAGAAGAGGAGGATTAGTGGGGATCTTATCAATGTTTATAAATACCTGAAGGGTGGGTGTCAAGAGGATGGGGACAGTCTCTTTTCAGTGGTGCCCCAAAACAGGACAAGGGGCAACAGGCAAAAACTGGAACACAGGAAGTTTCACCTCAACATGAGGAAAGACTTCTTTACTATGAGGGTGACAGAGCCCTGGAACAGGCTGCCCAGAGAGGTTGTGGAGTCTCCTTCTCTAGAGACTTCCAAAATCCATCTAGATTTGATCCTGGGCAACCTGCCCTAGGTGAACCTGCTTTGGCTGGGGAGTTGGTCTAGATAATCCCCAGAGGTCCCTTCCAACCATTCTGTGATTCTGTTATTTCAGGTAAGAGGCTTAGTGTCTGTGTACTTTATAGATTTCTCTTTCAGAGTTTTAGTATCCAAGATGATATGTTGCGAAGAATTCCACCACTTACCTACACTCTGTGAAGACCACTTTATTATGCCTTTTGAGGGGAAAACCTGAAAATAAGTAAAATATTTATACACTGAGAAGGTCAGTAGCTTCTGTAATTGAGGGAATCTATCTCAAACTCATTAAAAAACAAAAAAGTGCAGCTTTTCCCCCCAGCAATACTTATAGCCATGTGGAAAGCTGTTTCTGTAAGGGAGGGAAAGAAGCAGTGAAAAAAACTTCATAGTATGGTTCTGTTTTACTTTTGGATTGTGTGGAGAGGAATTCTCTGAGTCTTTTATATTAACAGATTTTCTAAAAAAAAAAAAGAGTTTTATTTTCATTAATCTATAGGCTTGCTTGGACAGGGCGAGAACCTTTTTTAGCTTTTAGTTTGTGGGTGAGAGAAGCTTGAGCTCTACCATATATATATGTATATATATATATATTCTGGATGCTTTAAAAAAACAGTGGTTTCTGTTATGCCAACCTATGTTTCAGAAAGCTGCACCTCAGAGGTGCTTAACCTGAAGTATGAAAGTGTTGTACATAAACTGCTGTAACCTGTCTGAGCTGTCATGAAGAGTGGAGAAAAGAAAAAATTCTGTAACCCTTGATGAGCAGACATGCACTCTTACAATAATGTCAGCCTTTATTTCTCTTAACCAGGTGGCAGGCTATTTAGTTTATCTACCCCTAAAGCTACTGAAGTCAGCCTTACATTAGAAAAAAGGGCACAGAGTTTAACCTTGGGACTTGCAAGAGGCTTAAAAAAGATAAATGTAAAGCCATGTACCTGGATGAAATAATCCTGAGCAGCCATCCAGGCTAGACACTGCCTGTCTGGACAGCAGCTCTACAAGAAAAGTCCCTGGGGAGATTGACCCGCACAGGAGCCACTCTGGGGCTGGCAGCAGCAAAGGCCACCAGCATCCAGTGCTGTAGGAGCAGAGACATTGCCAGGAGATGGAGTGATGTGATGACCCCCCCTCCACTTGACACTTCTTGGACCACACTTGAAAAGTTGTTTTGGTTTTTTGGACCAAAACCAGTTTTGGTCCCCTCCAGCTGAAGAGAAACAATCAGAGAGGGCCTAGTGGAGGGCCACTGGGGTGAAACCTAATTGTAGTCTTCCAATATGTATAATCTCTTGAGAGAGCAGATGGAGGTATTTTCTTCACAAGACTACATGGTGACAGGACAGCAGGCAACAGGCATGAGTTCCTTCAGATGAAATTGTGTCTGGATATAAGAAAAATCATTTTTCACTGTGAGAGCAGTTGAACAGTGGAGTAGACCACACACAGAAGTGGTAGAATCTGGGAGAGTCAAGAGCTGTCCTAACAGCACCCTGTAAAATCTAATATAAAGCTCTGCCTTCATCAGAAGGTTGAACCAGATGATCTCCTTACCATCCAGAATTTTGTGATCCTGAAAATAGTCAGTGTCTGGTGGCCTTGCTTATCTCAGCAGTACTTGGTAACAAAGTCTCTACATGGAAGAAATCAGCATGCATATTCTAAACATGTGGGTCTATCTCATCATTCTGAAAATCTGGGAGCAGAAGTTAGCTTTGAGTTGAACCAGTGGGCAACAGACTATAACATCATCATACCACTGAGCCCCAGTATTTTAAAGGGTACTCAGTCTTTGCAAGGGAATTTTTATTTGTTTGTATTTTTTATTTTAAAGTGCATTACATCCAAAATATAAAGGTGTGGACCATGAGTCACGAACTGTCTGATTCTTCACATGACTCTTCTTCTGCTGCATTGCATTGATTTTGTGTATTACCTATATGCTTCCTCTGCACCATCTTTGCATTGTGATCATTTGCTGACATCACTATACAGGTCCAAGAAATCAAAAATTGTATTGAACAAAGCAGGATAAACCTTTGAGGATTTTGCGCAATACAGAGTAAGGGAAAACAAGGAAATAATTAGGCAACAGACTTAAACCAAATTATCAACAGAGGGGAGAATTTTTCACACTGCTGTTAAAATGGGGCACTCCTGGACACAAGTTTGTGGAGATCCAAATATGGAAATACACCTCTTCAAAAATGTTCAAACCTCCTTTGGTACACACATGACTACTAAACACTCTGTGTAACTTTTGTAGCTCAAAATACCTGTAAATCTGTGGTTATTTGAAGCTTGGAGGGCATGGCATGAGACACATTTTTCCTTTGCTTTCTGCAATCATGTTCTACTGACATCTGTGAGTGGTGGGATCTTCAACCATGTGGGTGTTGGGTCTCATGCAGTATGACAATTCTTCTGTTCTTACATTCAGGTATTTGGGGAATCACCTTTTATTTATAAACCAACAGCAGAAGACAAAGCCACAGCAATGTATAAGCAAACTGTTGTATAAGGAATAGTCTTGGACTGTTTTTCTGGACTATATGTGAAGTTTTTAGTTTTATTCATGGTCATAGAAAACAAGTGCAAATATTTGCAAGTAATACACTTGTAAAAAGGAAATAAGTTTATTATGCTAATCAAGTTCATTAATTCAAACAGAAAATATCATGCAGCTTAGGTGATCTGCTAACTGGTTCAAATAATCAATAATCAAACAGCAAATGTTAAATTCTCTGTTGACACACAATCCATAGCCTAAGATACTTGCACAAACTTTTCACTGTGGAATGAGAACAATGACTAAACTTCGGGAGGAGGCAAGGAAGCAAAGTGCGCTTTGGCAAAATAACCCATGCAACTTGCTTCCTTGTGTGTCTCAGTGAGTCCTGTATGGCTGTGAAGGGCTATTGTGATAACTCTAATGTTTTCTTCATGAGGCTACCCTGTCTAACTGATCTCACAGTCATCCATGCAGAATTTGGATATAGGGGGCACATAGCAATATGTGGAGGGATTGTATCTGTTTAGGTGGGTCTAAGAAAAGTGAAAAGTAACCATGCAACAAATATTTTAAGTTTTGTTTTGTTTCTGCTTTTGTTTCAAGCAAAGAGAGGAACTGAGATAAAGGAGAAAACCTGAAATAGTATACTAGGAGTTGCTTAAGCAAATTTGTCCCTTATTCTTTAAAGGGCTCCAGTAAGATTTTCTTTCTGTAGGAAAGCAGTCGTACTTAAAGCTTCTTACGTCAGTTTATATGATGTGACAATACAAATATCTATATTCAGTATTAAGTATTTGTATGGATTGTCTAGCTCACAGCTCATAAACAAGTTTTGGTAACATCTAGTGCACACAGATGACTCACAGGGGATTGTAGAAGTGACCCAGCCTTGGGTAGCCTTAAGGCTATCCAGAGACAAACCACAGGGAGCAGTTGTAGGTGGCTCAGCCCTGAGTTATCCTTAAGCCACAGACCAAGCAGGGCAGTGCTACAACATGCAAAGAACTGAAAGTTGAGCTCATCCTTGAAACCCCCTTCAAAAAATAATATGCTCTGACTCTCAATCCAAACCACTATTCAGTTGCCTGAGAACAGTAAAATAATCTGGGGGGTCTCAGTGTTAGTTTCAGGCAACAGCCTTGTGTATCTAGATGGCATCATCTGATCAGGCATAGTCGTGCCACAGTCACATAAATCATGGGATAAAAGCTTTAAGGTTTGGGTTAGAAACTGGGAGTCGTGTCTCCAACAATACATCTTGCCTGTGTGGAGACCTTTTCCCCTTGGCCAGGACATAGGCCAAGGTCACTTTTGTAGAATTGAGAGCCCTTAACTGCAGGGGTAAGCAAATATTTAGCATGCTGCTAGTTTGCAAACATGGGTGACTACCTAACACACGGATAATATTTAGTGTGCTTTGTAGTTTGTTATAATGTATTCTTGCTTTTAAATTGTAACAGTACATTCTTCCATTGTATCCATGAAAACCTGTATTAGTGACATTAGTGAGTGAAGTTCAAATACATTGTTTGCTTGAGCCTTACAGTTAAAACTGTGAGTGAAGTTCAAATAAATTATTTACTTAAACCTCAGAGTCTAGTCTCTTTTCACCATAGTATTTGCTCTTTTCTTTCTTTCTTTCTTTCTTTCTTTCTTTCTTTCTTTCTTTCTTT
>JANVCC010010204.1:5798089-5867276 GCA_025345505.1 Todiramphus chloris collaris
TTTCTTTCTTTCTTTCTTTCTTTCTTTCTTTCTTTCTTTCTTTCTTTCCTGCCTCGGTGTTACTTTTATTGCCTAAGAAATATTTTGCTCTCAAATAATTAGGGATAAATTCAGATTCGTATACAAGTTCACATGGAGAGTGAGGATTTCCCAACTATGAAATAAGCAGAAAGTGCACTTTTAACAGTTTTAATATAAAATTTAGAGACACTATCTGACTCAGCAGACTGAGGCTTGAATGTCAGTTAAAGTGAATTTACATTTCCATCAGTGAGTTTGTCCCCTGGTGCCAAGGTTTCATTACTATTTTATGGAGATACAATTTCAGACTCTTCAGGTATTAATAACACTGAAATTCGCTTTAATGTGAGTATTTTCATATAATAATTCATTGCTAAAATACCTCATGCCTTTGGGCTTGTTACCTGCAAAATGCTTGCTGGATTATTGCTGTGGTACAGTTGAGTATTAAAGGTGAAAAGGTAAAGTAAGACACAATCTTAAACCCACAAACTTTTAAAAGGACTTCATAGCTCTGCAAATTACTTGCAGACCCGTCTAGCGACATGGCATGTTTCATGTTTAATGTTCATCACCCTAAAAGATGTCAAAAATAGCTTGGATAGCAACAAGAGGTGCCTTGATTGTGAAGCCGTACCCATAAGTCACCTACAGACTGCTGGATGTAATCATTTTATCACCTGATTTGATGTTTCCATACTTACTCTCTGTTCATCACTGTTATAAACACCTTTCTAACAGTTGTTGAAAAAGGTAGACAATTTATTTTTGTTTGTCTTTTTTCCATGTGAATAGATATCAGTATGATGTTTGGTCAAGCTAAGTTAGGTAAACCTTCTGAGGGGCTGTCTAACCATTAAAGCAGATACACCTACTTCATTTTGATGTCCGTGAAACAGGAAATGAGCCCAAAGTTGTGCTCTCTGAAAGGTATATGACTTCTGTGATTTAAAACATGATTCAACAGGATGGATACAACCTGTTCCAAGCACCTGGAAACTGGTCACTGATAACAAAGACAGACAAGTATAGCCATTGTCATGGTAGGGTACTAAAATCTACCACTGGGCTTTTTCTAGAAGCAATTCTAGACCTGGAGCAATAATTCCATTTGATCATAGTGCATGACAATTTTCTTTTTTTTTTTTTTTCTTCTAGATAGACTTCTACTGGTGTTTCTCAAAGATTAGGCTGAATTCTACAGGTATCCAAACTTGATACCATTTGCTCTATTAAATGTTTTCAGAACACTTTTTTGAGCTGTTTCATTTGTGGGCATAATGGCATTCAAAACTGGCTAGGTTTCACTCATTTCTCTTGCCTTGTCTGTTCTGAGGGACTGATCCTCCTGTTGCAATCTGTTGACAGTTGTATAAATTCATTACCTGGGTTCCTGATTATGACAAATTTTTCTCTCCTATTGGCCAAATTACTTCTGTTCTTTTTTGAAGTTAAGACTTACCATGGTACTTACCATGGCTGTATTAACTTACCTGCTCTACAGGATCTTCATAGCATTATTTGGTACAGCACAGAAATTCCCGCACTGTTTTGATCTCTTATCTGTACCTGAGGCAAGACCATCAATCTTAGCCTTAGGAAGGGTTGCAAGTCCTCTAAGAAAAGAGAAGTCTTCTTGGAGTATTTCTTTTCCTCCCCCTACTGCTATCATCCCAAAGATTTATGTAGTGTTATCTTCTATTTTTAGATATTGTATCTTGTTTACTAGACAGGATTCTTGTGGATTACTGGCACCTTGGACAACACGGTTTAGAAAATGCTGTGATATATTAAACATTGCTAGATTTTTTTAAGGCTGATCTATGTAAATGCCTGATTGCAGGTGTCACACTAGTCTGTGAAACAATTCAGCAGTTCAAACTACATATTTCGCTTTTTAGCTTTTTGGCTTTCATAAATTAAATGTGTCTAAATATAAAGTGTGAATCAAATAGCATTCCTATACTAAGTGAAAACTCAAGTTCTGAATATTTTTTTTTTCTTTTTCCTCTCTACCTACTAAAATTACAGATTTCTACCAAACAGATGGACATAAATCAACAGAAGAAATATAAAGGAGATCAGCTTAGTCCTGAATCAGGTTGTTCTGACCATTAGAATTAGTGAGATTTCCTGCTGTGTTAAAATGTGTTAAATTTAAAATGTTATCTCGAGCAGATTAGATGGCAATTAAGTGAAACTATGGCTTTTCCAGAAGAAGGGACTAGATTGTAGTGCTGGAAATCCAGAAAGCACCTATGGGGGTTGCTTCAGGAAGGAATCACCTTCAGGGGTCTCTGATTCTATTGATAATCCTTGTTGTTTGTGTAAAACCTCTCAGACAGCCTCTGCAATTTGCCAACATACTGCTCCTAATTCTGTATATAAATATTAATTGGAGGAAGATCGGAATCCTTCTTTCTTCTCCTTTCTTACTGTAAATACTAAACACTACACATGCAAATTATTTCTAGGCTTTTTAGTAGCAGAGGTAAGAATGAATTCTTCCCTGCTCTTACCTTCCTAAGGAGTGGAACTGGGGTGGAAGGTGGAGGGGAGGAAGTGATGGGGATACTTGGCTCACATGGTTGTTTTTCTGGAAGCAGTTACTGTCAATGGCACAAGTTACTTGTCTCCTTATCACAGCAGGAACAATTTGCAGCAAGTCTGATTGCTATGTTTCTCACATAGTCACTGGAGCTGTTACCATTTTGCTGCCTATTGCAGTACAGCCCATCACCTTAATCTGGCTCCAGGCATATTCTGGCGTCAGAAAGAAGTAGACATATAATTTTTTTATAATCACTTTGATAGGACTTCCCACAAGTTATTGGCATCAACAGCAGCCCCAATCAACCATATTTTCTATGGCTTTTGCCTTGAAGACCAGAGTAGTATGTGCCATCTCTGTCATCCCCTGGCTAAGCTAATCATGCTTGTAACTGTGATACAGCTGCATCCCTGGACTATTCTTCAGCTTTCTTCCATAGAATTGAACTTATTCCCATATGGTTTTGGTTTTCAGCTTTTAAAAATATTAACACATATATGAACTTTATAAATCTGGCCTTTTATATCTAAATAAGACTTGATTTTCTTGACTGAAGTTACTTTGCCGCCAAAGGACTGAATGTTACATGGAACATACTATGGGCAGTATCACTCTGTGCTTGTCCTACTTCTTTTTTCACAAATGTTTGCTACCGTCAGACATGAAATACTGATCTGGATGGGCTTTGTGTATGACCTTGCATTACTATACAAAATGATAGTGAATGCAAAAAGGAACACTGGGTTTCATTAAGAGACATAAAACACTGAACTCACTGTAAAATGGATGGAATATAGCTTATATTATAAATAATTTTATAGAGTATGCAGTCAGATTAGATATTCTAGTTAAATCTCAGTTTCTAAACATGGAAAATTATGGTAAACAGTAGTAGTTGTGGAAATACTAATTTTTCTTTATTAAACTGAATGAAAAAACAACTGCAATGTTGAGCACTATTCTATTAAAAGGATCATTGAAATTATAGTCTGGGTCAGGTAACTGATTCCTCTGGAAGAACAGAAATCATTAAACAGATTCCTGAACTAAGTTCTCAAACTCTCATTTCTTATTCTGTAGTTAGTTATGGAAGACTAGTATGTAACCTGAAAAGAAGTGAAGAACTTTTGGTCACGGGACAGTGAATGATGTCTTTCTCTCCTTTCTTATCCTCGTAACTTAGCAGGTCTGTGTTTAGGTTTTGGAGTTTTTTACACACTTTTGCTTAACTAGTATAAAAAGTTTTAATATTCCTATGGAAAGGAGGATTTAAAATTGTATGAAATCAACCAAAAAAACAGACCTCTTCCTAAGTTCACAAGGAAGCACCCTGCTGTCTGTTGTGATACTCTAGTCAAGACCTTTTTCTACATGTGCCCAAATGGAATTTCATGTAAGAGTAGACTCATTTTGACATGCTGAGAATATCTTTAAAGGAAGAATGCTAGCTATTGAAACAGAAATACCATTTGTGGTATCTGAGTATTGTTCCCATTTAATTTTTACTGCATGAAATGAAATAGAACCCCAATAAAAAGGTACAGCGATTCCAGACAGCAAATAGAAAAGACTTGGTCATGTAGCAGAGATTTCTCCCTGCAGTGAAAGGGAATCTCATACTGTAAGAGCCTGTCTCTTGTGTGCCTCAAACCTTGTGTGGTAATGAGTTCTGGAAAGACCTGTCTGGAGGGGAGAAGTGTTGGTTGCTTCCAATGTCTCTGTGCCCCCTCCTTTCTGTCCTTGCAGATATGCTTTAACAAAAGGAAGACATAAGTTCTACGTAAGTGGGACTCTGTCTTTTCTTTAGCTAAGTGCTCCTGCTGACTTTGCCATGGGGGAGGTGGATGGCAGGCACCACACTACTTCTAGCTCAAGGGGCTCATGCAAATCAACACCGCTTCCTGTGGAAATTTGGAATGTCACACAGATATCTCAAGGGTATAAAGGGACAGAAAAATATTTATTGTGGTGCACCCACCGCTGAAGAACTGAAGACTTGGACTGATCCAGTGAGATGTCGCTGGATCGACGGGTAGTGAGAACCTTTTCTCTGTATCTTACTCTCTCTCTCTCTCTTACTCACTCCCTCACTCTCCCTCTCTTTTCCTCTTTTCTAATAACTCTTTCTTCCTTTTCCTCAAAATTTAGTCACACCGTAAAATAATCACCTTCAAAAATTAACACTTTTATCCATATTGTTTGTTGATTGTTCAGTTAGGGAGAACTAATAAATTGTTTTGCTATTTTTCCTTGGAGTCATTGTTGTGACTCTGCCACCTTTTCTTTTTCCTTTTTCCTTTTTCCTTTTTCCTTTTTCCTTTTTCCTTTTTCCTTTTTCCTTTTTCCTTTTTCCTTTTTCCTTTTTCCTTTTTCCTTTCCTCTCCTTTCCTCCTTTCTTCTCCTTTCCTTTCCTTTCCTTTCCTTTCCTTTCCTTTCCTTTCCTTTCCTTTCCTTTCCTTTTTCCTTTTTCCTTTTTCCTTTCCTTTTTCCTTTTCCCTTCCCCCTTCCCCCTGCCCCTTTCCCCTTTCCCCTTTCCCCTTTCCCCTTTCCTTCTTTCCCAGTTGGTTTATTTATTTTGGGTTTGTTTCATTTGTGGTGGTGGTGGTGTTTGTTTATTTGTTTTTCACTGGTTTCCTCTATCAGAGGATCACAAAGATTCACTCAGTGGGACAGGATACATACCAAAAAAAATAGAACCTTACTGGTCTTGGACTTTTTTTTCTATGTACCAATGCCTCGTTCCTGTTTCTGCTAAATGTTAAACTCTGCGAGCCACTGAGTTTATGTGAAAAGCAACCATACTTCTTTTCAGCATTCACAACATTCACTTTTCCCCTTAATTTGGTGGTTATACACTTGATCAAGCTTTGTAGCTGGGAATAAAAGAAGTATCTTGTTAATAACAGATGGTGGTGAATGGAAATTAGGAATGCATTTCTCTGAATCTTTTGTTCATTAGTTACAGTTTGGATAGATAAAATTATTTTTTACTTAAGCATATCCCATGTGAATTTAGTTTTTCATTTGCATATTTTTCACTAAATTCTCCTGAGTCCCTGTTAAAAACAAGATTAAGTACATTGGAAGAGACAACTAATTCAAGATTATGAGACAGGCATTTTTAGATGGATCATGGGAATGCCTAGCTTCTATTTCTCCACAGTATACACACACTAAATTAATTTTTCTGTATAAAAAGAAAGACTACAGACATAGATCATAGTTGATGATGTTAGTGAAATCTCCAGGAGATAAGTTATTCCACAGTCATGATACAGTTCTGTTGTACAGTCATTTCACACAAACAGTGAACATTTCAACCTCTGAAGCAATGAAATTAAGCTTTGTTCACATCTTCAGTGTATCATGAATAAAAGATGCATTCTGTTACACTGCTTTGTAGCTTAAAGAAAATGAAAAAACACCAGCACAGTATGATTGCCAAAAATAGCTGATTCTCCCATCTGCTACAGATAGACTGGAGTAAAGCCATATGAATTCTGCCAGCTCAGTTTTGATTTAAGTAACAGCTCCCGTAGTAACTGAGCAACTCAAAAAGTAGCAAATCAGTAAGCAGATAGAAAAATGAAACAGCAAGGTCTTCTAACTACAACCAAATGCTACAAATACCCAGGTTGTCCCTCTCTATATAAGTGAAAAGATTTTGAGGACTGCCATTTTCACCTCCTTCCTCTTCTTTCTTTTTTTTTTTTTTTCTTATTTTATCCCTCTATTATATTTTCCACTGTTGTAAAATACCAAAGTTGGAAAGAGGAGATTTCATTTTGCTCGTTGACTGTGAGATTAGTGTGGTTTTTTAATTTTTTTCAATTATATATCACAATTATTTGATTTGATTTTTGGTATAAAGTTCATCCCAGTCCTTTAGGCTGGGAAATTTCTGAGGCAAGTCATGCTGCTAATGGATGTCATCATTGTGGTAATGGTTTGCTTTCATTATGGACCACCTCCATGACAAACTTTGAAAATTTGGAAGGGATTTCTAAAGAAAAATTGTATTATATGAGGAAACAGTGATTGTGAATCACTGAAGCTCTATCATAAATCATGAGCATATGCATTACCATGTGGTGTAGTATATTTTGGCACACAAACAAACATAGAGACAGAGCTCATCATAGTGTTTGTAGTTCCATGGGGATTCTTTGGGATGCACACAAGTAGCAAGCAGTGTGATTGTCTAGATTGACTTTTATTTTGTCTGATGCTTTCTCTACTGTTATTTGCCATTCTGTGCTGTTGCAAGGTGCATGAGTATCAGATTTCTGGTATGAAAGTCTGCAGTATAAATCCACCTTTATATTCTCAATGCCTCCTTAGGTACACAGAAGGTAGCAAATTGCACTGGAGAGCAAGCTTTGATCCTGCCAACTCTCAGGACTTTCTGTAATGTGTTAAAGTAGTCAATTGCTGCTTCAGGGAATTTATAGTAGAATCATTTACACTGGGAAAGATGTTTAAGATCATCATTTACAACAATTAACCTAACACTGCCAAGTACACCACTAAACTACGTCCCTAAACACCATGTCTACACGTCTGTTGAATATATCCAGGGACAATGACTCAACCACTTCTCTACAGAATTTCAGAGTATGTGATTCAGCATGAAACAGTAAATGAAGATGAGTTTTATGGGGGATGAGTGTGTTAATTTTCTGGAATTAATCTTTTTCAACAAAGCTCCCATTCATGCTACACCACTGCTTCAAAATTTCCATGAGGTGATTTCTTCCCTTCCATGTAAATGAATAGCAGGAAAAAAATATTTGACTTTAGAAAATAATCTAATACATTTAGAATGCCTTGATTAAATCAGAGTTTGTAAAGCATGTTTTAGTAAGACAATATTTGAAACTTGGGATAATTGTGTATAAAGTGTTTGTTAATAAATCAACTACACACTTCGTAATTTTAAGGGCTTGCTTCTTAGTTTGCGACTTCTACCAGTACCAACTAGTCAGAATTGATTGAGGTTTTTGTTAGCAGTTGCTTAGGGAAAATTGCTAATCATAACACTTTGTATTTTTATTTGTGATATATTATCCTTATATATTAAACTGACTCAGAGGCTAAGCTATTTATTTGCAAATCCATTATATTATTATGAAAAACCTGTAGCTCATAAAAGCATAATAAATTCTTGGTGGGCTTACAGTTACAGCTTTGTAGGAGAAATAAAATTTATGCAAAAACTGCTTGAGTCTTATTACCAGCAATTTGATACAGCACCATGTCACTGTTGCTCAAAGGTGTAAAAAATTATGAAGAAAAAAAAAAGTATTCAGGTAGAGAAATGCAATATAACTGGGTTTTTTAATGATGCTTTTATCAGTACTTTTGTCATTATGAAGTTTATGTCAAATCTCCAGTTCTCTCCAATACGGTATGAATATTCATGTGGCTGTTACTGGCACTTGCCTGCTGTCACAACCTTCCCCTGGATAGTAGTCTAGAACAATCTGGAGAATCTGGAGTGTGTCCTACACCACACAGTGTCTGATCTGTGTGAATTTTGCTGAACTTGTTCCTCAGAGGTGCAAGTTTATGGTGGTTGCCTTGTTCATCAACAGTATGTCACCAGATAAGAACAGTTTGCGGGAACAGAGAAGTAATAGCCACAGCCTGGGCATCTGGGCATTTCAATTGATCTATAATACAAAGCCATATCTAAAGCTGAAGTCTTATTTAAAATAATGCGAAAGACTCTTTTTTTAAATACTGGTGAGGATGGAATAAGTCTTTAATTTCCATCATATTGCATGTAGTCTGGTTTTTGGGCAGGATTTTTTTAAATTAATTATTTATTTATTTTTTAAAAGATGGCAATGTGTAATTGGGGCTTGTACTGAAGTACAAGACACAGCTCTTAAATCCACACTACAAGTCACATTATGACAAAAGACCAGCCTGGGGGCCATTTTCTAAATTACAAATCCATCTGAATTTTATTACTCATTAATACCTAAAAATGCTCAGTTACAATAACAACCAGATGGTAGTTTGAGCCACTCACTAATGACAGAGTGACTTTGTACTGAACTAATGGTGGATTCTCACTGATGTTTGACAGAAAGACAAGGAAGAATGTTTACTTAAGGTTACTTTTTCTTATTCACTGTGACTTGCCTCATGCCTAAAGTAATATTTAACCTCTTCGTTGACACACTTGCCTTCAGAAGGTGCGCTGATTGATCTTAATTACCATGTGCCCTTTTACTATGATGTTCTGAAATGCAAAATAATAAACTGTTTAAGAACGTTACTTGATCTGGTAACACGCACTCAGCTGAAGTGCATATTCCCTTAGAAGTCTTCCGTTGTGACAAAGAGCTGCCTTTATCTGCTCAGTTCTACTGAGATTGCACAGGAAAAATAACTTGGCTCATTAAAATGTATTTTGACATCTGAACATAAATGCTTTATTTTCAGGACCAGAAAATGTAAGGAATTATTCAGAGCTGTCAATACAGGGAATGACTGTATGATTTAATTGGTCTCTTCCGTGTCTAATTGTTGAGGTTTCATGAATACAAATGGAAATATAAATTGAGTATGCAAAAATGTATTTTGCACTCTCGTCTTTCATTAGTTTGATACTTTTCAGTCAAGGACATATAAATTTCATAATATGGCAAATGAAAAATAGCTATATCAATCATGATCTTATGGTCAGTGTGAAGGGAAAAAAAGGCTGAAATTGTCTCTTTTTCCTATTTTTCTCTGCTTTAGACCTTTATATTCGCTCTAATTCCCAGATACCATTTTAAAGTACAATAAGGCTTTTTCATTTGAAAACCAGTGGAAAAAAATGATTTTTTTAAAAATCTCTAAGACACAAGTTCGGGAAAGAAGGTAATCACTATGCAGTTTTTAGATGTAAGAATAATTTTCTTACTCTTAAGGGGATTGCTGACAAGTTTGAGAAGAACAGGTACTCAAGTAATTTACTTAGTAAACTGTCATTAGCTATTTGATATAGTCATCTACCCTTCAGATTTTTGTAAGCATATTTATTCTGTAATTTATTCCAATGAATAAAGCAGACAGCTATAGACTTGTCATAGTAGTCCTTTTTTGTCTTGAGAGCAGCCTCTCCACACAATTCAACATTGCCAGCTAGGGGAGAGGCATAATGTTTGGCACAAGGAGTCTGAAAGAACCCGACATTCAGTTTAAAGGAAAATTATTAAGAAGATAAGATTTCTTTATATTTCTTGGTAGTTAGTACTGTATGTGTTTATGTTGTTTTTGTTTTTTATTTATCTGATTTAACTGAATATGTCTTTGTGTGGATGATAAGTCAGGACTGATTCTATAATCATTGTCCTTCATATGGGAAAAAACACACTTTCTTTTCATTTTTCATGATGCGAGTTTCATTATTACTTCTGGGTATTGTAAAACAGGCTCCATTAATCTTGTTTTCTATTCTCTTGATACTTGCTTACGATGGAGATGGAATAATACATTCGATATTTGAAATTGGATGCCTGCCCCTTTCATCTATCTTTATGTTATTCAACTACTTTTGAACCTATCATATCTTATCCTTTGGCATTTGTGTTATTTGTATATGGAAGATAAAGTCTTCTTGAACAGCAGTGTCCTTTCTCTGACAATATCACAGAGAATGCAGTCAATGTGCTCCCTACAGTATTTACTTTTCACTGTCATATCCCCAGAAGTATGATCTCTCTCGGAATCATGCTAGGAGTCACACATTCTTCGAAGAAGAAGCCATAGCACACTACATGACACTGTCATTTCTATCCAAGTGGGAATTATCATTGCAAATGTGACCAAGGTTCTAATGTACAAAGGCTGCATAAGGCACCATGAAGAAATAATGTATTAAGTTAGCAGATCCCTTGGTATTTTTCCATGTTAAAAATTTTCTTTAGTCTTTTTATATAGAATTTCTTCAATGTTAAGCTTAACTGCAATTCTGCTTTTAATTTTACTGGTATGTAAATATGTGGCTAAATTTTCATATTATGTAGTCTAAAATCAGTCCATTCCAGTTGTGGGTGTTCTTAAATATCCCCCTCCATTTTTAATAGCTGAAAGATGTGTCAGATATCTTGAAATTGTGTTTGTTTATATGTGAATTAATTATAGATTTCTTTAAAAATTATAAACAGGCCTTAAAGTAAAATTCATGGGAGTTATATAATGATTACTGTGCCAGACTCAAAGTTTTTGAAATAAATCAGAAATAACTTCAAATATTGTTCCTCGTCACCTAGATTTCAGAGCAGTAATTATTATCATGGTTTTCCTTTGTTGTCAAAAGAGAGGAAAAAAGAACAGAGGATCTGTCTCCTGTTTGTTTCACTTAAACAGAAACTGACAGACTCAGAACTCCTATCTGGTTAGGAGCTTTCATGTGCCAGTACTTTCTGAGGTAAGAACAGTTCTTACTCATTTTTCTTTCCTTTTGCATGTCATCTACACCTCAGATAATCTATTTAGCATTTGTTGTCTATATCAATATTATATTCCATAGGCTATTGCAGAATTGTACTCTGTTATCACTGCCATCACCTTTTTTTTCCACAGCATAAATAGATTTTTACTTCTTCAATGCAACAAACTGTTCACTTAGCATGAAACTGTGGGTGCACTAAGTGCTTGCATATCATTTGTCAAAAGACGGAAAAATAATGAAATTGGAATCAGCTGTCTTGTTAACCAGGAAAAAACTGACTTTTCCAGGGCATTACATATGGTGAGAGGATCTAAAACTCCATCATCATCTATGCTATCTTTTCATGATGTGTGAGATACAGGACAAAATACTTACTCAGGTCTAGCATAAATGTGCCCACCTTTTAAGCTGGTGCTATTCAAAGATCTAGTTCATAGAGTAATATTCATACATGGCAATCTCAGCTTTTCACCCTAAAAACAAGAGTAACACAATCCTCCTGTTTGTCCAGATAAGCTTGTATATGCAAGTCAAGTGTAATTATTTTATATAGCCTGGATACTTCACTTGGGAAAGGGTGAGCATAATCTTCCTTCTCTACCTCCTCAGGCACCATAGTGGGACAGAGATCACCAGATCTCTACTGCTCTGTGTGTACCTTCAGTATCTGTTAGGAGAAACCTTTGTGTGTACACAGCTGCTCACACCTCTAAGCAGACAACGAGTAATAAATAAGACAACATAGTGATGGGAACAGCCAGTTTTAATAAATGCTTCCTCTAGATCAGAGGGTTCTTGCTGCTTCTGAGAATTCAGTGGACAAAGAGGAGCTGTTCTCTTTAGAGACCTGCAGACCCTACATCCTCTGGTGTCCTTAAATAACATACAGAAAATGGGAAGAGGTTTTCTGTCATAGGGTGTTTTGAGCCCAGAGAGATTTATTCACCATAACATTATCAGAGCTCTCTAGATTGCTGAAAAACAACAGGGGGGTTGGACTTGATGATCTTTGGAGGTTCCTTCCACCCCCTAACATTCTGTGGTTCTGTGATTCTGTGCGACTTCGCAAAAAATTATTTAGAGGTGCAGCAGATTACCTGGTATTTCACCTTACAAGGTACTGACTTGCAATCTGCAGAATGTTTGGCATTCCCATCTCCTGAATATTCATACAACATCAAGATGTGAAGCCTCATTAAAGATGTGAAGTTAAAGATTTTGCTTGGACTGGGAGCCTACCAAGCTTGCCTAGAGCTTCTAGTTGTACCAGTTTCAGATTGGCTTAATATATTAAATTACTTGATGCTGTAATTCAGTTGAGTTAAATGGCTAATTTGCCAGGCTTAGAATGTGCCACACTAGCATGATTATGAATGCTTAAGCTCTTCTTTCACATAAAAAATGAAAACAAGTACAAACAAGTATTAAAAATATGTTACCATTATGTTCTCTAAATACTTTTGGAAAAATTAATTCAAGAACTGTGTGAGTATGGGTAAGCTTCCTGTAAATTTATTAGCTGCTGAGTGATGATGAGTCTTTATATCACTAAAAAAGCCTTGTCTTTTCAAGAATCTAGGAATACTCTGCAGTGCATATGTACAGAACTTCAAAAGAATTTTATGTAATCAGCATCTCATGAGAAAACAGGTAAGGAATTTTATATGCAGATTAAAGTGTAGTTTCCTTTAGGAATGATGATGTATTCCTGATGGATACTTAAATTCTGAGAGAGCTCATCAAAACTCCTTTTCTGTAGTTCTTACGTTCCTGGAATGAGTTTCATTTGCCTGTCTTGATGCAAAGCCCATGTGTCTATGGTAAAGCATACAGCAAAGATGAGATCATTCCCTAGCCTTCATTTGACTGTACCCAGTCACATCTGAAGCATGATAGTCTTGTCTTGTCCAGGTTATTCTGTCACATATGTTAGTATTCACTAGTTTTGGCTACAGCGATGAGTGCATCAGCTCACATAATCAATTAACTCCAAATAAATCCAAATATTTACAATTTTTCCTATCTCATTTCTGTAGCTGGGGAGTGCAGCTCTGACAGCCTTCCTGAAATCAGAGCATTGTTTCTTGAATTATAAGAACAAAGCTTTCAGAGAAGCAGATACAAGACAGCCACAGTAGGGTTTCTCAAATCTGAAGTGTCAGTAGCATTAATGTACTTGAGCTGTTTCTGAAGTTCCCATGTCTTAGCAGAGATCTGGCAGCTGCAGTTGCAGCACTGCTGCTAAGGGAATACATTCCAACATGTGCATGGTCGTTGGCCTGCTTGAACTAAAACCAATTCTTTAGACTAAGCAAAGGGATGAGTTGTAATATTTACTCTTTGACATTTAGTAGGCATGTTTGGGCTTATTTTCTCAGGTTCTTTCTGAAGTAAACTAGTCTAGTCCAACATATACATACTCATATCACTGTCAGTATACAGTGTTGATAGATAATTACCAAGAATTCACAATGCTACTTTTTAATCTTACATTCTGGCAAGAAAACAGTCTTTCAGGCTACCTCATGCTGTTGCCAGGTATAGCTATATGGATTACAGGCAAAATGTCAGAACTCCTTTGTCAAGAGTCTCTGAGGTGAATGTAGTAAGTGAAACATGAAGAATCAGATACATCTGATGACCAGGTGCTTAGATTTCTTTCATCAGCTCTCTGGAGCTGCAGTTATGATGACCTTTCAAGTTTATGGAACATACTAGCAAAGGTATTTGGCAGTGAGCATACATGAGCATACTAAAGTGGAATACTTGGAATATGAGGAATAAACATCTGTAACACTTCATTACAGGCTTGTATTTTTCTGTCTGCCTAACAGTATGTAACAGGAAGAGACTTTACCTTAGAATAAATTAGAAAAAAAAAATGCAAAGATAATCATGTGTCTAATGTTCACATAATTACTGCAATTAAACATTCAAACTGGGCAGTTGCACATGAAATAACTGTAATTGGTTGCTCATGCACCCCATAAGCTGCTAGACCTTACCTTCATGCAATCATAGCAAACCCACATACTAATTAAATTCAGAGTTACAATCTGTTATTCCAGCATCTGTGATGTTTTGGTCTCCCAGGACTTCCTGAAAGATATCTGATCTGTTAAAGATTACCGGTAACTTTGTCCAGCCAATGGAAGTGTGTCACCTATGACCACTTTGGTTTGAATATTTGTTAGGATTCTGCTCATACTGAGTGTGACATCAACATTATTACATTCATTCTTAGCTTTGTTTACTAACTACCTAAATTTACATTAAAGAATCACCTATATTCTTTGGCAGCTTCTGGAATACATGAGAAAAAGCCTTAGGCTGGATGTGACATTTTCAAGTTCTGCCTTTCAGATAAATCCATCATGAATTCACTTTCCTTTTCTTTAAAAAAAAAAAATCAAGGGGAAGTTGTTGGAGCTGAGCTAATTTCCCTACTACACAAATACACTGAGTTCAGAAAAAAATGAGCTTGTAAGATCCAACTGCATGCACATAACTTTCTTCAGGGCAGGCTTGGACAGCACTGCTAAGTTTCAGATCACAAAATGCCATTGCTTTCTCCTACAGAATGGATATAGAAGAACTTGCAAATTTCTGTTGCAATTCCTTCAAGATTATAAAAAGTCTGCCTGTGTGAGAGAAAGCAGCTGACAAAACTGCCTGCACTCTGAAGATGATCTAAAGATTCCCCAAACATCTTCATGTACTGTGGAAAAAACTCTACCTCTAGGGCCTGAAGCATTAACATGTGCAACATGCATTTTTCTTACAGAGAAATATGTGACCCAAACAAAAGAGACTGTTGTTTTTTTGGAGAGGAAGGACAGATGCTGATGGAGAAATAAATTCTACAGCCTAAATAATAACTTGGAGTAAGTAAGGGTAATCCTGGTTTTTGCAATAAAAAGCTTTCAGTGCTATTCCTGTGTATGCTAAGACATATTTTTGTACCAAAATGGCTCATTCTCAGTGTTGTGCAAGGTGCAGGAAATATGAAAGAAACTTTTATTTTCAAGCCTTTACAGCTCTAAGGCTATATACAAAAGGCAAAACCAAATTTTTCTGGTGATCTTCATGAGAAGGTAGCAAGTCCAAGGAAGATCACATAGTCTGAAATTTTTAACTGGAAGTACAGATGAGAAAGGAATTTGAAACTTTTAACCTGTGCCGCCTCTGACTAGCCCCTTTTCCTGACTCTGATGGCAACTTTCAACAGCCCAAAGGAGTTGAAAGTGTATTCTAAATGCTACTTAATGGATACTCTTAATTTTAGGAAGCTCAGGAGTTTTAACGGTGGATAGTTGTATGTGAGCAAATATATTTATTTTCAGTGGTGCTATAGAATCCCAAAATATCTGAGGTTGGAAGATAAAAGGTCCAGAGATCAACTTCCCTGCTCAGAGCAGGGTCAACAAAAGCAGGTCACTCAGGTTGCATCTCCATTTGTTTTATTTATTCTGCTTTGGTCTTTTTAAATGAAAGAGTAAAGATTTTATGTAGTAGTACGTGTAATGAAACCAGAGCCTTATAAAAACAATATATGAATGAGAGGAGAATGAGCCCCTCTGATGAGCTCTGTATCTCTTGCATTTTGTTATACTTGCTTATGTTCACTAGATGGCTTAGATAACTTTATTTTGAAGTCATGCTATAATGAATAGTGTAAATTCTGTACTGCTGTTGTGAATAACAGTAACGCTATTTACATTGGTAAATAATTTTATTCACCTCTGCTTTCAAATTGATGAATATACATCACAGCAGTTGAAGTGCCTATTTGACATTAACTTGAAACTAATCTGAGGTTGTTGGGGCTCATATGTACAGTGAATAAAAGTGATCCTGGCCATCTGATATTACCTGTTGTTTTCCTTCTACCTCCTGGCATTAGCAAGGGCACTTAGACACATTATACCCTTTCTGTTCTCTTTATCTGAGGCTTCTCAAGTCACTGATATTGCTGTCTGTAACAATGTGGTGAAATACTGGTAGGATGGGGATTTTAAATTACCTTTGTTGTACTCTTCCCATTTAAAATATGAAGCCATCTTATGGATCAATTCTTTCTCTGCTTTATGAGAATATAAGTTCTCTTCACTTGTGCATGGAAATGCTGGGAAAATATCCCAAACCCAACAACAAAAAACCCAAACCAAACATAAACAAAACAAAAAACACAAACAAACAAACAAAAAAATAACAACATCAAACCAAACAAGTAAAAAAACCAAACCAAAACAAAAACAAAATCACAAAAATCACTACTATAAAAAAAACAATGGCTATATTTATAGCTGCTTTAGTATATCCTAGCAGTAAGAAACAAAAGCAGTTTAGTCATCCAGGTCTCTGGGTTTGTCATAATCCTTGTGATAGATCTGAGAGACTATTTTTAATATTTTCCTATGTTAGATTCTGATTTTTAAGCTTAGTTAATGCACAAAGCAAGATAAATTTTCAAATAGTTAATAAGTCTTGAAGCTTTTATTATTCTTTGAAAGGTGATCAGTATTTTACACAATTAATAGAGGATGTGAAAGATACCATACAGAAACTATTTGTTTATTGAAGTAATTCAAAGAAAGTGGCAGCATCCATAACATTATTTGCTAAATACCTTGTCTTTCACAATACAGTTTATCTGTATAGGACCATATTAACTTACCTGAGGACAGCGTTTGTTTTCAGCACTTTTTTCTCCTTTCTCTGAAGTATTATAGCCTAGCTTTTCAGCAGCTTAGATTATCTGCTACACTGTTTAAAAAAACCCAGTTTTTATATACAGCTCTGGCTTCAGTTTTCACTTAGCAGACTCTTTCAGTAAGTTGTTGATCTTTAAATTTTTGGGCAATCTATAGCTACTTGTTGACTACATGATCCTTTGTAGTATTTTGGTATGTTCAACCATTGAGGTGTGTATGGATAGATAAATAAGCCTCCCTCTGTGAGGGTATATATGCAAGTAACATCTGTACATGTGTATCTGTACTATATCTGTAGTTCAGTAGTATCTTAGATCACAGAATTATTTAAGGTCATCGACACCAACCATTAGCCTAACACCGCCATGTCCACCACTAAATCATGTCTCTAAAGCTACATGTCTCTGAATTAATCATGTCTCTGAAACTACATGTCTTTTAAATACTTTCAGGGCTGGTGACTCAACTGCTTCCCTGTGAATCCTGTTCCAGTGCTTGACAACCCTTTCAGTGAATGAATTGTAACAAATATCCAATCTAAACCTCCCCTGGTGCAAATTCAGGCCACTTCCTCTGTTCATATCACTTGTAATTTGGGAGAAGATACTGACTGTTGTTTAGTACAGTGGTATTTCAAATGTGCTTTGGTGTACTCAGCACGTCACAGAGCAGACTGGAGAGCATCACTCACACACCATCCCTCAAACATTTGTGTGTCATCACCAGGGTTATCACTATCGAGACTGGGTTTATCTTTTCTGCTTTCAAAACTGTTTTAAAGCTCTTTCATTGAGCTCTGCCAACTTTTGCTCAAAAATCCTTTTCCCTTTTGAGAAATGTGAATCCCCTGTCACCTGAAGACCTGGGGTTGTGTAGACCAATCCATAATCAAAAAACCCAAAATTGTGCCAGTGTCACTGGGCTCAGAGCCAGGGATTTACCTGCTGGGTCTTTGTGTCTTTTCTCTCATCACTCTGTGCAACTGGAAGGATAGAGGAGAGCACCGTGCTGCAGGTCACGTACACAGAGAGCCCCAGTCACATAGACCAAATAACCAAGCCCACAAAAGTCCACCTCAGACACTAAGCTTACCTAGAAGACCTCCTCAACCAACAGGGACTACATGTGACCACGAGCCCTAAAGCAGCTCAGGTATAAGTGGAGCTCACCAGAAGCCCCTTTGAGCCAGCCTTCCTCTGAGTGGCAGGTCAGGAAAGTCTCCCTTTGGACTATGACGGTGTCCAAAGTAACTTTCCAGGACTGAGTGTCTTTGCCTCATAGGTGAGTCATTGCCACATTTTGAGTAATCATTCTAAACTGAGATTTAGTTATACACTGTGTAGTATTGTTTTCCAACTGACATCCTGAACCTGTAAATAAGTTGTCGGCTGAAGGGTTTGTATGTAAGATTCCTGTGCAGTTTGACTGTTCTACCTTTTTCCTGACACCACTAAACTGATTTTTGGAACATATTTTTAATTACACTTGTCAACACTCCCAGAGCTATGTAACAAAACAGAGGGTGTCCTCTCCCCAGGTGCTCACCGCTGCCGGCCAGTGCTGGCACAGGGTGGGCCACTGCCTGTGGCCCGACATCGGGGCGGCAGCGTGTTCCCAGTAGAACCCTGGCCGAGTACCGGCACTGGCTGTAGTGGGTGCCAAGCTCGAGGAGGACACGGCCTCTTGACAGGTGGATGCCATCTCTCCCTGCTTCAGCTGTCAGAGCTTCAGTTCTGGGCTCCCCAGTTCAAGAGAGCCAGGGAACTACTGAAGAGAGTCCAAAGGAGGGCTGCAAGGGTGATTGAGGTACTGGAACAACTCTGTTATGAGGAAAGGCTGAAAGACCTGCAGCTGTTTGGCCTGGAGAAGGCTGAGAACAGACCTTATCAATGTTTATATATATCTGAAGGGTGGTTGTCAAGAGGATGGAGCCAGCCTCTTTACAATGGTGTCCTGGGATAGGACAAGGGGCAATGGGCACAAACTGGAGCACAGTAAGCTTCACCTCAACATGAGGAAATACTTCTTTACTGTGAGGGTGGCGGAGCACTGGAACAGGCTGCCCAGAGAGGTTGTGGAGTCTCCTTCTCTGGAGATTTTCAAAACCCACCTGGATATGTTCCTGTGTAATCTGCCCTAGGTGAACCTGCTTTGTTAGAGAGGTTGGGCAGGATTATCCCCAGAGATCCTTTCCAATCTCTATCATTCTCTGATTCCATGTCAACTGCTATACCATATCCTGGCTACTATGCCAGGAAAGGGAAGGCTTAATGAAGATCTGAACTTTGCGAAAAGTAGGATGAAGTGATTTTTGTCCTAGTTAGTGAGAAGATCTGGGAATTTTTTTCTGTAAAGGTTATATCAGTCTATTTCTTGGAGATACTTACATAGATCACCCTTCTTTTAATAGTTTTTCTTAGAAAGAAAGTGACAAAACTTAACCCTTGGAACAAAATTATCTTTGTAAAAGAGTTTGCAGGACTTGAGGCAAGTATCTCTCCAGTTTATTTAGAGAAGCTCGGAAGCTTAATATTGATATAATTACTCTGTCATAAAAACATGAAGAAGAAAGCAGAGAGTGTTAAGAATTAAAGCAGGTAGAGGGTTCTCACAATATTAGATTTGCTCTCCATGGAGGATTTGTCAGGTAGAACCAATCCAGTTTTGAACTCTTACATTTTGAAAGCCTCCAAAGTACTGGTGTGTGAAAAAAAAATCTCTTCTGATAAAAAGGGCAAATCCCCAGCTTAGAGAGCAAGGATTATAGAAACTATTTTTAAGCACTGTGTAGTTTTAACTCTCCTATTGAATGTTATCAGTAGTAGTGTAACATGAGAGAAGACTGAGAAAATCCTAAAGAAAAATGTGAATTTTCACTTTGTTGCACAGTGGTTTTTAAATATTTTTTTCATAAATAGTACAGATTTAACTACAAACATTTGATTTTTCAGCTATTTTTGGATTACAAGGCAAACAAGATGATCTGGAGGAAAAAGCCCAAAATGACTGTAAAATGCTTATTAGACTTGATGATAAATCTTATTAGACTAGATGAACACTGCATATGGTTGTATGTGTTGAACAACACTTCTGAGGGTTGACTGGTCTCTTCTTTACTTAACAAAGCAGCATAAAAATGCCTAATATTTGAGAAGAACCTGCAGTATCAAGGCACCCTGGAAAACTTATCTTTGCAAACCCTGAAAAGAAGTTTCAGGGAATGAATGTTGAACATTTTAACTTTCGTCTCTGGTACCTTTACAGATACAGCAAGGTGGGATAACTTTGTGTAAATCTACATAAGGAACTGCACAACTATTGTGTGCTTAAAGGAGATGTCATTAATCTACTTTCTTTTACCTTGTCTTCTAAATCAGTAAATAAACTTCCTTCTAGTAAAGAAATAATATGGTTCTGTCTCAAGTAAGCCCTGCTTCTTATGGTTTAAAGGTTAGCAAGCATGAAGTGTGAAGTCTGAATAAAGCCTTTTCTATGGCCAGGGCCGCACTTAAGCTTTTTTTCCCATAGAGATTATATGATATTAGATGAACAATCAACTGATCACTTTTCTGCCTGTGGGAATCCTAGAAGACTGGTTCTCACAGTATCTGTTGTGTGTTCGTTACTTTTCTCATCAGCTGTGACTGAACTTGGCCAAGGTGTTCAAAAGTTATCACAGGATCTTGGGCACACATTTATAAAAAATTCATTTTCCTAGAAAACAAAAGACTAAGTTTGGACAGTAAATATCCCAGAATACTAGTTACAATACTCTTGGGTGATCAGAATCAACCAAAAAAAAGCACTATCTACACTCTAGAATTATTCCAACTGAACTTACAGTGGTACTGATAATAGTTTAATTAAAACAGTTGCCTTATGCTTATTTGGATTGATAAACTGAACTAATAGTGTTGGTTATATGACATTTCAATTAACTTACCAAGATTCAAAATTAATTTTTTTTTTTTTAAAGATAGTCTGTTGGAAAACTCACAGACTTGACTTTGTTCAGCATATGTGATTTTTGACAAAGGATTTCTGTTATGTTGGTAGTAAATTCTTCATTCCTCAGAATATGTAAGACCCTTACCTAGAGAAGGAAGTCTATCCAGAAATTTAGTTCTTATTAAATGTACTGATTTCCACAAAAAAAGTTTAAAATGAAGCAGTTTTTTTATAGTTAGGTTAACGAGAAAATCCCCTGGATCTAAGCTTAAAGGTGGTGAAAGAAGTAGCTGCAGAATTTTTTACATTATATTTACTATTTTCCTCAAATTATATCATGAGCTTTGAGGAAATATATTTGGTAATTTGTAGGAGTCTTCAGAAATCATCTGATGGAATCTAGAATGAGATGTCAAAGGATGGCTGTAAAGAGTGCTTAGAAATGTTGACATAGATTTGGGAATCGTCATTGTCAAAAGGAAAATTGAAGACCTGAAAATTATGCCAGCCAAGAAGTAGTTGTAAGATAAGCCTGGATCCTGTGTGTGTGTGCATGGAGATGAAAGAGTTCATATTAAAAAAACTTGGCAATATCTCTGTCTGACAGCCTTTCAGAGGCACAAGCATCAGACCCTAATCATATAGTCAAGGAGGTGGTGATTTAATATTTTATTTCTTGATGGTCTTTTGGTTCTTTCCTTCTTACATGTCCCTTTGAAAGGGTTTCTCTATTTCTTAAAGTATTGTAAGTTTGGATTGTTCCTGAAGAAACATGAGTGTCTCTGAAGGTGCAAGTGTGGTGGAATAAGAGAAAAGACCAGGTTCATCACCCACCTGACTGGCAGAGTAGCATGTGTAGTGGGTGTTTTTGAGTGTCCTCTTTCAACAAGGATTACATTCTGCAAAAGGGTCAATCTAGAGCTGACTTAACTGGACATAACTTGCCACAAGTCCCTTTCTATTGGTAGCTAGGAAACACACTTCTTTCTACAGCTCTTGACTTACAGTTAAGAACTGAGTTCTTGCCCCAGTTTTGCTTGCCTGCTGATCACCTCTGTAGCTTGGTGACTAGTCTTATTCTTACCTACATTATTATTTTGATATAAGGCAGTGGAGGAAGCGACGAGTAACTGACTCTTGTCAGAATAAGAGCCTGGACATGCATATATTTTTACTTAAGTCTTCCTTGAATGGCTTGCTGGTTGTATAAAAAGGTGCATTTGGTTAATAATGTTTTGGGGAAGTGAAGCCTACCTGTTCATGTGATCAGTTTTGATGTCTGTCAATTTGTGGTGGTTTACCCTGGCTGGGCACCAGGTGCCCACCAAGCCCTTCTATCACTTTCCCCCAACCTCCGTCAGCACGGCATGCAGAGAGAAAATAAGACGAAAAGAAAAAAAACGTGGGTTATGATAGATAAGATGTTATTCTCTACTTCCCGTCCACAGGCAATGTTGGGCCAAGTCCAGGAGGCAGGGCTCCAGAACACATATCAGTTGCTTGGAGGACAAGCTGAATGCCTCCCATCCTCCTCCTGCCCTCTCCCTTTATAGTTGAGCTGACGTCACATGGTATGGAATATCCCACTGGTCATCTCAGGTTGGCTGTATCCTCTCCCCCATCTTGCCCCCCCATCCTCTGGTGCCTTGTGCGCACTGGCAGTCATAACACGGGTGTGTTGTCAACACCCTCCAGCTCCCAGTGCTGCAGCATGAGGGCTGGATGGGGAAAAGCAGCTCAGCCAGACTCACTACATAGTTTTAAGGAGCTGGTAGAGGTACAATGACATTTAGAGCAATCATGCTATTGTAGGTATAAAAACCAAATGTATTTTAAAAACAAACAAAAAACAACCAAACAAACCAAAGCAGAAAAAAAAGAAACCAAAAAACTCAAACAAACATAACTCATCAAGACATTATTTTCAGACCAGTAGAAACTGCTACTAACAATAACCCCAAACTGGAAATGTATTTGCAATTGGCATGATGGAATTAGCAGGGCATTTCAGCATAATTGGTGTCCTTAATGACTTTTGCTGCTTTCTTTATGATTTTTTAATTTTTTACAATTTCCAAGAGAAAAATAATGATGAAATGTCTCTTCTTTATTCCATTCTCTGACTTCAAAATGTCATGGAAGGAAAAATTTACTAATATAATAGTAGGGCTTTAGGAGGCCATGGGTCTGAACATATGCAGTATTTTTTCAGAAACCTTGCTATAACAGGTTCTTTCTGTCTCCCTCTGAATATGTGCATGTGTGGTTTTTATTATCACAGTCAGAATTAGTTCTATAGAGCAGAACTTCTGGAAATTGGGTCTGTGACAAATCAGCTTTCAGTTTTAAACAAATTGAGGCAGCAACTAACAGTACAGTAGCATGTGCCTGAGGCATTACTAAGCCCTTTCACTGACCCTGTAGAAAGTACTATGTGATTTTTCTGTAATATCTGATGAACTTCTCAATTCCAATTATAGAAGAAACAACTAGACTACTCAAAAGGGATTAAAAATATTGTCCTCAGCTCACCTATAAAGAATGCTGATGGGACCAATATTCTGACTCAGTGTAAAAAACCACAAATTAAACTTTTGAAATTTGGGTTGTTTGACCTAAATTTATTATATTTTTCTAGTGTCTCCTGTGCAATGAAGCAATAACTGTTGCAAATTACACTAACTTATGCAAGGAGGTAGCACACCCACTAGAACAATGAAAACTGGAGAAAGCAAATATTTTTTTGAGGAACTAGGTGGAAGTAAAAGCCACCTCTTAACTGAATACTTAGAAATCAGTTACTTTGTTGATAAGACATCATATTGGGAGTTTGATTTTTTAGAAAATCTATTTAATTCTTAAAATTCTTCGTAATAATGCATTTTTTAAAAAATCACATTAAAACCTCTGAGGATGTTAAATGTCAATTTGATTTAATGTTTACTTTTTTGGTATTATAAATATTAATCTTTTTTTTTTGAAAGGATGCCTGAAATTCAAGTGGAGACAAGAATGTCAATATAATATATGCATATTTTAGTATGTCTGTTTGCTCGTTTTTTTTTTTTTTGGGGGGGGGGGGGTTGGTTAACCAATAATAGGGAATTAGCTAGTAAAAACTGTGTGCTGTGAAAAAATAATTACATTTTGTCTGGCTGTCAATTGTACCTAATAGAATAGAAAAGCGAAAGTGAAATGTTCAGTTATCAATTACTAATTTTATGTAATTTTTCTCATTTGGGGCAAGAAATCTGTAAATTAATTAATCTATACCTTCTTCTTCAAGTCATGCAAGTCTTCACACATGCAAAGAGTAATTTATGTATATATTTGAAAAAGTCCATAGGTATGAGGAAAGACCACCTGTGCTTCCAAACAAGTTTTTCTTTGCTCATATGTCTATCTGTGTGGTTTTCAGCTGTGGCCTTTTGTTGGCTTCGTAGTTCAGATAACCAACAACAGTATTGGACATTTTGCACATATGCTTAACAATATTTTCCTTTGCCTTTTTTTTTTTCTCTTTTCCATTTTTCTAAAAGTGAAAAAAAAATGTTCAATAGAGTTATCTGGTTCTAATTTCAACTTCTCAACCTAATGCTCTTGTTTACCTGTTAATTTTGTTAATACTGGGGACCTGCTGCTGGGTATTATATGCTCTTAAAGTATAATTTCTCTTCTGGCTTATTAGTACAGGGACCTAATGTAGTTTGAATTTCACACCTGTGAATGCAAACAACTTTGCATTCATAGATAAAAAAATTGTTCTGCAGAAAAAAAATGGGAAAGGGAAGGGGAAAGGGAAAGGATAAAAGGGGAAAGGGAAAGGATAAAAGGAAAAAGGGGAAGGGGAAGGGGAAGGGGAAGGGAAGGGAAGGGGAAAAGAGAAAGGAGAAAGGAGAAAGGAAGGGAGAAAGGATAAAGTAAAAAAGAAAAAGGAAAAAGGGAAAAAAAAAAGAAAAAAAAGGAAAAAGGAAAAAAGAAAAAGGAAAAAGAAAGACTGGACACTGGTCCCTGTCCTGATGGTACTGAATCATAACAGAGAGCTGACTGGTGTGGTGTAGAAAATGGGAGTGTTGCTCTAGTAGATCTGATGCACTCTCTCACATCTTAAGACATAAGGTACTTGACAGCAGCTTTATCTACGATGTTACAGCGATTGCTTTGCACCAGCTGGCAAGACTCCTGCAGGCTTTTCTAGTAACACAAGAAATCATTCATTTTATTGTCAGGTGACAGATTTTCAGTTTGATCAGAAAATATACCAGGTTGATTTGATACTTTGTTGCTCATCCTGCAGTTCTGAGAGATTAATTTCTAGGTTTATTAACAGTGCAACTGTAGAAATAGTTTCACAAAGGCAGGGTAAAACAGTAATGTTTTTCCAAGTGAAATCATAAAATCATAGAATCATTTAGGTTGGGAAAGACCTTTAAGATCATGGAGTCCACAACTCTAATACTTTGAATTCAGAGAGCAAGAAATTTCTTTATAATAGGTTTGCATTTGAATCTAATCTTCTTCACTAGAACATTGCATTTGAATCTAGTCTACTTCTAATGTGTGTGTGAGTGGAAACTACATCAGGAAACCCTGAATCTGAAGAAAATTTAATTTCTGATTTCAATTTGTTAGACTTTAATTTGTTAGACCCTACTTATTTATTCCTTTTCAGATTGACACCTATTTTGTTCATCATAGGTAGAACAGAAGATGCCTTCATAAAGTATCATGGAAAGCAGTAATAGCATTTGCTCACATTTATTCATGCATGAATAATCTGTTGCTCAGCCCCTAAGCTTTCCCATGTCAGACCTGACATTTATGGATGACAAGTTTCAACTTTCTAATTGTAGGCTTTCCCTAGAATTGTTTTTCCTCTTAGGAATGCTTATATTGAGTGACTTTTTTTTGCTGTCTGCCCTGCATCTTTTTCAGAGACTTTTGAATGCAGAAAGTATGGAATGGTGTTTTATGTTCTTTGAGTGAACAGATAATACCAATGACCAAACCAGGAACTTCAGTAATGTTTTGATATTTTTTTTGTCCGATGTGTTATTGTCAGTTTTCAATTAATATTATTCTTGTGCTAGAAATTGTCTATCACTTCAAAAACAAAGTTTTCAATGACTATTTACTATTGTGGATTAATATTGACAAAAGTGGACATCATTCATGTACTCTGATGCTTTCTCTGTAATAATGTGAACAGACAGCCTCATGTCTATCCTGATATGAAGAGATAGCCACCTTCTTTGTGTTCTGCTTTCAAGATAATGGGTTATTCACAAAGCACCTTTTCCAAGGGTCTGACGAAGACAGAAGTTGTCCTGAAGCCAGTGCATTAGACTGGATGCATGCTGCAGCTGCAGTGTTTGGTGTCTTCTAAAAGGGTATGGCATGAAAGCTACGATGCTTCTTTGATGTCTATTTCAAAATTTTAATTACAAAACTATTTCTTCTCTGAGACAATAGCATTTGGTTAGCATATCAGCTAAGACCCAGTTTTCATGATATTATTGCTCTGAACATTGCTCCAGACTGTTTCAGGAGATGCCAGGGAAAATTTGTAAGCACAGGCTGTGAGACACACAGTAAAAATACATTTACAGACTGGTAGAGTTTTTCAATCATTTAGGGTATTGTCTGACTCTGGATATACGTAGTGCATTATAAATACTGAAAAAAATGTTTAGGCTTTAAACAAATATTTATGAGCTACTTAGAGACAACATGGAGCTGAAAGATGAGGAACTCTGAGCATTAATGGAGCTAGATGATCAGATTATACTGTATCAGTGCAGGAATAAAGGAAGTGCAATCTAAGATGGGTAGAATAGAGAACGGGGAAAAAAAAATTGTTAAAAATATTTTGTGAAATGCCCTTCAGAAGGCATGGAAGGAATCAAAAACACTCTTCCCACTAAAAAAAAACAAGACTATTAAGTGTCTATCACCAAAACCATAGTGGTGCTACATAAAGACAAAGAGTACTGATGTCAAGTTAATAAAGTACTACTCCAGCCAAGGTGGTTTAAGATCTTTTGTCACCAGAGTCTGCTTGACTGGGTGGGGTGCCTTAAGCGTGATCATCCATCTCTGGGGAGTACTTTTGAGAGCACAGGATAAGACGAGCAAAAAAACAGTGGGCAGAACAGTCAGGGAACATGCAGGGAAGCAGGAACCATGGGCACCAGGGTCTTGCTGAAAGCAAAGTTGGGGCTTTTTGCTGGGGCTTTGAAATGAGCTATTGCTACTCCACCATAAGGCTCCTGGACTGACAACAAGATGGGGGAAGTGTTCTGCTTACCAACACAAACACAAAACATGATTGTCACTTCTATGTTCTTTCTCCTTATTAGTGTTTTAAAGCTTCATTTTTCTAGTTTTGGGCCTAGTAAAAACTGGGTCTCTAGCTGTCATAGACACATCTGTTTTATTTCTTTGTCCACATCCTGAAAATATATGTTTAGGGTGCAGAGACTTGACCTAGGAAAAGTGTATGTGAAAACTGTACGAGAAAAATGGTAAATGCCATCTTCCTTCAGATCGGTCTTAAAAACTTTGCTGGGGACAGTATAAGACAGACATAAGAAAGGGAAAATAAGAAGGAAGATTGTAGTACAGCAAGGAGTGGGAGACTGCTAAGGATCACCAGACAAAGTCTCAGACCTTCAAGTCTGAGGGAGAGACAATATAAAGTTGTCTGTGGCTCAGGTAGACTGGCCCCCTCAGAAAAAAAAGAAAAAAAAAAAGGAAAATATAATTTATGTGAGAAAAAGTCTGAAGGAAACAACCCACCCTCCAGGGCTACAATGGGTCAAAGGGAGAAAAATTATGTTCTATTACTGTTGAGATTAACCATACTACTACTTGGAGCTATTAAGCATGGCATCTAATGCAGTCTTTAACAGCAATAAACTGAAGTAACTTCGGTAAGTGTGGATGATTTGCTATAGAATGCATGTAGAAGTTGTAGACACTGTTATCTCACCAAATCTTCCTGGTTTTTAAACTCTTTTCCTAAACCAAAAAATAACTAATGTATTGCTAATCCTAATGAACAACATCTTAACTTCTAGAAAATATCAAAATCAACAAAACATTTTAAAATCTATTTTAAGGAAAAATATGAGAATAAATTAACAGTACACACTACATTTTTAGCATTAATTATGGCAACTGTTATACTCACTACAGAAATTTATAAATGTTTTTCTTGTAGTGTCAAGCACTACAGACGTCAAACTTGATAAACAGCTTATTTATCTGGTATGTAAAGTTTCTAGAATTTTAATCTGTTTATTTACAACAGCATATCTTCATTGTGAATATTTTACATGTAACCATTAAAAAGTCGTGAAATATTACATGTAATAGAGAATTGATAGAAAAATAGGAAAACAAACAATATTTTCTTCTCAGTTTTTCTCTCATGGTATGTATATAATCAGGAAAAAAATATTCTATAGAACATGCAAATAGTGAGCATTAATTTCTATTTATAGGTTTACACATGAAAAGCTTTTAGTATCATCGTTATAAAGACTATCTTCATCCATCATAAAAGGTCAATAAAACATATTCCCCAACACTGTGTAATATGTAATACAACTGTATTATGACATAAATGGGATCTTCACTCTGTATTTTCTCCCAAAAATCAGCATAATTATCTTGTATAGATGACAATTTTCTGACAGATAAGAGAAGATATGGTTGCGTTGGGTCTGGTTTGTGAAGAAATACATATGCCACCTGGAAAAGCTGGTCTTGCTTTTCTTTTTCTGGTTTGAGATACCTAGCTTATGAGTCCAAAACCTTATTACTACCTTTAGTCTGTGAACTTCTGTTACCATTCATCCATGCAGCAGGTGTGTGTGTTGGAGGAATCCATGTGGGATGCAACATGGCATCTCTCATGTATCGTGACAATATACAGAGGCTCTCTCTGAATATATGGAGGATTCCTGTTGTCAGTTGTCTATTTCCTTGTCATTTGAACATCTTTATGTATATCTTCTTTGTCTGTATATTTCTTTTGTGAAATTTTTTACTATACTTCTGGCAGTTATTATTCATGAAGCAACCCTATGTCATGCCATTGCAAAGAGCAGTCCTACTCACTGAATGAGGCAACTGGTCTGTAACATATTGTTGCCTGATATGCACTGTCAGGTTGTAATTACATTGCACTTTACAAATTGCATTGTAGAAACAACTCATTTCTTTTGAGTGCTTTCTAAGGTGTTCTTTGAGTATTACCTGATTACCTTACAAGTGTTAATAGATTTTCTTCCTAATCTGCCAGAATGATTGGGTAGTATCATTTATTTCCATTTTATAAATGAACAACCAAAGGTTAAAGTGAGTTAATTGCCTTTGACCGTGTCACATCTGAAAATCAGCAGATGTAAATTCTACATCTGCTGAACCTCAGTCCGATGCCCTAGTCATCTCTTTTTCCAGAAGACCTCTGAGAAATGATTGTAGAGTCTACAGCTGAGGCACATTTCAATGTTATGAAAAAGTCACTTTTGTGTTTTCTGTGGGAAAAAAAAAAGAAATTAAAATGAGAGAAAAACTTTCACTTTAAAAAAGAATTCAGAAATTTCTTACAAAAACAAACTTAGATCCTAGTGTGGCTGTCTTTGGAGATGTCAAAAAACTCAATAGTTTATCTGCAAATTGCTACATGCTTGAGCTCAAATAGCAACATCTGAGAAATCTGGCCTAAGTATATTTGCAGATTGTGTCCAGTCTCCCACATTCAACAGTGTTATGAGGTGGATTTTCCTCTATGTTCTTATAATGACCTCTCCAAAGTAAATGAAAAGGCATAGAAATTCAAAGACAGTTTTTATTAGATCATAAATTAAAATCATATTTTATTGTAGAGATGGCATAAAGAAAATTGTAAGTAAACTGCTTAAATGAGAACAGAAATCAAAAGAGGTTATATAAATAACTTCCCTCCTGCCCATTGTGTAAAGCAAGTACATGCTTTCCAGCAAGGTTTCAAACAGCTTTCTGTATTTTTCCAGGTTCTGGTCATTTCTTTCTGGTTGCAAGCAGCTTCTTCCCATGAGGTCTGGCTCTTTGCACCCTGCTCAGCTGTCCATAGGTTCTACACAAACTGCAGGCTCACAGTACCCTGATGATGCTTTTGTTCCTCTTCTCCTGTTTTGTCATTCTTTGGAAAAGAGACATTTTTCTCCCTCCTTTATGGAGGGGTCTCCTAAACTGGCAGAATTCTGAATGACCAGTGTCAGTTCTGTCAAAGGAGACTGAACATCATCGCTAACACACTCTTCCTTCACAGCAATAGTTCTAACAGAGAGACTGTTAAATGATGCTTTTCAGAGTTGTTTACTTTCTTACTGGGATCATAACAGACTGGTCCCTCCTGATGCAAAACACAGACTCATGCAGGGTGCTTATCAAACCGAATTTCTCCACATATTAGGCCTGTGAATAAATGTGGACATAGGTTCCATCCTGTCTTGGTTTGAAGGACAGGTGTCTGCCAAGGAAGGCAGGAGCTCCCCTTGGAATGGAAATGCAACCCCCTCCCCTCTGAATGCTTGTAATTTTGAATTTAAGGGGCTTTCAGGCAAAGATGAGGAATAGGAATAACCATTCTTTACTAAATACATATCTATAAAAAGGCAAACAAACAACAATAACTGTGGCAGTAACAGCAAACAGCGCCAGGCACCCAGTGCCAGCCTCTCAGGTGGCTCCCAGGGAGCAGGGAGGGCGCGATGGTCTCCCCGCCGCTCCGGAGCCAGCTCAGGCCTCATGGGGCAATGGCCGACGGAAAGCCTGTGTCACGAACCCCCTGGGCAGCCGATCCTGGTGTCCAGCAGGATCCTCGGGAGGCAGCAGGGGTAAAAGGAGAGCAGGAGATGCAGAGGGAATGAGTTCTCTCCACCACGAGGGCAGCTTCTCTCCACCTCGAATGCAGGGAGCAAAACAAGAGCCCCAGGGGCTCCACCCAGCCCCCTTTTTTCGGCTGGCTGGACCCCTCCCCCTGTGGCCAGGTCCTTTTGTCTCTCTTAAGTACAGCAATTTACCTCCTTGACAAACAAGTATGGAAAAATTCTTCAAGAGAAGAAGGAAAACAGAATAACTCCCCAAAACCTCAACACAACCCCATGGCTGATGACACGCTCCCCTGTGCCCCATGGGGTTTGCCCACAGGAAGTGCTGGGTACAGAAGCCTGAGGTGGAGGGAGGTGGTGTTTGGGGGCTCTGCAGCTCTGTCACCCTTTGATGCACAGTCAGTCTCACAGGCCGTCTCCTGTGATCTGGGAGCTCAGCACTTAATGACAGATCTGGCCAGGACATAGCACCATCATAAGGATCTGCTCCAGGACCTCTCACTCACACGTTCCTCTGTTAGCAGGGGGAGATACAACTCTGTTTTCTTCCTTCTCCTCCTCCTCCTCCTCCTCCTCATCTGCTGGCAGCACCTGCAAGACATGACTGAAAAGCCTCCTGAAGGGTGGGCACACAGCTCTTATTGTGGCCCACCAGTGGATGCAGCTAAAGCAGAAGCAATAGAAACACATGGCCACACAGGCTACATCGTTGACCTCTCACAGGCAGGTGGGGCATGGGGCACTTTCTGATGCCTCTGACTGCCCTGCATAATGCAGTTTGGCTCCCACTGGCTGTCGTGACAGATCTGCTCTCATCTAGAGCTTCCTCAGCATCTGACACCATGTCCAGCAAAGACAGACATGCAATGTACCTGAGCTTTCCTCCTTCTAGGAGAAGAGAGAAGCAGAAAAAAATGAAACACATGGTCAGAGAGGGTAGGTTAGGTCCTCCCAAAGGGTCCCCTCAAAGGCTGAAACTCAGCAGCCCTGTGTGGCAGCCAGATCCATACCTGGCCCCTCATCTCCCCCCAGGCATTCTGCCTGCCAGTCCCAGATCCCAGATGATCAGCACCACTTGAGCTTGCAAGGGGTACCTGAAGGAGGAGGTGCACTGGGAAGACAGAGAGGAACTTGCTGGGAGCCTTCAGCAGGGTCCATGGCCCTGGACCAGCTGCTGTGTGGAACCCCCAGCACCCCACAGCCAAGCAGTGGGGAGAGGAGCAGGAGAAGGGGCAGCCGTAGCTCAGTGCTCAGAGCTACTGCTCTCCTTAAAGCCAAGACTGAAGCTGAAGCACATAGTCCTGCTCAAGTGTGCAGAGTATGCACATGTGCCTCAGGAGCCCTGAGTACAATGGGCTGGGACAGTGGCAGGATTTGCTAAAGAGCACTGAAGTCATGGGCAATCACAGATGCTCCATGTTGATATCACAGGTGTCTCAGGATGCTATCCAACCTCTGCCCAGTGAGGATGGCAAATACCACAAGGGGGGAAAGCCCTTACTTCACAAAATGTTAGTCATCTTCATGTGGCCGTGCCTTGTGGTGGGGCTGGGGTTTTAATTCAGGTTTGTCAGATCCTGTGGTGAAAGGCTGGAGCCCCTGAGCACAGGGTCCAGGTATGGTGGGCCCAGGGTGATAGACTTTTTAGTAGGGCCTGTAGTGAGTGATAGGACAAGAAGTAATGGTTTTAAACTGAAAGAGAGAAGATTCAGAGTAGATATAAGGAAGGAATTTTTTACAATTAAAGTAGTGAAACACTGAACCAAGTTGCCCAAAGAGGTGATAGATCTCCCATCTCTGGCAACATTCAAGGTCAGGTTGGACAGGGCTTTGAGCAATCTGATCTAGTTGAAGATGTCCCTGCTCATTGTGTTGGACTTTAGAGATCCTTTCATACACTTCAAACATATTAAAGGATTTCCTCTTATTTATTATACATATGGAATATTATTACAAGGCAGATTGGTTTATAAGAAGATGGAACTTCGTAATAGAAATACAAAATCTTTCAAAGAAATCAGTCCTCTAGTAAAGATATGTGTCTTCAGCATCAGCATGTGGGATACAGCTCATTGATAGAGCTTTAAACTAGGTATGAAGGGGGGTAGGGGTGAAAATGGGATCACTAGAAAGGAGCCTGAATACAGCATGCTACTGTTTGTGAGAGAGGAATGTGCTAGCAAGATATTAGAGTCTTGTGTCTTGGTGAAGGAGGAGGATGACATTCCATGTTTCAGGAAGACAAGGATTGGTGAGAAGTTGGTTACTATGGGAACACCTGAGTATGGTCAGGAGGGTATTAGGACTTCTCCCACTCAAAAGGTGGCCCAGCTGAGGTACATCTACACTAATGCATGCAGCATGGGAAACAAACAGTAGGAGATGGAGGTCATTATGCAGATGGAAAACTATGGTATAGTTGCCACCATGGAAACTTGTTGGGATGACTCACATAATTTGAGTTTTGTGATTGACAGCTACCAACTTTTCAAAAGAGATAGGCAAGGCAGGAGAGTCATTGGTGTGGCCCACTATGTTAGGGAGAGATATGAATGCATAGAAAATAATGATGGTGATGACAGGGTTGAGAGCTTATGGGTTAGAATCAAGGGAAAGGCCAATAAGACAGACATCATTGTGGGAGTCTTCTACAGACCACCCAACCAGGATGAAGAGGTGGATAAGATGCTTTATAGACAGTTGGGTGAGGTCTCACGGTCTCTACCTCTAGTTCTCATGGGTGACTTTGACTTCCCAGACATCTGCTGGAAATACAATACAGCAGAGAGGGAACAGTTCCAGAGTGTGTGGGAGATGACTTCCTGACACAGATGGTAAGGGATCCAACAACAGTAAGTGCACTCCTGGACCTGCTGCTTATTAACAGAGAAGGTCTTGTGGGGGATGTAATGGTTGGAGGCCATCTTGGGCAAAGTGATCATGAAATGATAGAGTTTTCAATCCTTGGTGAAGCAAGGAGGGAGGTCAGCAGAACTGCCACTTTGGACTTCTGGAGGGCAGACTTTGGTGTCTTTGAAACCATGGTTGAGAGATTCCCTTGGGAGGAAATTCTGGAGGGCATAGGTGCCCAGGAAGGCTGGGCATACTTTAAGGAAGTAATTCTAAAGGTGTGGGAGCTTACCATCCCCAAGTCGAGGAAGATGAACCAATGGTGAACAGAGAGCTTTGGCTGGAACTCAGAAACAAAGGAAAAGTTTATGGTATTTGGAAGAGAGGACAGGCAACTTCTGTGGATTACAAATACACAGTGAAGCTGTGCAGGAAGAAAATTAGAAAGGCCAAAGCCCAACTAGAACTAGACTTGGCCACTGTGGTGAAGGACAACAACAAATGTTTCTACAGATACATAAGCAAGAAGAAGAAGGCTAAGGAGAACCTCCATCCTTTGTTGCAGAGGGAAACACAGTGACCAAGAATCAGGAAAAGGCTGAGGTACTTAATACCTCCTTTGCCTCAGTCTTCAATAGTAGGACTAGTTGTTCCCTGAGCACATAGCCCCTTGAGCTGGAAGATAGTGGTGGAGAAAATAATAGGCCCTACATAATCCATGAGGAAATGGTTATGGACCTTCTTCATAAGCTGGACACTCACAATCCTATGGGGCCTGATGGATTACACCCTAAAGTGCTGAGGGAGTTGGCAGCAGTCCCAGCTATCTGGGGATGTCCCAATGGGCTGGAGACTGGCTAATGTGATGCCCATCTTCAAGAATGCCTGAAAAGAGGATCCCAGTAGCTACAGATCTGTCAGTCTCACCTCGGTGCCAAGGAAGGTTATGGAACAGATAATCTCAAGAGCCATCATGGAGCAATTACAGATCAACCAGGAGAACAGACCCAGTCAGCATGGGTTCATGGAAGGCAGATCCTGTTTGACAAACCTAATCTCATTCTATGTAAAGGTGACCTGCTCAGTGGATTAGGAAAGAGCTGTCAATGTAGTCTACCTGGACTTCGGTAAAGCCTTTGACATTGTCCCCCACAACATCCTCATGTGTAAGCTGGCTGACCATGGCTTGGATGGGCATATACTTTTCTGGGAGAAACACTGGCTGGATGGCTGGGCCCAGAGAGTTGTGGTCAATGGAGTTAAATCCAGTCGGCAGCCAGTCATGAGTTGTGTCCCCCAGGGCTCAGTACTGGTGGGGCTACTTCTGTTTAACAACTTTATCGATGATCTTGATGAGGGTATTGAATGCACCCTCAGTAAGTTTGCAGATGACACCAAGTTGGGAGGGACTGTTGATCTGCTGGAGGATAGTAAGTCTCTACAGAGACCTGGATAGACTGGATCAATGGGCCAAGGATAATTGTATGAGTTTCCATAAGGCCAAGGTTTGGTCCTGCATTTTGGTCACAACAACCCCAGGCAAGGCTACAGGCTTGGGGAAGAGTGGCTGGAAAGCTTCCTGGCAGAAAAGGACTTTGGGGTATTGATTGACAGTCAGTTGAATATGAGCCAGCAGTGTGCCCAGGTGGCCAAGAAGGCCAATGACATCCTGGCTTGTATCAGAAATTGTGTGACCAGCAGGACTAGGGAAGTAATCCTGCCCCTGTACTCAGCACTGGTGAGGCCCCACCTCGAGTACTGTGTTCAGTTTTTGGCACCTCAATACAGAAAAAATATTGAGGTGCTGGGGCAGGTCCAAAGGAGGGCAACAAAGCTAGTGAAGTGTTTGGAACACATACCCTGTGAGGAGTGACTGAGGGAGCTGGGGCTGTTTAGTCTGGTGAAGAGGAGGCTAAGGAGAGTCCTTATTGCTCTGTACAAATACCTGAAAGGAGATTGTACCAAGAGCAAGGTTGGTCTCTTCTGACTGGTGACTGGTGACAGGTGACAGGACAAGGGGAAATGACCTCAAGTTGCACCAGGGCAAGTTTAGATTGGATATCAGGAAAAACTTCTTTACAGGGAAGTGGTTGAGTGACCACCCCTGAATGTGTTTAGAAGTTATTTGGATGTGGTGCTTGGGGACATGGTTTAGCAGTGGGTTGTTAGACTTAGGGTAGTAGGGTTAGGTTGAAGTTGGACTCAATGATCTTGAAGGTCTTTCTCAACCTGAGCAATTCTGTGATATACTGACATGTCACCCCTTTTTTACCTTGAAGACAATGTATTGCACTTACGGGGAAAGGTGATGATTAAAGCACAGTGGAGTATATACATCTATCAGGTAGGCTAAAATTAAAAATAGGTCATGTAACATTTAAAGGAACATGAAGTAATTTCTTTTAGATCTTATGATAGGCCCTAGTAGATTTGAACCACCTGACACCATTTCAGTGGTAATAAAGGAATGCTTACACATTTCATACCTACCTTCAGTAGAGTTATTACAAATAATGAGACTACTGTGCATGATTTAGCAAAGATATAAATAAAGGATATCCTGTATGCAAAATAACTATGGATAACAGTAGTTTACTCCTTGAGTCTTTTTGTCTTGCTTTGAGACAGTAAGAAGCCTAAATTAGAAAGACAGATAATGGAGATTTACTGCCCCCAGGTGTCTGTATGAGGACTTACTTTATTAGGAGGCAGCAATATCACTCAAGGAAATACGTTCCTTTTTCTGGAAAAGAAACTGGATTCTATGGTTTTGTCTTAGATATTCAAAGACCTTCACTTTGGTTTTGCTGCAAGAGTTAGAAATAATTAAGATTGTGTCTCAGGCACTGACCAAATACCTAAGCTGAGGTTTTTTTCAATAAATACTTTGTTTCTTTTTCAGTTGGGAATGGGCAAGCTTTGAATATAATCTGCATACAGCTAATGGTGTTGAGCAAATTAAATCAGATCTTACCCTGCTTACTTACAGTATCTCACAGAACAAAACCTGGGATAACTGTCAGGAAAGAAATGGGGTGAAACAGGAAAACAACAATGAAGGAACAATTATTTACATCCCCAGAAGCACCATAACAAACAAAAACTAAACCAAAACAACAAAACAGAACAAAAAAACAAACAAAAAACATGTGAATGGTTATTCCCATTTGATTCTCTAGAGGCTAGAGGAGTAATGGAAAGAATTTATACAACAGAACCACTGGAGAATCAGAGCATTATGTTCCTTATTCTGCATATTCAGTGATGTTTTCCTAAACTACAGGAATGTGTTACTCTGACTATGATCCTGTCTGCAGAATTTATAGTGCTTGTCATAGTGACCTGACCAAATTACTCGTGAAGTGTTTACACTCTCAAAGCTGGGGACTGATCTGTTGGCTTTACCATTTTCTTCCCTCATCATTCCCTGCAACTGGAAGGACAGAGGAGAACACAACTTGTGCTCCTGATCCCTTAACCAATTGTTCCAAGGCCCTGAATTCTCCCCTGGGAATAAGTCTGGGGACTTCTTGTTGCAACATCATCACTGTCTGCATGAAAAAGTATGAAAAATCTGAGAGCTGTACCAGGGTGGGAAGTTTTCATATCTCTAACCTGGGCCCCACAGAGACAGCAGACTTCTTTAAGAATTGGGTCCGGTCTGCATACTGGGCCTTTTGCTCCCTTTGGAAGGGAGTCTCCTATAACAATGACCTGTCATTTTTTCTTCACGGAAGCAGTTTTGATGCAGGGTATAGGCTGAATTCACTTTGGTGACACCCCAAACCTAGATGGAGCATCGTCCTCATGACCATTTGGTTCTACTTGCAGAGCCTCGTACCTATCATGCAAAGGCACCTGTGAAGTTGGGACAGTCACAGCAGAGAAGTGCCTGCTGTGCTGGGCAGGACCTTGTCGCCTTTGCCCCTGTCCCTTGAGTCACAGTGTTCAGCCATGTGGAGAGAGGATAGGGCATCCCCCATGTTATGTGTCTTGTCTAACTGCCAGGCCTGTCCCAGGGAAGGCAGAATGCAGTTCCAGTGGTCTATCTCTCTCTCCCGCTCCCTGATGCTCAAGTTACCTCCTCCGGGAGCTCTGTCACTAAGCAGAGCTCTGCGCGCCCACTACTGCCGTCCGGTGCTGGCACAGGGGGGGCCGCTGCCTGTGGCCTGACACCAGGGCAGCAGCCTGTTCCCGACGGAGCCCTGGCTGGGTACTGGCACCGTCTGTGGTGGGTGTCGAGCTCGAGGAGGACACGCCCTCCTGACAGGTGGATGCCACCACTCCTTGCTCTACCTGCTGAGCTTCAGCACCGTCTGCATCCACTGCTGCGCCATGCCCTCGCTGACAGGCCGTGCCCTGCCCACGTGCCATGCCCTGGCTGATGTGCCGCACCCTGGCTGTCATGCCACACTCTGCCCAATGCACCACCCTGCCTGATGTGCTACACACTGTCTGCCCGCTCTGGTCACTGTGGCACCCCAGGCTGCTTTTTATGGTCGGTGTCCACAGTTGCTCTGGCCCCATCGAGGCCTTGCCAGTGTCTTCTGCAAGAGATATTGACTCCCAGGAGGTCTCTCCATGACCCTGTTGTTTCTCTGCACCAGAGAAGCTTCTGTGTGCCAAGATGCACCACTTTGATCTGCTCCAGTGCGTGCCTGGCTGGCTCCAGAGCAGCTCAGTGAATGACAGCTCAGTTCAGTTATACCACTTTTAAATCTCCCTCTGTTGCTCTAGCAATGCCCAGGCCTTTTCAACTTGTCCTGCCAAAGATGTTAAGCAATCTTGAAGTCAGAATTACATAATATACTGATATTTTGTTGAAATGGTTTAGAAGACAACCTGTCTTGCTGTCCTCAGCAAGATGTCTGCCTGCATTAATAAAGTTTTATTCTAGTGATACAGAAGAGGGTATACAGATCAATTTAAATATATAGCACTTTGACCTTTGTGTATAAATAAAGAGATCAATAATCTTTAAAGAAAAGGAACAAGGAAAGTAAGGGATCAACGTACCTGTGAGAGAACTTGTGTGCTTATGAACTACATGATTTTGACTTCAACTTTTTTTTTTTGTTTAGCACAATTATTTTCACAGTAAATGCTTCTATTAATGTGTTTGCCACCAGAACGAATTCACTGTTATAATATACAATATGGTGGGTTTTGTTTCTATATGGAGCTTGAAAATATCTCTCTCATAAAATATTATGTGAACCCTCATATTAAAATGATTTTTAAAAAAATAATAATAAAAAAAGGATTAAAAATAAGATTAAATGATTATGTTTACATTCTCTATTATATACCTTTTCTACTAACTTTTGATCAGTCCAAAAACTGTGTGGTCTCCTAATGACTCAGTAGGCATATATAAAGAAAGAGATCTGACATATCCCTTCTAGGGGTGAAAACATGAGAAAGAGTGAATAAGGAATGACTGTTTATGTACATGCTAGGAAACATTAAATGAAGCTGTTGTGCAAAGGTTGAAAAAACAAAGCAGGTGGTCTTTTCTGTAATGTCAGTTGAACTATGAGATTTTATTGCCATGAGCTTCTGTAGACAGTGAAAATTTGCATGGGTTAAAAAAGCTTATGAACAAAACAATAGGGAGAAAATCCCTTGCAAGCTATGAATACAGAGATATTCCATTCGGTCAGTAAGCCCTAGACCTGCATGTTTTTGAACGTTACAAAAGCATTTGGAAAAAGTACTGTATTCTCAATCTGTTCTAATTTTCCTCCTTAGGCACTCACTACAGTCAGCTATTGGAGCATGTATAATGAGTTAGATGGACCTCTGATCTATGCAGCTCTTTTGATCAGCACTCTCGTGATTTTAGTTTGGCACTATTTTAGTTTATTCTGGCTTTACTTTCTACAAGTTTTTGCCAAAATTAAGAAAACATAAAAACTCAGATTAGCATCCTAGTCTTTTATCAGGGATGTCTAGGATGACAACTGCATTCTGAAGATTGCAGAAGTGTTTTGGTCTGTTGACCCATAAACTGGGTATACTCTTATAGCTGATGTGGGAGCTGCCAGCACAGTTAATTTGAGGTCTTTTAACTGAAAAATCCCTTTAGCAACATGTGCTTCTCTCTCTGCCAGGTCACTTGGCTGTGAAGCATAGATGCTAACACTAATATCTATGAAACAAAACTGCCCTTTGGAATGACTGCAGGAAATGTTTCTCTTTCTTATAATGAAAATTTTCCACACTAAAAACTCTCATCTGGCAAATACAGGTCAAATACAGATTGCTGTCAATGATTCCAAGATTTTAAAATTAATGGGATGAATTTTATCTTATCTATAGGTCTAGCAAGAGCTAGAATGTGTACAAATCCAAACACAGATGTTGGTTTCTCAAAATACAGAAAAATCCATTTTCTTTCAACACAATTATTTCATTTCTTAGGTTTTACTATGTAATTACATAAGTATGAGGGGTTTTTTCAGCTTTATCCTTCCACAAATTTATTTTCACTTCCAGCTGTGTTGTTGAGACAGAAAATTACTTTTGTAAAATACTATGAAGGCAGCAAGTATATTTTGACATATCATGTCTTCCTAAGACTGCAATTTGCATGGTGATTTCTCCAGCACAGGTATTAAATATAACTGAGGAGGATAACCTTGTGAGACGTTGCTTCACTGTCCATTTTAAATTAGATATCTAATCCTGTAAGTATAGCTGGCACTCTGGGAGTAGTAGATCCAGGCCAAACAGGAGACGATGATGTCCAAATTGACACGTATGATGTGATGTCTGCAAGCTTGAAGCCAAACAAATATAATTATTTTAAAATAAGGGTGAATTAAAAAACTTATTTACATAAATACTATTAACATCTCTGACTTACCTGTTATAACCATTTATGCTACACCAGTTTATCAGACCGCAATTCTCATGTCTGTCAAGCTGTTCTGTTAGAGGTTATTGCCTCTGAAAAGCCTGTCATTTAAAAAGTCAGGCATTTTAGTCTGTTAAACTCACTAAAGAGAAAAAGAAGTAGTAGATGACTATCATGACTGAGGATTGATTTGACAGTGCAGCTAAGCTGACCTTCTAGACAGCTGCTGTCAAGGGGGGCATCAACCCTTCTACATGGGCTACATCCTCATTCCCCCGACTGTCATCAACAATCTGACTCCTTAATGCAGTGATCTTCAAACTTGTTTTATCAAACACCCCATCAGTAGAAAATCTTTGAGCTCATCACCCCGGTATATGTATATTTATTTTTTAATAAATTGTAGACATTTACTACTGTACTATGTATTATGTACACTATAAAGTATGCACAAAAATAGAGATTAAAAAGGATGGGATTCAGAGGAAAGAAACACTTGTTTTAAAATAAATTTGTAAAATCTTCGTTAATTTCTTCTCAGACTTCAATGGACTGGTCTGGGCATGCACTCCACTCTGGACACCTCTGCCCTTGTGAGTTTACAGACAGACACTTTTAGAAAACTAACCGATAGCGAATGTATTTTGTCTGGATGAACTCTCTGAACAGGCTCTCCCCACAGAAGCACCAGTGGGATACGATGGGTTATGGTAGAAACAGGGAGGTTTTACCATCCCATTAGTGGCAGCTAGGTCATTAGAGCCAGAGCATCAGCCTGCAGCCTACTTAACTGTAGGAACTATATCAGCCCAGAGTTTTAGGCTCTCTTCCTGCTTTCTTCTTATTTGCAAATTGGCTCTACTTAACCCTTCCCAGGACAAATTTAACTCTCCAAGTATTGCATCCTGTGTTACAATTCTCCAGCCTTAGTCCTTGAACCTTGGCAGAAGCACATACTGGAGATTTTCAGGCATTCAAAAAAAAGGGATTTGAATTAAGACCGATACAGAGTATCTTTACGTTCTGAGCTCCCTAAGAAGCAATGCTGTGTATTACAGACAAGTTCTAAAAGCATTAAATTAACTTTTTCTGTCAAGGTAAATGTTAAGAAAGTAATTCCTCATTATAGCGATAGAGTATACAAAGACTTTGACTTGTTTCTATTATCACTGTGTCTTCCAGCATAGAGAAGCTGACAGCTCTGTATGTTCAAGACAGAACTCCTCTTTCACCCTGTATTTCTATGAGCCCTCAGCCTAGCCACAGTGGTCAGGGACAGAGACATCACAAGCTAATGAGCAGGACAGGGCTTTTCCTCATAATTGCAATTCTGTTATGTTTTCCACTACTACATACACAGTAACATTTCTAGGTGTCACTAATTCTTCTGGCTTTGTTACAAAGGTGCAGTTAGAAGTTTGAGCCTACCTGGAAGCCCAGACATACAGGAGGACTTTGTATTGCAAGCACTGGATATTGCAATGTGTCCCTTTCAGCACTGACATTACATGCCTCAAAGAAATCTACAGAAAAATTCATCATGTTAAGTTAGGTACCACCTGCATCCCATAGGACATTTTAAACTTTCTGCTAGGCAATAATGAAGACAGAGATACTTGTAAATTTCCTCCTACCATATTCAAAATGCAAGAACTCTGGTTTTGAGGGACTGAAGAAGACAATGGCAAAATGGAAGTAAAAATTGTCTTAAAAACAGTCAGACAATTTGATCTCTAAACTAGAAGTTTTCTATCTGAACCATTTTTTATGCAATGAATCTCTGTCAACTGATCTCGCTTCTTCAGTTCTGCAGCCAGAAAATAATGTCCTTGTTCTGATATTTCAACTTCTCATCTCAGTTTGTCCTTTCCAGATTAATTTGCTTGGATTGAGCAAGCTATCAATCATGCAGCTTAATCAACGTGTGCTACTCCTTGCAGCAGTATCTGAAGTAAGTCTCATGCATATTAATGTTGTAATTTTGTTAAAGCTTTTGAACAAATAATATGATACCCAGTAGAACACTAAGGAAGAGAATATAAGACATCAGGGCTAATAACTGAGAGTGGTGTACAATACAAAATGATAGTGATCGTCCTTTAATTATTGTCCAATTTCTGTTTCCTCATGGAGAAACAATTGTACAAAAAAAAGAAAAAGCCTCAAGCCTGGGAGTAACTTCAGCTTCTTTTCAATAAATTATTACCAATTTGATATTTCCCTCTTTATTGCTGTTGCACTGTATAAAATATTAATTACCATTCCTGCATATTAGACTGGACAGCTGGGAGTTCCATACAAACACTGTTGTAAGATTCAGATCATTTTGAAGAGGCATCTCTAGAAATGTGGAGAAGTTTTTCTGAACTGCTGGTAAATTGGAGAAGACAGCAGAAATTAGAGTGATTTCATTGGTTGAGTCAGCAGAGAGAGGTAGCTTGCAGGCTGCACGCTCATATCGATGCTGCCTTCAGGTCTGTCAGCTGAAATTAATGACTCACTGCAAACAAGAAAGGACTGTCTTCTGTGAGCTGCTAGGGGATAAAACAGCTTTGCAAGGTCACATTCTGTGCATGCTGTGTTTCTCATTGGCCCCTGCCTGGCCTATTCATCAGTGAAAATCAAAATCTTAGTATAGCCATATGATAAAAGGAAGTAATATCTGATTATATTTGGAAGACCCACAGGAGATAAGGCAGCTTAGTCTATGAACAATATCTTTAGATAGATAATACTTTAGCAGAGCAAGTGTTTTTTAGTTGAATTAAAGGATGCAAAATAGTAATATATTCCATACCTAAGAATGAAGTATGGTCCTACAATATGCACCTAATAACATGCACTTATTTTTTAAAACACAGATTTCATATGCATTTTAACTTGCTTTCTTAATTTTCCACTGTCTGACAATATTAACCATAAAGAAAAATTTTCTTTATCTAAAATGGCAGATATCTAAATTATCTAAATTCTTAAGACAACAACTTTTGTAATTTTAATTAATATATTTTGCTCATTTGGGTTGCTAAAAGAGTTTGTAATGTGAGGAAAGAGAGGAAAAACAGCAGACTTTAAATTCTTTGTGGCAAAGAGTGTATTTTGATCTTTAGCCAGGATACTTGGATACTTGGCCCAAAACCTTTGTTTAAAATAGCACCACTTTGTGTCATCATTTCTTTCAGGAACTTAAACTTGGTATTAGTTTTCTTCACATAGGCAAGAAAAATTGTTTACCCCATGGGACTGAGAAGAAAAGACATAAAACAAATATTCCACAAATATTTTAGAACTAAAAATATTGCAGACTGAAGAAAAGCTTGAATAAAGGCAGAATACTCAAGATTTATTTTAATTTTAATTTAAAATTAAAAGATTTAATTTAAAATAATAACACAGGCTTGTCTAATAGAGTAGGAAAGATGTATTGGTATATAAACATATATAGACTGGCATAATCATTGTTTCAAATAACACATTCTTAGACAATGAACTAGGAAAATTATATAGTTCATATGATACATTGATATAATGATGCTACACTTGTCAACAAATTATGTCAGGTGCTGTACTTACAGTAATATTGTCCATTTTCCAGTGAGCGTACAAGCAGCTGTGAAGGGGACACATTTTGGCAGCACCTTGGAGCTATCTTTGTCATAAAGGAAGAAGCTCCTGTGAGTTCCACAGGAGCAAGCGGCTTTCTCATTTTACAGTCTCACTGATGGGATGCTCTGGGATCAAAATATATTTTGGTTATGCTAGCATTTTTCAGATTTGACATAATGTCCCTTATAAATAGATATCTAAACTAAACTTGAGGTATTACATGAGTTTCTCTGGAAAAATCATGAGAATCTGGTATTTAATATACTTCATAAAGGCAATATTTTCCTTGCATTTTTTTCCACACCTTTTAACATTTCCATAATGCATTGTTTAAGACAAATAATAAATTACAGGAATTTGATGATATTCTCTTAATAGAAGTATGAGCTAGAGAAAGAATTTTCCACTTTCTTTATCACATTAGAAAGGAGAAAACATACTAAAAGAAGTATGTTTACTATAGTTTCTAAATTGAAATATAGGTATACATTTTGTTGTTATTCACCATAGAGTGAAAGCATACCAAATAACAACTTTTTTTCTTCATATATTGTACAATATATGCCACACTTTCCTCCTTCTATAGAATGAGTATGTTTGACTAGTGCTTTGGAAGGTCATGTCTTTTCTGTTAGCACAGCATATCATGAACTAGCATGGTTAGTGACCATCAGTCATAACGTTGGAATAACATGGTAGTGTCATTGTCAGTGATTCTAATTGGATCTGACAGGGAGGGTGTGTGAAGGCTGTGCAGAAGGTGATTACCTAAAACCTGATACTCCCAAAAATATTTGCAAGGGAGTTTGCACAGATCTGGTACTCATGGTTTCCTGATGAGTACCCATGTTCCTTTTGGATAAAATCTGTGATACTGGAAAACAAGTTGTGGAAGCAAATCAAGCCTCCCAGGGGAAAAAGAGATCTGCACATTTCGTGACTGATATAAGTTGAACTTTCAAGATTTGTGTCCTTGTTTAAAAGGACCATTGAAGAAATGATGTTCCAGATTCATCCAGGTGCTAACTTCTAACATTTTACTGTGACAGCAAACTAGAATAAATCCTTTAGCTTAGTCTGCTCTATAGAGGGAGTGCAGCTTCAAGGCTTTCTTAGATCTGACTTGAGGAAGCATCTTTCTCCATCTCTCTGTGAGATGCAGAGAGAAAAAGGTAGATAGCTATCTAAGCCAGGAGGCTGAGATAAGTGCCCAAAGGTAGAAAAGATGAGTTTTGGTCTGAGAATCCAGTGCTGCTGTTCTACTTCTCTATCATCCTGCTCTGTTCCAAGTGAAATTGCTTTCTTTGGTCACGCTCTTCCCTATCATGTTGCATGTCAAGAGCAACACTACCTTTATAGTTTACAACAAAATACAATGATTCAGGAAGTAAGTATCTTAATTTCCTTTGTACAGAAAGCAGTCCTATCTCCTGTGATATGCACATTGCCATTAGCAGCCTCTGAATACTGGCAGAAAGTAGAATCCCCTAACAGCAACATAAACAAGAACGATGGATGGTTGCACTTATAATGTGAGTGCAGTTTTGCCTTTGCTGTTTGGAGGCCCGGCTCTGTGCCACAGGCTGTGTTCAGGGCCTCCCGGTGCTCGGGGGGCATTTCGGCTCCGACTCGCAGAACGGCTGCTGCTCGGGAGTCGATGGGTTTTGGACACTGCTGGGCTCGAAAACCGACACCGGCTCGTCCCTGACGGGAACGGCTGCAATCAACGGTGGGGAGGTGACACCTTCTGGACAGCGGAGGGACTTGCACAACCCCCAAACACTTCCATAGCTCGGGTGGTGTAGGGTTGGCGAGGGACTGACTGTTGTCTCTCATACAGTCTCTGTTTGCTTTTAAAATATTCATACGTTGTTGCTTTCCACTGCTATCATGGAACCTCCTAATGCTGCCAATCTTAACACTCTACTGATAGTACTTGGCCACCGATGTTTTAGAATTTGGTCAGAATCAAATAAATGGACTCTTGAGAAACGAAAAACAATTTTTCTCGAGCATTGTTCTTTTTTTTAAAAAAAAAACCTCTTCTGGAACATTCATTGCCTAAGGAAACTGAGAGAATAATACATCTCTAGTGATATATGGTAATGGTGTCTTCATTACCTTGTCCTAATACTATATGACAAGCAAATAAATGCTCACTGTGACACAAACAACTTCTCATGAAACACAGGGTTTCATAGCCAGCAAACACAGGTGGCAAATGCCAACCTACACTTTATTTCACTGTCTGAAGATGGATGGACAGGTTATGCTGCTGAGTGTTTGAAGAGTGCCAGAATAGTCTAGTTTGGAAAAAACTTTATATTATTGTTTCTACTTACTGAATTTGCCAGAAATCACTGTAAGATTTCCTTGATTTAAATGTTACCTATCAGTGTAGACAGTGATTAATAGGATTAGTGGTGAGAGCAGAGGGAATCAAACAGGGATCAAACAGGGGTTTTTGTTGGTTGACTCTGCTGATGTGTCAGTTCTGTACCTTTGGATCAACAGAGACTTCGTGACCCTCTGTAATGGAAAACTATTACTCCCTTAAAAATAGTCTGCCCTTAGTAACTCAGTGAAACTGGTGATTTTCTTTAGAGTACTTGACCTGATGTGACAACAGAAAGGGGGAAAAATTAAATAGATTAGCACCTCACTTTTTCACAAGTAGGGTGTTTGGCGACATCCATGATTTAGAAAATCCCCCAAAAGAAAAAGAAAACCAAACAATTTTAGTAGTATATTGACAGCTAAATAACAGACCTTCATCATGCTCCGAGTAAGATATGTTGTTGCTCTGCCATTGCCCTTAATTTCAGTAAGGTGTTCCTTATATAGCTTTCCCCTTGGGGATCTTCAATTATTCAACAAACCACTGTATAGAAATATCACTTCTCGTTACAGGATTTTTTTTTCCAAATATTAATACTGAACACATCCAGAAATCAGCTGTATTCTTCTCAGCAATAATCACCATCCACTTTCTGTAAAACCACCACACCACATCTCGTCCTAGGCTGCATTTCTGTCTTTGGACAGTGTTTGTGTGATTTCTTCCATTCAGTGATGATGATGAGTCTTAACAATTAAGTGATATTAGATGGTTTCAGTGAGAGATTGAGTGACAGCATGTGTGCAAGTAAAATTTTTCTTCATCTTTAATGTTATGGTGGTAACAAGGAAGCACTTAACTGCAGTTAACTGAACATACTTGAGTTAATAAGTTTGGATAAACAAGAAGTAGGATTTCTTTCATGGGTACTTTTTGTTTAATTGACCCACAGTTTAAACAATTGCCTGAGAAATTCACATCAAGTGTCATACCATGTTTCCTGACTCGCTTCACCTTGTAAAAGTGACTTCTCAGCTGATTCACTTGGTCCCTGCAGTCTGGGAGTGCACAGTTTGCCATGTACCCTTTTTCTGCCTTCAGCATTGTGCTATGGCAATTTCCTTTTCAGAGGATGGGAGTCATCTGTTGCTCAGACTCATGGCTAGCAGAGGCAAGCCATGAGAAGTGAAAGACCAGGTTCTACTTACAAGTCAATTTTTGCATCTTTTTGGCTATTGCAAAAATAGTTCTCCAATTAATCCACAAAAACATCAATCTATTTTTTCTGGATAAATACATTTAAAACATAGTGTACCTTCTCCAGTGAAATCATTGGATTGACAAATCAATAAACTTATGTCACTCAGCTCAAGCCTGACTTTATTTTTTGACATAAAGATCCAGCAAAGCAACTGATGACATGTTGGTGCAACATGCCTTAGGCATCTTTCCTGTGATATAATTATAATCAGATAGGAAAACCCAGTTAGATGGTACATCTTCAAAGCACAGTGCAATGTGAGGTAATTTGTTTTTCTGCATAATTTTATTAAAAGAAATTACAATCTTGAATTCCCATCTGCAGAGCACAGAATCATTTTGTTCTTTTCTGTACAGACTGACTGACAGGAATGTAGTTAGAAAATACTATGTTACAAGATGAACAGCAGCTTGATCTTAAATGGGGCCTTACAATTACAGAAGAATATTATATTCAATTATTGTATGTAATCTTCTGTTAAGCTTTCTGGAAGAGACATAAAAAAACCCCAACAGGCTTAAATCTGCTACATTTTTTCTTTACCTTGGACGAAAAGTGTTTAATTCTAGATATCTCCCAAATCTTGAAAACTAGCAGTGGCAAATACAGGTTATTTGAAAAAACTGCAAAATCCCAGAAACATGTTTGCCTTACCTGGTGCCAAATATTGAATGACTTAGGCCTTAAAGAGTGATACACTTTACGTTCAGTGTTTTCAGGAAGAGGAATATCCACTGTATTTCTTAAATACTTATAATTGAAGAGTAATACTTACACTAGTAAAAATACTGGTGGCTTGGTAAAGTGTATAAATAATTGCTAGGTAGTGTTTTTTATCAGGAAAATTTAAAAAAATGGGCAAAGTGTACCTTAGTTTATCTTAATCTCAGAAGTCTTTTATTCCAGTGTGGTGACAAACACAATCTTGAAATAAACAAATCAGTATTATGCAGTTCTGTAATTATTGAAGTATTAACCCATAGGAAAGAGAACCACCAAAAATTCAGCATATTTCTTTTTCTTCCCTTAGCATATTACCAGGAAAGTGTATGAGACCATGGCAGGCACACAGTGATATGCTTCAGAGACATATGCCAAATATGAACCATCCTTGGATTAGACTACCTTTGAGACAAAGGCTCTAATCAGTACTTGATACTGGCAGACTTTTCATTGACAATTTATGTAATTAGTTTTTAAGATGGCTAAACTTTGATATTTGCAATGTGCTGCAGCAGTTAGTTCTCAGTTCAATAACTTCTCATGGGAAAATTATAACCTAACAGTATATACATAAAATAGCTCTTGTTTTATCAACATTTGTCTGCCACTTAATCTTGTTTAAAATGTTATACTTCCACAATTCTGAGAACTCATTTTCACGTTCATAGTTAAGAACTACCAGCAAACTTTCTGATCTCACTAAGCACCCCTTTTTCCTTATATTAATAGGTTGAACATGGATCTCAGCACTGATCTGCCCTTACACTGTAAAAGGTGGATGCTATTCATTTTTTCTTTCTTTCTTCTTAAAGCAATTATTGGTCTGAAATAGGCCTATTTTGTCTTCCCCAAGGTTTGTCAGAGATAGCTAGTATGGCACCTTGTAAAAAAAAAAAAGTTTTGAAAGTCCAAGTACACCATTTCACTCTTTCCAAAAGTTCATTTTTTTCAGATGTGCTGCCCAAATGTCTTACCTGATTTATTTGTTCTTGCATTCCTGAGTTTGTCAGGTACCACGAAGAACTTTTCTAAAGGAAGTGTACTTAAATTCATCACCAATGTTTTTACCATTCATCTCCCTATACATTTGTCGGACACCTATTTTCTTGGCACACATCCTTACCCATGACTGTTGTCTTAGGCTCTCCTTTTTGATATCCTGTCATTTCTGTCCCTGTGCCCACTTCTGATGTCCTAAGATCCATTCATTTTCTTCTTTTCCTTCAGGCTGTGCTTTCTTGCTTTTCTTACCTATCTGCTGAAGCAACAGCCAGCAGCATGGTTTATCCATGCTGTGATGGATCAGCATCACAGAGTATACTTTCCACACACAGTTTTTGAGAGAGAGGTCAAGGAGGATGAGATCAAAAGCACATGATTCAGCTTTCATAGAGAATATCCTTGATCTTGCAAAGCATAAATAAAATATCTCTGGATTCAAAGGAAAAGTAACATAATGCACTGTTTTGTTTGTGTTTCTGTTACTCAACATACATATTGCAGCCATGAACTTCAGATACACAAAAATAGCTTTTCCTAAAGTACTGCGTAACTGTCACCTAATGTATGGTGTAATTGCATATGGAAGATGTGGCAGAAAAATTATTAGCTCCATTTTCTAACTTTGGTTATCTAATTCTTCAAGTAGTAAACTGTTACATTTTTTGCAGTAAAATTTTCCACAGAGGAGGTTGCTGCACAGCACCTAGTAGCAAACTTCTTCTCTATGAAGCCTCATTCTTCCCCTTATCCCCCCCCCTTTTCTAGGATCTTTTCCTTCGTATGCAGGCTTTTCTTTGTATGCAGTAAGATACAGTGCCATAAAGTAGCCCACAGATAACTTGACATAACACCTATTATCCTACTGAATGAACAAAGGGCATATAATCCTTTACTAGGTCAGATGTATTACAGTTGATGTCAGAAAAAAGATGTCATTCCTTTCTCTGCACATGCTTTTGTCACTTACTCCTAACTCCAGAAGACAGCCAAGCAATATAAAACTCTTTCAAAAGTGTGGAAGCAACTCAGAGTATTTATTAGTTCTTAAGTCTGCACTGTCAATAACTGAGAGTTGGTAGACAGAAAAATCACCTGAACTGCTTTCAAGCTATAGAGGCTTATTTTCTCATAATTGCATCTTAGGGTATATAGACACCTGCAGTTCCTTCTGTCTAGCCTGACATAAACATCAGTCAGGAAGCTGGTTTCCCCAAGTTAACTGGTCTGACACAACTGCTTTTATTCACTTCTCCAAAAGCAGGATATGTCAAATTGCATCATATTTACTAAGTAATATCTGTATATTTATGGATGGAAAAAGGCCTGTAAAAACTTTTACATACACTCTAGTTTTCTGAATTGGTGGTTGTATCTCCCAGGATTTCTTTATTCAAAGCATCTTCCGCATTCTTTCTTATCCTTTCTTCACTTCATTTCTGTGTCATAGAAGCTAATGGTCACAGAGATTTACACAGACATTTGCTAAGCAGAAACACTGCACCTGAACCTACCCTGGCCCCAAGTCCTGAGTGTGCAATTGCATGCAATGGGTGAACCATGCAGCAGTCTGAGATCAGAACATCACCACAGAAACAAAGTAATTTGCAAGTTTCAGAGAGTACATGCATGACTTCAAGCCTCCTGCCAGTCTTAGTGAGAGCTGAGGAAAACCTTGTAGGTGCCCATTAAGTAATCTAAAGGCTAGTGTATTTAAAAACATTGGACATGAGCTCTAATCACAGAAACAGGAGAATTAAAGGGATAAACAACAGTTGTAAAAGAAAAAAAATATATGGAAAGGTTATTGCTGCTTTAGTTGCAATGTGGAGATGTCTTTCCAATACATTTTGTGTGACTGATTTTTTTTTTTTTAAACAGTATTGTTCTATATATTTTCCTTTATGGTCTTCATGCATTTGCAAGACTATGACCATCAACAGAAAAGGCTATAATTCCTCTCTTTTGAAAGAACTACAAACTTATACTTTCTTTGCTATTACTCTTTTCTAGATACTGCCTCTTAAATATCTTATGCAATTTTTTTTTGTTTTGGTTTGTTTTTTTTGTTAAGACAATAGAGTATTTTGTATTACAAATATATGGCTTCACTCATTTGATTGCAATAAGTTGTATCCCAAGCATTTTGGCTGCATATCCTACATCCACTTGGGAGGCGATTATTTATTGGTAGTAGTTATCTTTAATCTGATATTTCTGTCTAGACTGGTACCTCTGTAAAAGAAATCAGAAGTGGCAGAAATATAGCTAAAGGTACTCTGTCCTCTTCCAAAGATCTGCCTGCCTATCTTACTATCCTGTGCTTGGGGGAAACTAGATGGTCACATTCAAAACAACTGCTAAAGGCAAGACTGACTATCACTTGCTGCTGTGCAGTTTATTTTAATTATTTTATCTCATTTGATTTTTCAGGCAAATGGAGCAACTTAACACAGTACAGACAGCATTAATATGTACTAAGAAAATATCATACTTATGTCTGGTTTTGATTGTAGCAGAAAGCCTACTGAAACATCCCTTAGGTCAGTTAAGCTAACTGGGAGAAGAAACACATTCCCCTTTGAAAGTCAAGTGCATATATTTGACTTTATGTGAAGACTAAAAACATTTTTAATATGCTTTGATATTTTGTGCTTTATAAAAGAGATGTGTGTCTCTTAGGCTAAGATTTACCCTGCTTAACTCTAGATTTCATTTAGGCTGTTTTCTACTGAAAAATAATCTTTCCCAAACCCCCATTAACAGAGGAAACAGAGGATAGGTTCCTAACTTAGATGTCCAAGTTAGAAATGATAAATCTAGACCACATAAAATATGTGCATTTAGAAAGGAATTACTTGAACATTATTTTATCTTTGGCAATTTCTACCTAAGAGACTATAAATCTGAGTAAAGACAGTTTGGTACTCAAGGAAATGGGAAGTTTAGGTCTAGAGTAAGATCGGTGGGTATGGACACAAAAAAAATGAGAGAGTCTGATTTTCTTTAAGATACCAGGCATAAGTTCACTCTCCACTTCATGAATTCTTCATGGTTAAATTTATTGCAATTATTTTAAGTACAATATTACCAGTTCACACTACTCATATAACCAATCCTTGTTATTTCATATACATCAAAGATACAGAGGCTATCCCATCTTACCTCTCAAGCAAAACAATAAAACAGTTGACCGAGCACAGATGACAAAATCAGAATGTAAAATAAGGCAAGCATAACACCATTAGTCTTTCACTAGAAAAGTGGATTTTTTTTTCCTGTCAAGTTTCCTCTGAAACTTTTAATGAACACATTGCAAAAGAAAAATGAACTTAACTACAGTAAACAAATTCATTCTTTCAAGGCACTGTTACATAACTTTTAATGTCAACTTGAAAATAATTCAGCAAGTCACTTGACAGAAATATTAACCTAGTAATAAAAAAAAAAAAATCAGGAAAAAAGAAAATCTTTGGCTACATAGAAGGATGAGTGGAAAACACAAATCTGATTTAAGTTTCTGTAGGGAAGGAAATAAAATATTTTTGGTCAAGACAGAACAAGTATTAGAAGTTTAAAATCTCATAAGATTCAACTACAACATGAACTCAGTTATCAAGTGTAAATTTAGAGAACACAAGTAGTAAAGTTGGGAACTTGTTGGGCTTTTCATAGACTTGTGTAGTCCATTATATATGCATGTTCTAGCATACAAAAAACTAAGACTGCAAAACATTTTAAAGACAGTGGAAATAATTTTCAAAGGATGCAACTTGCACTTCTTTTATCTATTCTCATATCACTTGTCTTTGTGTTTTCACCTGTGCCAGTGCTTAGCAATGGCACATTGTTTTCAGTCACTGCGCAGAACTTGCTACACAAGCACTCTGAATAGCACAGCTACAAAAAAAATTTCTCCTACAGATTTGCATACCATCTTTCCTGTACACATCTAATTGCAAGCTACCTGAGCTCCTGCTGTCTGTCCCTCAGGACCCCTGTGGAATACCCGCAGGTCTGTCCCACTTACCTACAACTATTCTCAACTGGTTTCTTCCTCACTCCTTTCTCCTTCTTATTTCTGGGGACCTCCCAGCTAGAAGAACATCAAGACATGGCTAACTGTGGTCAGCCCACATGTGCTAGGTAGCTCAACACTTAAAGGACCACTCAACTGAAAAACTCCCCCTACACCAAAGACATCAAAGAGTTTCTTTCCAATTTTAATTGCTCAGCTGTCATTGTTGAAACATTTTGAGGCTAAATGTAAAGACAGAATATAAGCTGTGTTTTCTTTGGCTGAAAATTAGTTAGAGGCACAGGGATGATGATCTCAGTATCAACATCAGTACTGACGGGTTCCCCCTTCTCCAAGACTGTGTGTCAAAAGCAACTTGTTGCTAAACACAATTATCTTGGCCCACTATTGGGTAATTCTTAGGTCTGTATCTTAAAGAATTATTCACACAGTTCTGTGAGTTCAGTTTGGAAACTCTTCTAATAATTGTCAATCTTCATTAAGAATCTTATCTCACAGCTGCTTGTGTCTACTTTGGACCTGTGGAAAGGAGGATTTAGCAGTGACCATTTTGAAACATTAGGAAACAGCCCTTCTGGATTCTTTTGAAGACTATAATCTTTTCCTCTGAGAGACGGTCAAGGCATTTGATGTTAAAGAAACAAATAACATAGCAACTCAAGCAAGAAAACAAGGATTTGATTTTGGAAGACAAGATTTACCAAACAAATGTAATATGAGTAGGCCTGTGTCTAAACATAAGTCAGTTATTACAGATCAATGTTTGTCACTAAAACTTTTTTTTTCCATATTTATCATTTAATGTTATTTATTATTTCTCTGTAGGGGAACCCAACGAGGTTTGAACCTAGGCAGACAAAGAATAAAACCACTTAAGACAAAAAAACTACTTGCCAATCTAAAAATAAACACCAAACCCCCTGCAGACATGCCAAGCCAGACATGCTAGAGCTAGGTCAAGACAAAATCAGAGTTCCAACAGACAATTTGACCAGACTAATACAGTCCTGAGAGCAGTAACACATCACAGATCTAAAAAAACCTATGCTTAATCTAGTTTCTCTGGTTCTTGCCTGTCTTCAGTGCAGCCCTTGCTTGCTAATGACCCAAAATTGTGTCTTTTCGTGTATTTGCATATGTTGGCCAAGACTTCACATCACTATTTCAGGATGGTGTCAGAATGCTCAGCGAAGGTAGAAATAAATTACCATTTCTGATTAAAAGATGGGCTTTTTTCCAGATAGTAGCTAGCCTCCTTTTTGTTGCAAAAGATATTAACCCTGCATTATTCAGATCTAATTCTTAAATTTAAGTGAGCTTACTTTTACTCCTGAGTTTCCTACAAAAAAATATTTTCTACAAAAAAAAGTGAAATTATGTATCAAATAATTAATATACAGACTTTAAACTGCAAAGGTTTACTTGCTACAACAAAGATGCTGTTATATCAATGATAAATTCATATAAAAACCTGTACATGCATTCTGGATTTTATAGTGCATAGAAACTCCAAGGCAAAATACAATAGACACAGTATCTTAGTAAGGGAAATTTTTATCAGAGTTCAGCCCTTACAATTAATCACTTAATGCTTACATGCTTCCCATTGCTTTTTTATTTGGACTTTAGTTTGTAGTTATTAAAACAGCAAAATAAGCTGTGAAAACCAAAAAAGCATAGATTAAACTGGATTTTGGCCCCACATGTCCAACAAGAGAGCCAATGCTAAGATTTCTGGTATTTTCAAACCCATAAGAAAAATAAAATAGAACAAAGGGAAGGGAATTAAATTTATATCTTTTAGTTTTCTGTATTCCTTTATGTTCAAAGGGAAATGTCCAGTTTGAGGCAGTTCTATTTAGATGTTTTTTCCTTTCACTTCCTGACAGTTTGCAAATGCTACCTGTTTCTCCCTCCCCCACCCCCCCCCCCTCCCCATCTCTTACATTAAGATAATTTCCCTGTCTTAAAAGTGGAAGTTTATTTTTCTTGTGTTAGCAAAGTTAACTAAAGCAATCAACTGTTTTTCTATTAGCTGATCATTTTCCAGTTGCTGAATGCATAATGTAACTGTTATATTAAAAAATTATGGCAACTAGCTCTTCTAAAGCAGTATCGGGAACATCACAATTTTGTGTATAAGAGAACCAGTGGTATTCACATTGCTTTATCCTATTAGTCTGAAAATTTTAGCTTCTCAAGACCACTGTGCTCTGGGAGGAGATTGAGTAATAAAACAGTATGCTTCAAGTAGTAAAAATAGAAACTAGACAGGATATATTTCAAGAACCATACAGGTATATTTGTGAAATTTGTGTTCTACATAAACTATTATCATAAAACTGGTATTGCAGCCCTCAGATTCTGCAGTAATTTGTGAAGCATAAGAAATTATTTCAGTTCTATTCTGATATGCTAGCATATCCCCTTTTCTTGTCTATTCTGAAATACTGATAAATATTGTATAGATAAGATATTTCAAGTGTTTAGACTATGTAGAATTACAGTACAGTAGCACAGACATCTACCAGGATATCTTAAGAAAAGTCATAACTTAAGTATGCAGAATGTGCTTATAGTTCTCAAATAAAGCTAAGGAGAGTTAGAAATAAGATGTTTTACTGTTTAGAGCAAATTGCAAAGCTGTTAATGTTTCAGTTAAATCATGATAAAGATTTCCCTTTGACCATTTCTTTGGTAAAAGTAGCTGTGACACATTCACTTTGTCTGATAGTAAAAGGCATTTTCTTTGGTGGAAATACTTCTCTGATCTGAAAAGACCAGTTTTATAACACTTAACAGGCTCATTCTCTATTACCTGTATTCTACATCCAGTGAATGTAAGGTTAGTTCTAATTTAGGACAAAAAAATAATCAAACATATTAGTCATAAAACAGGAAGTTCGATCACAAAAATTGCCGTTCAGTAGTAAAATGACAAACAGTATTACTGACAGCTAAGGTGTAAATGCAGTATAACATAATACATATTATCTGTATAAAATGAGCAGTTTTACAGCTATTTTAAAGAATCTTATTTCTCATAAGTGTAGAGTAGTTTACTTAGAAGCATAGTGGATATTTAAAATGTATAGCAGCATACATCTTCTGTAGCTTTGTGGTGGTTTCCACTTCTGTTGTCTTAAGCCTCCTGAATTAAGAAGGAATAAATGCATTTCCTTATAACATTAATTATATTATTTTACTGCTTAACATTTTCCCACATTTGTTTGAAAATGAACTTAATTCCAGTTATATTTCACTTTATTTTTAACAGTCTGATTTGCAAATCTGAATCCCTAGTGATTCACTGACTATCACATGTCAAAAGGACTCTACAAGAATGGAACTTTAGATCCAATATGCGGTAAATCCTTGGGAACCCAAGTCAGAGCAATCAACAAGTACAATCACATACAGGAAATAGTGATGACAAAACTGTCTCTGAAAGTATTTGTTCTTGATTGTTTTCTGATTTTATACTCTATATGAATTTTACCTGACACTTCTCTATGTTCTTTAAAACAAAGGGTATGGAAACAATCTTCCTTCAGGTAGATGGTTTGTGATGAGAAAAAACAGTACCAGCAGTGACATGTACACAGACTCACTCGCACATCTCATCTTGAGATGAGAGATTGGGGTGCCAGACACAGAAGGCAAATAAGAAGGCAAAATAGATAGAGTGTGTACAATTGGTCCTCAATAGACACACCATCCTCTGACAAGCATTTCCAGCTGGCATAAGTAGAAGCAGCCTGTAATTATACTGAAAGATGGCAAAGAATCCAGGGAACTTTATTATATATATTCCACAGGCTTGCATATCCTCTTCATTCTAACACTAACCTCTTTGTTCCTCATCTATTAAGCTCTGTCATCTTTCCTAGATGCCTAGAATCGTTTGTTTCACATCTCTGGTACTGTCACATTCTCTGCTTGCTATTACATGTGCATCCTTCTTCCATAAACACCCAAAACACAGCCTAAAAGAGCAGGACTTGTGTACATCAGCAGTTCTTATGCATCTCGGTGCCTACCCTGGCATTCATGGAAATGTTTCATGATCAGGACCCAAGCAACAAAGAAGGTTCAGCTGGGTCCTATTTTAAGGACTGCCTGGGTAAACAGAGCTATTAAATCACAATGATGATGACATTGAATTAAAATGTTTTGGATCCACTTTCTTGCTGATACTACCTCATGAATGATTATATATTGTTTCATATAAACAATGGCCCTATTACTATGGTCCCACATTAAAAAAAAATTAATCAGACTGGGTTGGCACAGTGTATTTATTTGTCCTTGTATTAGGCTGCTCAAGAGAAAAGTAAATTCTAGTCTGTTTCATTGCTTACCTTTTTAGGAACCAAGTTAAATTTTTCTGTGCCTAGCACTACTGTTTTCCAGACCATTGCTTTCTTCCGATTTACTGTAAGAAAGAGAGGTTAGATTCCAAAAGTCAGCTTTTAGGTATAGGATGAGCACAGTCATTACAGTCTCACAATCCAGAGTACATCTAAAATGTGTTTATCTTCTAGCATGTGAAGTTATATGAAAAGAGATTAAACAAAATTTAAGCAACCAAAATTCAGACTCTTGAAGTCTGTCAACCAAGTAGTAGAAACTTTAAATAAAACCCCTCAAAAATCCTACAAGTATAGCAAAAGTTATAGCAGTGACAGTAGTCCTAGAAGTAATTGCTGAACTGTCATTTCATACAATATATAGTTTTTATATACAGTAAATGCTCAAATAATATAAAAGAAATATATATAGGTCAAGATCCTCAGAACATGGGCTGAAATAGTCATATGACTGGTCCTACAGCTAGCTATACAGCATTGGTCAATAAAGACTTGAATTAAGAATTGTCCTCCTCCTCCAAAAAAAAGGTTATGACATTTGTAGCCTCATCAACCAAGGTTAGCTGTATATTAGTCAGCACTTGACATAACAGACCAGAAAAGTTCCTTTGGAGCCATTCTCTCTGGTACACAGATCTATCTTCTGAACAGCCAGTAGCTGAAATAACTTTTAGTTATTAAAATCAGGCAATACATACATGGTTTAATAGATTTTCCTTACATGTGTTATATAAGATAGAATTCCAAACATCAAGCAGCTGATCAAAATGACATCCCACATCTCATCAAGCATGAAAACATTATTTTAACACAGTATGCTGTGTTATAATCCTATTGTAATACAGCTTCAACATGTTTATAAGAAGCAAGGTTGTACAACAAGGGCAATCATTCAATTTTTCAACCCTAGACATTTTCTCAAACACTCAGCAGTATAATAGCATACTATATTCTCAAGACATATCCCTGTTTTATAATATAATCGAATCACAGCTTTAAAGCTGTTTAGATAAGGAAGACAGAACTAAAATATATTTTCAGTTAGTATTGGAAAAGAAATGGGAAAGCAAATGCAACACAGGGAAACAAAGAAGTTCACTGCTGGAAGAATTTTTGAGAGAAAGACAGGACTATTCAGAACAATAAAAAAGGGAGATAAACATAGGAAGAAACGACTGAAGGGAAGAAAAGTGGAGTAGACTGGATGCATCTCAAAAGAGGATCTGTTAGGCTGCATCTTAAAACAAAAGGGAAGTTAACAGACCAAAAGGAACTGACTGGACATCAAAGGATGGGCAGAGGGAATGAAGTGTCACTTATTTTAGCAAACAAGCCTTTTGAAATGCATCATCCTAAGAAGGAGGGGAGCCAGCATGGGAGCACCAGCCCTCAAGCAGCAGAACATCAACAGAAGTGTGTACATTTGCTCCTTTGGCTCCAGTAGAGCAGCTGTTCCCATCTGGGAGCCCAAGCCATCAGCACAGAAGGACAGGGCCCCCCTAGAAAAGGGTGGAATTACCACCAAAATGTCCGACACCATTGGACAATGGACAAATAAAACATGCATGAGAAAAAAATGAAATCCTCTTGTAAAATTTCCACGCAAAAGTGATATTCCACTGTTACAGCCTTCTAGAATGAGATTATCATAAGGACACATGGTTCTCTCAAAAAAATGAAATAAATTCCAAACACCAAAATCAAATGCCAGGGAGAAAACAGCAACATTCTATACATTCTGGAATTTGTAAGTATCAAGAAAAAGGAATGAACTGTATCTTCACATTCATCATTAACCCTTACCAGCTGTGTCAACAACTTATAATTTTATACAACACACTAATATGCAAAAACAACAAACATTTAAATTTTGTATAAAACTTTACTTACAGTTGCTCAACTTGGTCAAATTCTTTGTCTTCTGCATAACAGAAAAAGGATTATATAAGGTCTCAATTTAACAAACACTAGAAAAAACTTGTGTATATTATTTACTCCCTGTCTTGAGCAAAACAAACTTATTTTTTAGTTTGTTTTGATTTCTTAAATTTGTATTTCATCTTGTTCCTCTATCCAATAGAATTACCTGCAAATTTCTCAAAAAGCTTACTTTGATCAAGTTTCATTCATCTGATTATAATACATATCATGTTATATACCATATGCAGAGTATAAAATACAGGAAAATACACCTATGCATATACATATATATATACACTCTATGTATGTGTGTTTATGTATATGTAGCTCCTCATCTTTTACATCTATTTTAGCTTACCCTTACCAATGTAAGGTAACATTTAATACATGTTTCCTGCTTACTCCATTTCTTGACAGAAGTTTGTCACCAGACTATTAACAGTTGCTTCCATTTCTAAGCATACCCTCAAAAAGTATAACTCTGAATATCTTTGTCTAGTAAGATAAAAAAAATCCAGGACTGTCTCAAACCATTTGTAGGAAATTATTGCTTATTGAAGACTCATGGAAGAGACATGAATCTAAAATAATGTAGTGTTCTAGAAGAAAGCATTCTATCAGAAAATACACAAATGTGAAAGTCACACTGAACTGCATATATGAAGTGTTATGGGTCATACCTTTCTACCTGTGACTGCAATTTCAATAGAAAGCTAGAAGAGACTAAAACACTTACCTGCACATTTCTCTTTCTTTTTTGAATACATCTCATAAAGGAAAACAATAGTTACTAAAATAACAACTTCAGCCATAATTGCTAGAAAGGGTTTCAGAGGCACCATGAGAGACAGAACTTTAAGTTTCAGCTTTCCTATGCTTTTTCCCAGTTCAAAAGCAGCTTCACACCAATATACTCCATCATCTTCTTTAATGAGCTTCAATATCTTCAGATGGGTTATATTGGCAGATATTCTATTAATGACATATTTGTCTGCCAGCAAAGAGTCATTAATGGCAATCTGAAAATAAAAAAATACAAGTCTTAATGCAACAATAAAGTGTTTAATCAAATTATTTTATCAACAGATAGTTCTATATAGAGAGACATAAAATTAGTTAAGATCAAGTGGCATTTGTGAAGTGTGTTTAGTCCAGTTACAGGTGAAGTGATTTATTGTAGCTGTCCACCCTAATTACCTTTACATTCAATGTGAAAACCAGGCACTTTTACTGAGCAAGTTCTCTGACTTGTTTTAGTCTATTTAAGATCACACAAAAGGTACCCTTGACACTATAGACTCTCCACTAACAAAGGCAGCCTCAGGATCAAGGAAGTTCAACTGGGGATGCAGCTTCACTTGGAAGTATGTTGACAGTCTTACAAGTCAGTGCTATTCTCCAGCACTGTAGAGGAGACAGATCTATTTACCTCCTCAGCTGACAGTGCTTTCCCTAGGAAAGGACTATAACAAAGTAACTATGCTTCCAAGGCTAAGCAGGATCTTGAAAGGTAGGTATCTGAAGGAGGAAAACTGATGAGCAAGATTTTCTCAGAGACTGTAAGGCAAGAGCTGAAGTGAAAAGAGATTTTGGCATTTTCAGAATCAAGTTGCACAGCAGTTTCCACCACAGGATGACCTTGTTCAGGTCCAGTGCTCCAGAGATATCATACAGGCTGAGAATTACAGAATTACTTGTACCTAAAGGAGGAGGAAGACAAGGGACATGCTTCTGTTCTCTGTAAAGCCTCCAACACCTTACATACCTTTAAAAGGGTGTCCTAGTATGATAAGACTTTTTTGGTAACAAGTAGTAAGACTTGATGGAAAAGAAATTTGTATATCCTCCAAAAAGTCCTTATACCTTACAAAGTGCCTGTACTTGAGTTTTGCCACATTGTTTTGCATGACTTACAGATGGAAACCTTACCTGTTCACTTCCATTGGTCATATACCAGGTCCAGGCAATAGGAGTATAGCCAAAGCTCTTACAAACCATTACAGCTGTATCTCCTTCATAACTGATTATGGGTTTTTCTTTTCCTTCAATTTTCGGTACTAAGAACAAGTAGGAAAGTTCATCAAGTGAGAGCTACAAGTTTTAATTACAGTATTACAAAACCAAATATAAAAATATATTTTACAGTAGCCCACTCACTTCCTTTTCCCTTAAAAAAAGCACAGATTACTGTCATTCATGACATGATCTAAATGAAAAGTCAAGCTGATACTCAATGTACAGAATTTGTGCAGAAAAACTACAGAAATCCTCTTCTCAATAGCTGTACAATCTTAAAAGTTGTCAATGATTACTGAAAACCAAGTGATAATCAGACTAATTTCTACCCTTGCACATTTCTTCTTTCCCTTGCTTGATAGCTGTGAGCTACATGCTTCAATTCTAGTACACTAGAAAAAATAGAATTTTTTCTGCAGTTTCACTTAATCTGCAAGAACTGATAGAAGTCTATTCCAGCCGCAATGCTACCACATAGTGTATAACAAGCTGTGCATGCAGAAACAAAAGTGCAGATTGAGGTACCTTTGTAGTTAGAAACATTTTCAGAGATGAAGTAATGACTTTGAGGTGCATGACAGTAGGAGTTTTGGTCCAGTATTGTTAAGTACAGCATGTAGCCACATGAAACAAGACAACAGCTTGCAGCTTCAGAGCTATTTGACCCTGCCATTATAACTGCAGCTGGCCCACAGCCTTCCAAGAGCAAAGTCAAAAAAAGGCTATTGACTATATTGAGGCATCCCACAGATTCAGTTAGAGCTGAGCCAGAGCATGTATTTACCTTTCCCCCTTCTTTCCTAGTGTGATTGCTAGTGTGTTTTCCTCAGATCCATTTGTTTTAAATTTTACTTCAGGTTTCAGTGCTCTGTTTTGTACGTATATATACAGTATATCTTTTCAATTATATCAGTCACACTAGGCTAAACGACCAAGAATTTGCTTTCGGCAGTTATGATGGAACAATCTGGTATAAAATAAGATTGTTCTTGCTACCTACCTTTCTTGAATGGCTGAGCACAAATTAATTCTCCTGAAATCTTCTCATGAGTACTCAAACTTAAAAATTCACCATTCCAATTCCAAAAATACATTATGAAATCAATTTGCTAAGAACACTACTTACAGCCTCAGAATTTGCTATACCTTACCTCAATCCAGTCTCATTACTAATGAGGTATTTCACTCTATACATTTGTTTTAATCATTAAACACTATCCTTCTAAAGTGTAGTGGCAAAATAACTTCATCGCTGTTTGTGAAGGGACAACTTTAACAACTGCTGCCACCTCCTTTGCAATTTCAAGATACAAAATAAAAGCAGGTTGGGGGAAAAAGAATGGACAATATGAGAACAAAAAAAAAATCCTTATACCCAGCACAACAGGTTTATGTGGTAGTCAAAAGATTTAGCACAGCTACAGGCACACCAGCAATATATGTGAACATATCAGCCATGATTAAGGACATGAATATCCATCATGAGTTCTCAGAACTGCATCAGTAACATCTGTTAATCCTTGAATATGTGCAAGGAAATATACTTTGCCCCAGGTATTTTGCAAGTAGATAACACAGGATTTGATGACAAAACAGTAAGGCTGCACAAAAAAACCCAAACTGTTGAAGAGATGAGCACAAGTGATTGCACCAGCATTTACAGCAGTCAGATTTACACATTGTTTTAAAGACCAGCAGTTTCATAGTGCATAGATCCACACAGCTGCTTAAGGACCCCTGAATGAAGGGCGAACACAAATAGATTTTATTTTGATAGATTCTCTAATATAGCTATTACAGCACTTCACACCATTTTAAAATACCCACAAATGGTCTTCATATTCAATAATCCGAACTTCAAGTATCTCTTACTGTTTTCTGCAGACCTGAGTAAAAGCTTAACTCCTCAAAACCTGCAGTGTTATTTCAAGCCAGGATGAGTTTGAAGGGGAGGATAGGCAACCCATCCAATAATGCCTAACTATCTAGTGGAAAAGCTATTGCAGTTACAGCAGTGATGACTTTAGCCTCTGAGTCTATACCAACACATTACTCATCTTTCAGTTTGAGAATTATTCTCTCTGCATTATTGACTGAAGGATTCAAGGACTTCTTTCCCATTTCCTTCACTCTGGCATTAATCTTAATATGTGCAAAGCCAGTACTTTTTATGGCATCAGAAGTGGCAGCATTCAAGCACTGAGAAGCAATTCACCCTCTTGTAATAAATTGACTAGTCCTATGCACTGTTCTGGAAAAATATAACTTCCCTATTGAGTCATTCCAGCTCTTGCTGAAACAGTTAGTGTATACTTCCAAAAGAATAAGATCTTCTTTGGCTTAATTCTAAAACAGACTTGGGGAGCCATTCAACTAAATCTTGCCCACATGTTGGCAAGAAAAATATATTCTTGTTTTCAGAGATTAAAAGGTCTGAATAAACTACAGTTTTGTTGTCTTTCAGTATTGCAAGATAGTTTCTACTTGCTAGAGGTTTCAAAGCAGATAACATTACTGTTGAAGATTTTAACATGCATGACAGTTTCCTTAAGTCATATGAGCAAATACCCCACTGAACAAAGGCAGCTTGCAGCACTAAGAATTACAAAGCCCTTATTATTTCAGGTGAGGTTGGGGTAGTTGTTTGAAGAGTCAGGGTTTTTAGAAGTTTGTGTTCAGGGAGAGTCTTTCTTGTTTGTCACAGTTCGTGGAGTTTTCACAGATCACGTGTTTGCCTTGGTCTCTGCAATATTTGGATGGTGGGAATAGAGGAAGGACTAGCTCTCAGAGATTAACATTTCCAGCAGCTTGTATTGGTTTCATTTCTACATGTCTTCCTTTCAGCTATATTTTGCCTGCTACTGTCAGAGACAATGTTATAGGAAAAAGGAATACAAAACAGAAAAGGCATTCATACTGCCAAATGAAGCTTACTGACTTCTAATGTGAGTGCTATTTTTTATATAGAATGAAAGATGCACTAAAGCCATAAATTGGTATTTCAGAAACACAACTGAATTTGTTCAAATATCTGCCACCATTCTGCAAATAATTAATCCTCTTGTAACATCAAATCTCAGGCTAAACTTTCAAGTCATTGTCTCTGCTTTCTGAAGAATTTCAGAGACATCTTTTCCTCCCATCCCCAGAAAGTGATGAGTATTCAATTCTGCTGTAGAGATGGAGAGTGAAGGGAAAATAATTACTATTTTAGGAAGCAAGTACACTTATATGCTCTTTCATTTGTTAGCAATTTTTTTTTTTTTTTTTTTTTAAAAGATTTTAGTTTTTGCTTCAAAGTTCTTCTTCCCTCCATGCTACAGAAATGCCTTGGACAGTGATACTTACTTAGCTCAACCATACTAGTCACTGCTTATCAAATTAAGTCACAATTTTCATGCCATCCAGAAACCATAGTAATACAACATTTCAATGGTCAAGGGAAGCAAAATTTAAGTTAAAATTAAACAAATAAATATAATTACCTTGTAAATGAAACAAAGCACTGATTTCTTCTTTGCCTTTCAGAGTGCAACTGTAACTTCCCAGCTTACTGTTATCCAAGATCCTCAATCTTCAAAAAAAAAAAAAGTTTCTCAATTTGTTCTTTGCTTGTATTTTCTTTTGTTCTAATTATCAGGGACAGCTAATTCACATTCTAAAGAAACCATCAGAGATTAGTACTAGCCCAAAGAACATACATTGCAGAAACATTAAGATTCAGGTTTTCACACAGAACAGTTTTAAAAGAACTGCCATCTAACGAATTCCAGCATCTTCTCTATGCATTTCACAGGCACTTTGAAAAAGATTTGCACGTTGGTGTATATGGAGCAGAGGAGTATCAGTACATTCTCATCACATTTTCTATAATAGAAATTTTATATAAATATTATTGACATTAAGAAACTAAAGTGATACAGAAAGCATCTGCAGACTACCTGGTTAAAATTAACTCATTCACAGATTTTTTACAGGTCAAGAGTAAATTGTATCAATGGAAAAAAGCTTCCTACAGTATTTCTTGAGTCTCTGTGGAGTTTCAAAAGGTCTTTACTGTAAGGTAATTATTTCTCTTTGGATAATTATAAAGGAAAAAAATGATCATTGATGCCTTTCAGACAGTTGCAAAGCAGCACTGAGGTGGAAAAGAGAATGTGGAAAATGAAATGGAGATATTTTCACAATCTCAGACTGATATTACTATCTCATTTACTGAACAGTTACTGGACCCCAAAGCACTTCTTACTTTTTCTACTTTCTTGTTCTTAAGGAAACTGTTTTTACAGCATGAGAGGAAGAACAGAAGCTCTTCCTCCAGGCTCAAGTTAACTGCAACCTTTCTCCTTTCCTGCAGCTTTAATATATGACCATAATCAACATATTGATCACCACAATTGTCTCTTTTCTAATATATACATGATTAGTACTGGACAGTGTATATGCATGTGATAATTCATTGCAACCCATCAACCTGTCAAAGTGTAAAGAATGCTACTTACTGGATGCTCCAGCTGTTTTCAGTTTTATTGATGTGCCTGATTGTTTCATTTCCCTTCTTCCAAGTCACTTGAAGATGTTTCAAATGAGAATATTTACTGTCCAGCCTGCATGAAAGTTCAATTCTAGTCGCACTGTCCAAAGTGATATTTTTTTCCATGGAAGTGCCAGAAGCACCTAAAAAGTTTAAAAAATTGTTTGTTAAAAACATATTTCTTCAAAGATTGTGTTTTACATATGCTGGATTACAGGTAGATAGTGTGCTGCTGTTATACTTTTCAAGGCAGAAAAAAATCTGCGAAACCAGGCAGTGTTTGACAATAATTTTTAAACCATAACTAAGTTATGATACACGTCCATTACAAAAAATGACAGTCAATACATTCTGTAGGTAAGCTTCCTAGAGGGCTCTAATGTAGAAACATAGATATTCATGTCAATGAAAGTAAGATAGATATATGCTTCTATATAATTTAAGCCAAAACAAAATACATTATGTACTTGTCTCTCACCAGGGGGAACAATGTGTGTTTTCAGTGTAAACTTCCTTTTTGACTTCACATTTGGTATTAAACCTACAATTTATTCAATTACAAACATTAGTAAGTATATTAAAAGTTATAGTAGTAATATCAAGAAGTTAGATGTGTAAATATCTTTAAGCATGTGGGGTTTAGCCAGTTGCAGATATTTGAGATTACAGGTAATGTCCTGTCCCTAGTGAAGTTGATAAAAATCCACAGCCTTAACATTGTTGGTTCTTGCCTTTCATACTATGGCTACTCAACCTGAAATCAAATAATCTTCAAACCCACTTATGGCTGCCCTTGCCTTCTTAGTGACATGCCAGTAGGACTACAATGATAAAACATTCCAATACAGCAGAAAAATCTGACACTTTTTTGCTTTTAACAAGCTCCATAAGCACAAGATGAGTGTATCCAAAAAGTAGCATTCAACAGTAGATGTCTTCTCTGATACATATAAAGAGCCTTTTATAAAATACCTCTAACTTTTTGTACCCATCAGCAATGACATTTTATTTTATAACTGGCCTTTTCTTTCATGCCTTCTAGAAAGAACTATGGCTAGTCCATCTGATTACTCCATGAAAATTTATTCTAGGCCTCACCTCAATTCTAGAGCTACCCTGTAGTATTTGATGGTCAAAGAGACACAGATGTATTTCACAGCTCAAATTCTTTGAGAAAAGTAAGTTTTAATGTACAGCAGATGGACTTAGTAATGCAAGTCCTACTTAAGAAGCAACAAAACCTGGTTAAGTGGAAGCACCAGGTACTACCTTAAACCAGTTGAACTTTACTGGATTGTAGAGACATTTACAGCTTGCAGAATAGCACACCCAGAACTACAAGTTCTGGATAAAATATTACACATCTTTTGAACTGTAGGTAAACTTAAAAGTGCAACATGTCAGTCTTTCATAGCAGAGAAAAGGTATTTACTCCTTTATTAGTCATTCTACTCAGTGAGTGAAGAATAACTCACCTTGTTGAGATTGTTTATGATCAAAGTAACTTTACAAATGGAATTGGTATCACAGAAGCAGAAGTTTCACAGACATATTAATTACACTAAAAATGGAATCTATGCCTTTTGAGATTTTAAAAATAAATCCACATTTTTCAATGAATGGAACATGAAAACCCTCTGCTGTTAACCACTTTAACCACTAGTTAAACACATTAACCACTAGTAAGATTGATATCCAGGGCACCTCTGTAACAAGAGTACTTCTATCAGAACAAGAAATAGATACTACCTTAAGTTTCCTGATAAAAGAATAGAGAGAATAAATACTGTACAATTACATCCTTAAAAAAGTAACATACCGATACCTTGCAAAGGAGTTCTAACTACAAGAGCTTTCACTTATATCAGTTTTTTTCCAGTTGTCCAAGAAAATAGCTATAAATTATTATTTGGCAACTAGGAACATCACATCTACTTTAGGAAGAGGCTTGTATTACTTTTTTCTTCATGCTTCAACTCCTGCAGTGTTGCAAAGCTGATTAATACCTACTGGTTAACAACTATCCTAGCTTATGTGGTCACTCCAAGTGGATTAACAAGTACCAAGAACTTATCACTTGATTTGGGGGAACAGATAGCTGTGAGTTGCTTTTCATAAAAAAGAAAGTAAGAATCTCACTCTTCACTACAAAATAGTTATTAGAACACAATACTCAGTGCAACAAACTTTTCTTCTGCTAAGCTTATCACATTCTCATTAAGCATCTTAACTCTATCAAGAAATTGCTATTCCAGATACTTTTACAACTCATACAAAAGATTGTGTATAATCATAGGTGTTCCATAACACATAACTGAAAGGGAAAAGAACATACTCACCAGGTAGGAGTACCTCATACTCCACAAAAGTGATATTAGACACATCCTCTTTGGTTGCCTCTTTGAACTCTTGTATGGCAAGATCTGGACCTAACAAGGTTGTGAGGGAAGCAAAGTGATACGTTATGATCCTGTAGAGGTAATCATACAGCAGCAAAGCATCAATATGATATTACAATTGTTTCTTACAGAAATCTTAGGGGAAAAAAGGACCTTGCCAAATGATGACTAATATGGAGATCCTTCCATATACCTTGTGTTAATAAACAGACTCTTAAAGAGCAGTGTTGTGTGGTCACTGTTACAGTAATTATACCATTTTAGAGGATGGATTCTAGCTTTAATATTGTGTTGTATTTGTCAATGTCAATACTCTAAAGAGGTTGTAATTAACTATTCACACTCTGACTCAGAGTCACCTATAGCTTACAGGCATGTCCTAGAACTGTACAGAACTACATCAGTGTTTAAGTAGAGCTTAGAAACATAGTAAGTTTTAGAAAAATAACTCAGAAGAAACAGAAGGACAGAACACTGCCATTCCCAAAGCTACTACAATTTAACAACACAGACAGAAAACAAGAGGTCTATCTAATGTAGATGCAGCTCTAATGAATGCAGAGGCAATACCACCCTGTGCTTCACTGGAACAGTGTCAGAGTCCCTCACTGCTCCACAAAACTCTTATTATACTGCAGGGAATACCCTTTCACACACAAAGAATACGGATCATCAGAATACGGATCATCAGAATACGGATCATCAG